>CM049796.1:37677171-38218165 GCA_027422405.1 Ptychobarbus kaznakovi
ATTTTCTCCCTATGTTACTGCATGAGCAGTATATAATCAACTGGAAATCTCACAGCTTTTCACAAGCAAATATTGCAACAGCTTTTATTACTTCATATGTAACATCCCCAATGGATAAAACAGAAGATGTGGTGGTTTGATCTCCTTGCAAATAGAATGGACATCTTCAGAAGATTACAAAACTTCGTCATCATCTGTACATGGACATAAATGTTATTTAACATAAGACACTAATCTGCATAGCTGTTATTCCATTCTGAGGATAGTAATGTTAATTTGTATAAAAATTGGTGTATTTTTTTATTATGCTCCAGGAAACTACATGCAGACATTAAGCATACAGTATGTGACTAATATAAACAAAGCACATGTCAACCACAAAGTGGTTTTATGACACAGAACATAAAATTAAGCTTACCTATCTCTCCTTCTGCTTGCCTTGAACACCTTCTCGTGCTAACGGCTACTGCTATTGCCAAAATCACACATACTAACAACAGGACAGCAACAGCAGATAGCAGAACACCTGTGCGATAACTGCAAGGTTTATCTTTGAAAAAAAGGAAGCATTTAGGTAAGATCATTAAGACATGTAAGAGCCATAATTTAAATAATTGCAATTTAATACTTTAGTTAGAAGTGCTTGAGTAGATATTATTTTAATATGTTTAGATTTATATGTACATTGGTTAAACCCCCCCATGTTTATTCTGTTATGGTTTGCTCCGTTTATTATTAGACTGTTTTTAAGCTCATTGAGGGGTGATCGGTTTTAGAAAGAAAGAAAGACGGAGCAACACAGTTTTTTGACCGGAGTTTATTTGTTTCTTTTTCATTGTATGAGAACATTCAGTAAACAGTTGAAATAAGAACGAAGACCCGAGTCAATTCTTTGCCCGAAAAGATTATAGAAGCTTATTGCTACCACACATAAAGTCAAAAAACTGCTAATTTAAGAAAGTTGAAGGCGGCTCCAGACAAAAGCTGTTCGGCTTCAGGACGTTCCACGAACCTCAGCGAGAATTGCAAAGACGGTACAAAGGATTGAAGGTACTGTGATGGATGTCTTTCCCTGATGGAGTTTGTGAATGTTAGAAGACTGGAAACGATTGTAACAACTCATTCAGCTGCAATGATTTGAGTAAAGATCGGCTTTCTAATTAAGCAGAATGGCGGATGATTCTGTGCATGCGAACGCGCGGGTATGGCCATAAGAGGGCGCCAAAGCCTACTGCAAAGGCGGCCGAAGAGAAAATGAATCGACTTAAGAATGAAAGACAAGGGAAATTGGCACAGTTAACACGCAAGACGAATGAAATTGACAGATTAATGGAAGACAATGTAGATGCGAAGACTGTTGAGATGGAACTGAATGTTTTTAGCCAGATTTTATGTCAGTTTAAAGAGTTGAATGCTGAAATGTTACTCATGTTGGCTGACGAAGATGGGAAAAAAGATCAGTTTAACTGGTTTCAACCCAAGATTGAACATTTCGAGCAGTTTATGTTTAATGTGAAAAAATGGATTTCAACCACAAATAAAGGAAATGGGTCTTATGAGCATGAGCCTCAAGATGAAGATGACGACGGCATTAAACCTAGTGATAGTGTGTCAGAGGTGATGACTCGTCGCGATAGAAGGAAAAGTGAATCTGTGACAAATAGCGTTAGTTCTGTGGCGTCTTCAACAAGTTCTGCTCGTGTCAAGGCGGAGGCCAAACGTGCAGCACTTTTAGCCCGAGCATCAGCTTTAAGGACGAAGCAAGAATTAGAGGCTGAAGAATTGAGATTGAAGGCCAAAAAAGAACAGCTTGAATTGGATACAGAAATTGCTGCATCAAATGCGGAACTCAAAGTGTTAAAAGAGTATGAAGAAGGTCAAGATGGCATGAATGATTATTACAGGTCACAGACTGGTGATTCATTCAAAGGACGAAAGGAACGGCAAGTTCAGCCAGTATCTAACCTGTTTAGAAAGTCTGAGCCTATGTCAAGCATCCGGGATCAAAGCTCTATCCAGAGACTATCTCAACAAACCACAGATCATGGTAACACTCAACAGTCGATTGATGATAGCAGATATCTGTTCAATGTGATGCACCGCCAGAACGAAATAACGGAGTTGTTGGTAAAGCAGCAGAGCTTATCCCAATTACCTCAAAGAGATGTGCCAGTATTTTCTGGAGATCCTCTTGTCTATATTTCTTTCATAAGGGCATTCGAGCACTCGATTGAAAACAAGACTGATAATCCTCAGGACAGGTTATACTATCTCGAACAGTTCACAAGTGGTGAACCACAAGCTCTTGTTCGTAGCTGCGGACATATGAGTCCAACTAAGGGCTATAAAGAAGCAAAACATCTCCTTCATCTACATTATGGCAATGAGCTGAAGATAGCTACAGCTTACCTTGAGAAAGCTCTAAAATGGCCGCAAATCAAAACCGAGGACAGTAAGGGAATGAAGACTTATGCCTTATTCCTTATTGGATGTAGAAATACCATGGCTGATGTTGAATTTATGGATGAGATGAATAATCCGACAAACATGAGAACAGTCCTTTCAAAACTTCCTTTCAGACTTCGAGAACGTTGGAGAAATAGAGCCTTTGATATTCAGCAACGAAATGGACGAAGAGCCACATTTGAAGATTTGGTCAACTTTATTGACTTAAATGCTCAAGTTTTGAATGACCCACTCTTTGGAGATATTCAGGACGTTAAAGTGGAAAGAAAAGGAAAGTCCAGTTTTCCAGAGGAGAAGAATTCTAGGAAGAGTGGTTTCAAAGGTAGTATCTTTGCCACAAATGTCTCGCCATCTGACAAGGACAAAGCAGAATACTCACGACAAAGGAAACAAAACACAGATAAATCTGATTTTGCAGTTCAAAGAGCTTGTATGTTCTGTAACAAAGAACACTCACTTGATTCCTGTATTAAGCTTAAGAACCAGGAATACAAGGACAGGATTCAGTTTCTTAAAAGTAAAGGTCTGTGCTTTGGCTGTCTAACACAAGGACACATGAGTAAAGATTGTAAGAGGAGAATGTCATGTCCAGATTGCTCACTAAAACATCCAGGTGTCCTACATATCGTTAAACAAGAAGATAAGCAAGATGGAAAGTCTGAAGACCACGACTTTGCAGTTTCAAATGCTTTTCTCTCACTGGGTCAGGAAACTTGTGGATATACTGGGGCTGGTGATGGTGAGTGCATCCTCTCCGTTATACCTGTAAAGGTGAAATCAAAGAAGAGTGAAAAATTTGTAGAGACTTATGCTTTCCTAGACCCAGGAAGTACAACCACTTTTTGCACAGAAGATCTCATGCATCAACTGAATATACAGGGCAAGAAGACTGATTTTCTGCTTTGCACGATGGGTCAACAAAAAAATGTGCAAGGATACTTGCTGTCTGACTTAGAAGTGTGTGGTTTAGAAGAGAATACTTATATCGATCTACCCACTGTTTTGACTCAGCGACACTTGCCCGTGAAAGATGGGAACATTCCTAGACAGGAGGATATTGAAAAATGGCCTTACTTGCATGAGGTTCGTTTGCCACATATCGAGGCAGCAGTAGGGCTACTTATTGGAGTGAACGCTCATAAGGCCATGGAACCATGGAAGGTGATAAACAGCATAAACAACGGGCCTTATGCAGTGAAGACAGTTCTTGGCTGGATAGTCAATGGACCAAAGGAAGAGAGCATTAAGGCAAGAAGATCTGGCATACAGAGCTATACAGTGAATCGCATATCTGTGGAGAAGATTGAAGATTTGCTGGTGAAGCAGTTTAATATGGATTTTCCTGAACGTCGTTATGAAGATAATTCTGAAATGTCACAGGAGGACCGACAATTCATGATGTCTGTAACCAAATCTACTCAGTTCACGGATGGTCATTACAACATGAGGTTACCTTTGAAAGACAACAACATCAAGATGCCGAACAACCGGGATGTAGCGGAGCAGCGTCTAAGGAGCCTCCAGAAAAGGCTCAGAAAGTATCCTGATTTCTATGAGGACTACACTGGATTTATGAACAACATCATTGAAAAAGGATATGCTGAGAAAGTACCTGACGAGAATTTACACCGCAGTGATGGAAAGGTTTGGTACATTCCTCACCACGGTGTTTATCATCAGAAGAAGAAAATACGTGTTGTCTTCGACTGTAATGCCTCTTACCAAGGATTTTCTTTGAATGGTCAGTTACTTCAGGGGCCTAACCTCACCAACACACTTATAGGGGTGTTGACCAGATTCCGTGAGGAGCCAATTGCAATGATGGCCGACATCGAGTCAATGTTTTATCAGGTTCGAGTACCTAGTGAGGATGCAGATTTTTTGAGGTTCCTCTGGTGGCCGGACGGCAACCTAGATCAAGATGAAGAGGAGTACAGGATGCTTGTACACCTGTTCGGTGCAACCTCTTCACCGAGTTGCTCTTGTTACGCTCTTCGAAGAACAGCAGAAGATGGAATCAACAGCTCTACTCCAGAAGCAGCTCAGACATTATTGAGGAATTTTTATGTTGACGATTGCCTTAAATCAGTGGCCACTGAAGAACAAGCAGTCATTCTTGCAAGTGACATCGGAGTGCTTTGTAAGCGAGGTGGTTTCCATTTGACAAAATGGACTAGTAATAGCAGAATTGTACTTTCGTCCCTACCTGAAGAAGAACGAGCCACTGACATGAAAGATCTAGATCTGGAGAGTGGATTGCTTCCCATGGAAAGAGCATTGGGAATTCTGTGGTGTACAGAGAATGACACATTTAATTTTAAGATTGAAATGCAAAATAAACCACTTACACGAAGAGGTATATTGTCGGTTGTTGGGTCTGTTTACGATCCTCTTGGGTTCCTAGCACCGTTTGTACTACCGGCAAAGCTCATTTTGAGGGACCTGTGCAGGGAGAAAATAGCATGGGATGAAGAGATTGTAGGAAAAAAAGCTGAGAGGTGGCTGTCCTGGCTGAAGGATTTACAGAAGCTCACAAACTTCAGTGTGAGTAGATGTATCAAACCTGCAGGGTTCGGGCATGTCAAGACCTTTCAGTTGCACCACTTTGCAGATGCTAGCGAGAAGGGATACGGGACTGTCACATACCTCTTGTTGACAAATGACCATGATCAAAAGAGCTGCTCATTCGTGTTTGGAAAGTCCAGAGTGGCGCCACTCAAGCAGGTTACTATTCCGAGAATGGAATTAACAGCAGCCACCATTGCAGTTAAAATGGATAAGATGCTGAGACAAGAGCTTCAAATAAATCTTGAGGAGTCTAACTTTTGGACTGACAGCACTACAGTGCTGAGATACATCGAAAATGACTCCACAAGATTCAAGACGTTTGTTGCAAACCGAGTCTCATTAATCAGAGAGGCTTCTAAACCTTCTCAGTGGAGACATGTATGCTCGGCAGATAATCCTGCAGATCAAGCTTCAAGAGGCCTAAATGTGGACGACTTAATCGAAAGCAAAAACTGGATCAAAGGACCTAGTTTCCTGCTGAAGTCACAATGTGAGTGGTCAGTTAGACCTGAGGATTCAGTGTCTTTGTCGGTTGATGACTGTGAGCTCAAAAAGATTTCTATTGTCAACGCAATAGGCACTCAGAACAACAAGGAAGGTCTAGAATGTCTTGTTGATTATTATTCAAACTGGCATCACCTAAAGAAGGCTGTAGTACGACTAGTACATCTCAAAGAAATCCTGCTGGATTTAAGTCGCAAGAGGAAGGAGATACAGACAAGGATCAGTCAAACAGAAACAGACCCCGATATTCAAAACACTCTGATACAGAAAGAAATGGATACCTATAAAAGAGGTTTGAAAGAAAGAACAACTACCATGGAGGATATGGTAAACGCTGAGCTGGATCTAATTCGTTACAGCCAGAAACAGAAGTTTCAAGAAGAAATAAAAATGCTGCAACAAGGTAAGATGCATGTCAGGGAAAACAGCTGCATATTCAGATTGGATCCTTACCTTGAGGATGGCGTGTTAAGAGTTGGAGGTAGATTGAGCAGATCAGCGATGCCTGAAGAATCAAAGCATCCCATCATTTTGCATAAAGACCTCCGTATATGCTCCCTAATTCTTGAACACATTCACCAAGGCGTTGGTCATTTGGGTCGAAACAGTGTCCTGGCAAAGTTAAGACAGAAATACTGGCTTCCACAAGCAAATTCTGCAGTTAGAAGGATAATTTATGCATGTCTCATCTGCAGACGACTACATGCAAAGACTGGTGTACAAAAGATGGCAGATTTGCCAGAAGATAGGCTGCTTCCTGACAAACCCCCATTCAGTAATACCGGAGTCGATTACTTCGGACCGTTTGAGGTGAGAAGAGGACGCTCTATGGTCAAGAGATATGGTGTGCTCTTTACCTGTCTCACCATTAGAGCTATTCATCTAGAAGTTGCACCTTCTCTGGACACAGATGCATGTGTCAATGCTATACGCCGATTCATTTGTAGAAGAGGTCATGTCTCAGTAGTCCGTTCCGATAATGGAACGAACTTCACGGGAGCTGAAAGGGAGTTGCGTGAGGCCCTGCAGAATTTGAATCAGGCAACGATTCAAGAAGAGATGCTAAAAAGAGGAATTAATTGGATATTTAACACTCCTGGAGCATCTCACCATGGCGGGGCCTGGGAACGTCAGATTCGTACAGTGAGAAAGGTTCTGAATTCCGTACTGAGACAGCAGGTATTGGATGATGATGGCCTACATACACTATTGTGTGAGGTGGAGTCAATCATCAATGACAGGCCTATTACTAAAATGTCTGACGACCCTAACGACCTCGAAGTCTTGACCCCAAACCATCTGTTGTTGATGAGGAAACAAGCAAGCTTACCTCCAGGCGTGTTCAAAAAAGATGATGTCTATGCAAAGCGCAGATGGAAACAAATTCAATACTTGACAGATCTCTTCTGGCATCGGTGGACTCTGGAATACTTACCTCTTCTGCAGGAACGTCAGCGATGGTCCAGATTGAAAAGAAACTTCGAGATTGGAGACATTGTCCTGGTTGTGGATTCCAGTGCACCTCGGAATTCCTGGATGATGGGTCGCATCATCAAAACAATGCCTGATTCTAAGGGAAATGTTCGCAGCGTGTGTGTTCAGACGAAAAGCAGCACACTGAATCGTCCCATCTCCAAAATATGTCTTCTACAAGAAGCTGTCTGATCGTGTATTTAATGGAAATTCGAATTATAACTTCAAAGACTCTTATTCTGAAGGTTTATGGCTCTAGATAATTTAATTTGGTAATTGATATACTTTGCCTACCTATACAATTAGGGGCTGGGGATGTAAGAGCCATAATTTAAATAATTGCAATTTAATACTTTAGTTAGAAGTGCTT
The DNA here is from genome assembly GCA_027422405.1 of Ptychobarbus kaznakovi. NCBI lineage: Eukaryota > Metazoa > Chordata > Actinopteri > Cypriniformes > Cyprinidae > Ptychobarbus > Ptychobarbus kaznakovi. Next base: position 37,684,553 of record CM049796.1, read on the forward strand.
GAGTAGATATTATTTGAATATGTTTAGATTTATATGTACATTGGTTAACCCCCCCCCATGTTTATTCTGTTATGGTTTGCTCCGTTTATTATTGGACTGTTTTTTAAGCTCATTGAGGGGTGATCGGTTTTAGAAAGAAAGAAAGACGGAGCAACACAGTTTTTTGATCGGAGTTTATTTGTATATTTTTCATTGTATGAGAACATTCAGTAAACAGTTGAAATAAGACGAAGACCGAGTCAATTCTTTGCCGAAAAGATTTAGAAGCTTATTGCTACCACAAGAGATCATTAAGACTTCAGATCCTTTGTGTATTTGTAAGACTTCATTACCTAAATCAATGCCCAGAGTGACGTCCAGTTTGTTGTCCAGACTGAGGTGTGTGGCAGAGCAGGTGTATTTGTGTTTGTCTGCAGCACTGATCTCCAGACTCTTCCTCATCTGGTACGTCCCGTCACCATTGGGCAGCAGATCTCCTCCAGTGATCTCATGATCAGCTACAGGCTGCTCGTCTCTGAACAGGGTCAGGTTGATGTGACGAGGGTAAAATCCTGTTGCCAAACAACTCAAACGAAACCCTCCAGAATCTGAGTTTGCTTTCTGAATGAATTTGATTTTAGGTTTCTCTGCAGAAACAAAAATGAATCATGAATATGTATTTTATATCATAAATTATACAATTTAATGTTAGTATCCAGTAGACTTAAAATTATGGCATTCAGGAAGATGTCAGGTATAATGTCAGATATATTTAAAAAATACACCCTTGGTCATATTCATAAATCAGAAACAAACATTAGAAACTGGTACATTTAACACAGTTTACAACAGCAAAAGTGTTTGTTGTAAGTAGTGGTCTTGAGTACTTGCCCTTTCTATTTACTTCATTTTGTCTCTTTTTGAGGTACATCTTGAGAGTATCTATACAAACTTTGTAAAAGAAATGTTCATATTTCTGCTTGAATTCTTCCAGGTGAGGTTTGAGCACTTCTTGTGTAATATTTACAGTCACTGTATAAGTGAAGTTGTTGTTAAAGTAACACAGCTCATCTGTGGTACAGCCTCCGGCAGCATCTTTAGTAAACATCTTTCCAGGCTTGTCAAGTTCCAGCAGCTCACAGACAACCAGTGTCTGGTAAACATCAATAGGCCTACCTGTGAGGAAAATTAGGGAGAAGATTGTGATGGGATGGTCTCCCTCATCACACAGGCAAAATTAACTGTATGTATGCCCTGGCACATTTCAAGAAAGAAAGAAAGAAAGAAAGAAAACTACATAATCACATAGGGTACTTACCGTCATTTTGGTTGTGTTGCCTGAACAGTGCAGATCGTCTTATAAAGGATTTATACATGTAGTCACTTACACTCTTTATGTAATCTGAATCAATCACGTCATCCTCATTCGTCGTATTCCCTTTTGGAATATACCTCTCTGAATTATAGTATCCGACTGTAATGTCATCCAGAGCGGTTGTGTAACTAAATTTAGGAAATTGTGTTTCTCTCTCAATGTAAGTTGAAAGCAACGACAAAGAGTGAGAAGCTGAAAAACAAAACTCAATAAGTAGTTGTTTTCTGTCTATTTCTCATCCTACTCCGTGTAGTTTTAGAGAGTATACCGTTTTAAAACAAATGCTAAAAAAACAATAGAAGCCCAATAGAACCCACAGAAATTCCAATGGTTTCCATTAAACACCATTATAAACCATTCGTTTTTTTCCAGTAAAACCATTACAAAATTCCCTTTTGTAGTGTGTTTTGGGTATTTTTCCAATAGGATTTAACATCCCACCAATATAATCCATCACATACCAGTACTAGACACCATATAGTTTCCGTTAAAACCATTCCATTTTCCATACAATTTCCCATAATAACATTAAATCCATTACATTTTCTATTGTGTTTTGGGCAGGGTTCTATTGGGGGTTTTTTCAGCAGGGAAATAGGTCTTAAATAAATTGTCAACGACTTTTCAGTTTCATGCAGGAGTAATGCACTGTGAAGATCAGTAGATAACACACGACAATCTTAATGATAATCTCGAACTGAATCCATTGAACTGCATCGATCTTTTTGAAACTTACCATTTGAAGCTGATGTTGTTAAAAGTACAAGTAACACGGTGATTCTATCCATATGCCCTGTATTATTTCTATCACCTCATGTTATAGGAAATGATCTGCACATAAACCGACTAGCATCTTTTAAAATGTAACACGTTTTGTTTATCGCCTGTAGCTCTCGGTTCCGAAAGAAAATAACCTTGAGTTTCTTTTTAAACGCCAGCGAGCATATTTCGTTTTCCGCGTTCCACAAGCGTTCCACTGGTTTATGGGCTGTCGTTATTCGTCTGTACGAACTGTTAACACGACAGGCAATTCTATCGTTTAACTATATTGTAAAGTTTCCGTGTGGATTTTCTTTGCGATGCTGCAAGACAATATAACGTCCTACATTTAAGCAAAAATACAATAAGTTTTGTATATACAAAAGTAGACCTATATAATGATGTCAGCAACTATGTTTAGGTTCTTTGAAATATTTATTTTAAACTTACTTTCATACCATGTCAATAAAACAGAAAAGTAGAGTGCAGTATGATCATTATTTTCATCAGAGTATTTATTCGACTACAGAACAAATTAAAATGTAACAATCAAAATTGACTTGATAAACATTTATATACTTTAAAAGTTTTTTATTCTGTATTTGATATACGCTGTCCACCTGGTTGTAGCCTACTATAGGGCTACACTATGTTTTTCTTTATCATTACACATATAGGCTACATGAAGGAGACTTGATGTCATATAGTCTTTGTGATTTTAAGCAGATTCAGCCACCAGCCACTCTGTGATTTCTTTCTGGTTTCCAGCCACCCATTTTATATTGGCTTTTGTCTTCTCGATGGCCTGTTCCAGAGCTGCTGTCCCTGATCCAAAGCCGATCTCTGAATTGTCACTCTTAAACTGCAGAAGCTTTTCACATGTTTAGAGATAGTAGGGGGAAAAGAAAACAGAAATTAATTAGACAAGGAACCTGTTCAACCTGTTTAGTTTCATGACGAGTTTAGGCGATGAAGTGAATTCTTAAAATGTTATTGCATTAATAGTATATTCTATAGAATATACACACACCTGCTCAAGTTCTGATTCAGTTGAAAATGTTTTGGTTATGCCACTTATAAGACTGGCAAAGTTAAAAGACCCCACACCATACCTAGGACACAAATTAATTCTGTTTATCACATTATTGCATTTAAGATTTATTTCAATTCACTAAAAAGTAAAAACTTTGCAGTTGTCTTGTAAATGATCATTTGTGTTGAGCTCACTCTGTGAACATATGCACCCAGTTCTTCCTGACAAAATCCCAAGCCAATGTCTGGCCATCTGGGTTGCTGGCAATATACACAATGACAGTGGTAGCATCCTGTTTACGGATCATTGATGCATCAAGCGTGTATCCAAGGTACCTTTATTTATGACGATAAAAAAAAACATTTTGTATTAAAATTATTTTTCTAATGTTATTCCTTGAAAAGTTTCTATATATTCCCAAAGAAGACAATATTTCAAACCTTTCTAAAAGTGTGGTATTTTTTGCACAAGCCAGGGCTGACATTAGTTTATCAGCTTCTATTGCGATGGTGGCCTTCTTAAACATCTGCCAGCCAAAGTCCCATTCGTCAGCGCCACCTGAGGCAAGCGCACTGCAGTACACTGTAGACCTCAAGTTGGGGTGAATCCTGGAAAAAGAGATCTGAATTAGATTTATGTAACATATTTATGTAATGCAGTACAACATTGGATTGCTTGACTAGAAGACCAAAATACAGAGTGCCCTAAAGTATGGGTAAACTCACAGGTTGTGGTTTGGTTGGTCCATCCACTGTCTGTACCAGCCTGTAGTGAGATTTTGACACTCATCTACACCAGTGCTGCAGGCAAATCTAATGGCGTTAACTTGATTGTACCTACACAAGGAAAAACAAAGACCTCAATAAATAAGATAATTTCATTGGAACAAAATTTTGACATGTCATTAATAATTACAAAAATATTTATGGATCACTTACTGGTCTGTATGGCCAGTGGGTACATGTGACCAATCTTCAGTAATAATCTTAAAATATTCAAAAAGGGGGGTCACATGCTTTCTGGTGTAGTTCTACAACAAAACATGCATAACTCATATTACTATTACTCTGAAGTCAACATACATATAGTCAATACAGTCATTACATAGATATAGTCAATACATTGCTTAGGGTTCAAATGCTAATATATACAGTATGAAGTATTAGAACAGACCTGTAGAAGTTCATAGACATCAGTTTGTGTAAACATGAGGTACAAATAATCCAGGTTGTTGAGAGCAGACTGCCATGGCATATATTCTCTTTCTTCAGATAAGTACTTGGTAGTTCTTAGCGCTAAAGTGACAGGAATTATCTTTGCCCTTGAAAAAGAATTCTGACTCAGTATGCAACTTAATTAATTTAAATGAGCATGCATAAATAAAATACATTATCACATTGTTTTGCAATTATATTTTATATCTAAATAAACTGTACCCCAGTTCTCTTCGTGTCTTTTTACCTTGCAAGGTTAAATGCATCATCCACTATCTGAGCTCTGTTGATGACTGGGATGACCTTTTAAAAAAAAGCAACAAATGTGTTTACATTTATTCATTATAACTGGGTCTGTAATTTCACTCACATGTCTCTGTGTCTTTACCTCATGGTTCCCAGTCAGTTGATTCAGGAGACGCTCCCAATTCTCAGTGTCATAGTTCACTCTGTAATATCCAGTGATGTTCAGATTCACCAGCACCCAGTTATTTCCAGTTGACTTCATACCAGAGTGAAATGCTGTATATGAAAAGACAATCATGTTTACTAATTTATTATTTAAAAAATGTATGCATCAAAATGGTTAGCTTGTCCCATTCATAGGAACAAATTACACTAAAAACGTATTTTGTGTTCATACTAGTTTTTTCTGTGAGCCAAAAGCGTGACTGCTCGACCTCTGCCTTCATCCAGTTGATGGGTACAATCCATTCATAACTATATATATATACAAAATTATGAAAATGTGACTACAATACAAAAGGAAACTGATCTAAAAACAACACAATCTGCTCATGTAGCTTTGAAGATGGATTTAGACCTACTTGAATGGAGACTGCCTCTGAATGGAAGACTCGGGATGCAGAAGGAAATGCATCTGAGAGACCTGGCCTGTTGTAGTGTTGACAGTGACCACCGGGAAGCCCATCTGAAGAACCCAACGGTCCATGATTTCTTTGACACTTAAGGGAAGAACTGTTCCAGACTTATCAACAGCCTAGAGGTGATAAATGAGTGATTAATCAACCACTAGATGGCAGTACTGACAAACATTTTGAATTAGTTTGGATTTCTGAGTAATTGGTGTTATATTATGAATCAATCAAATAATTTACGTGGTAGTTATTAGTATGATATTACAGGTTTTGATTTTATTTTTGATGCAGCTCACAGTTTGAAGGTGATTCCACAGGTCCTCACCCACTGTATTTTGATAGGCGAACATGGTGAGATATGTCTTTTAGGGAGAAAAATACCAGAAATACAGAAGATAAAAACAAAACGTGTTTATTTGATTATCATAAATGGATTGTAATTTGCTCACATTTAGTCCTTGGACGAACACAGGCTCGGTAAGGAAGTCTGACAGCATTCTCAACACCGACGCCCCCTGCAGGATACCAAAGAAAACATGTAATAGGCTACTTGTAATGATCAATGTAACGTTACTTCAAAATGAAGTTTCTCAAGCGTCCGGCACCTTGCTGTAGGAGACTGTATCAAACTGCTCAGTGATCTGCTCTGGTTTTATAATATCTTCCTCCTTAGAAGACAGGGGATGAGAAGAGGCCAGAGCGTCCACAGCAAAAACACGATGTACGTCTTTAAGGATAATCAAGTCTTTCTGTGAGAGCGATAAGGGAGAAAGTTAGATTAAAAATCTAATCTAGGGCCTATATACACTTTAATAATAGTTTACTAATTTTATATTATTACTAGGCCTATTATTTCAAAACCCTAAGTGAGGTAAGCGACGCGATCCAACGGTCACCTGAGGAATTTACAAAAGGCGCGAGCCTCGTAAATTTTTACCTCAGATGTTAACAATAAGAGTTGTTGTTTTTTTCCATTGTTAAAACTCTTTGTTTGAGACAAGTCACAGAAACCAAGATGTGTGGAGTTCAATCGCGATGGGCCGCATGTCAGCTAAGGTAGGCTATACATTTTTAGGCTATTTTTTTCTTCTTCAAATATTCAGGCGAACGGCTATAAACGCATGTTCCGCCATATGAACATGAAATTAATTAGTTTAATGAAATAATAATAAAAAATACACTTTAAGATGTAGGCTAAATAAAGTGTTATTACTGGTAAATGTGTTTTAGTTGACCAACCATTGGCAGGTGCAGTAAGTCCATTAAAAGTTCATTAGTTTGTGAACACTCACCACGTTCCAGGATGGTTCAGCAAAATCTGCACCAAGATATGATACATAAGATGCGAAACCTTCATTTAACCAAACTTCATTCCACCACTTTAGAGTCACAAGGTTGCCAAACCACTGACCAAGAAGACAAACAAGTCATGATATTATTGTATTATACATATTATAGCAATTTAAAACCTATTATATCATATTTTTTATAAATGTAAGTACCATGTGTGCCAGTTCATGGGCTATGATGGTGGCCGTTCTCTCCTTGTTTGCATTAGAGGACATGACTGGATCATATAGAAGGTTTGTCTCCCTGTACGTCACCAGCCCCCAATTCTCCATCGCACCAAAGTAAAAATCAGGCAGGGCAATCTGGTCTTCAAGTTAGAGAAATAAAAATCCTTACATAGCCTATTCATTTTTTTCCCCTGGCAATAATATTCAAAAGATGGTTTAAACATACCTGATTTAGAGAGTGGATATGGTACACTGTAATATTTTTCAAAAAACTTGAGGATTGGCCCAGTTATATTCAGGGCATAATCACCATGGCCGTCCTCGATGGCTTTCTTACGAGCCCATATTCGTATCTGTTCAGAGCAAACATACTTTGGTCATATGCACCATGAGTAAATATGCTGTAAGGCACAGTTTGTGGTCAATAAATGTGAGATTTTTATCTTTTAAAGCAGTTCTACAGCTCATAAAGATGAATGATGGCCGTACCAAGGTGTTATTTTCTGATGTAACATTTGTGTAGTCACTGACAACCAGTGCCAATAGATAGGAGGACATGTTCTTTGTGGGTTCAAATGTTGTCACAGTAACAGGTTGTCCATCAAGAACAGTGTCCACTTTCTCTGAATGAAGAAAACCAGCTGTAAATTAGATTCTATTTTATTAGATATTTATCTATTTGTCTTTTGTCTATCTATTTATGTAAAATCAATTTAACAATAGAAAACAGAGAGAGTTTTTGTTTTCTTTTTTGACTGAAATTTTTCTACAGATCTAGATTTTTCTACGGCTCTAGGGGACCCTGATTTATTAAACCGAGTGTTCACATTACCATATTTAACATAGTCATTGTGTGTGAAACTAAACTGTTTTTGGTAGAACTGACCGATTTCCATTCCATTCGACAGGGCCACGGTTCCTCTGTCATGGATGAGAGTGATGTAGAAAACCGCTCTCATTGCAGGCTCATCGAAACATGGAAAGGTCTTGCGAGCATGTGTGGGATGCATCTGGCTGGTGGCTACTATCCTGGAGGAAGTAATTATTGTTATATCACAAATATATTTTGTTCCTAACACCAGTGGTAGGTACAGACCATGAATAAGAGCTGGGTTATTGGTATGCTATTTTGGGAAACTGAATGTATTTTCTCTGTCCAAACAACATGATGACTGAATTTCCCACACCTGAAAAATCTTGTGAATATTATGTTGTGCCCAAACACACACATAAACATTACTTTATGGATCCAGGGAGTAATCTTCCATGTTTATATGACAGTACAAAGGTTAAACGGGCATAAAGCTGCCAAGAGACTTGTCAAATAAACATGTGACCTGCCAACGGCAATAGCCTCGATGCTGATCTTGATAGCTTTGATTTTTCATCCATTAGAGTTCCTGACTGGTTTTATTGAAGATATGTAGATCTTAAAAATAATAGTCGGACTTACTTTTTCTCTCCATTCTCATCATATTCGCTTCGGTAGAACCCTGCCAGGTCATCTGCAAGTTCTCCCACAAACTCTGTGTAAAGCTCATAGAGCTCTCCAGCTTTCAGCTTGCCCTTCAACTGCATGACAAGGTACTGCGTCGTCTCCTGCGTCCAGGTGTTATGAATTGAGGGTGCCGCTGAGGTACCAAGTGCAGAGAGTTTGGCCAAATATCCATCTATTAAGGTCAGGTTCAGCTTATTGGAGTGAATGAGGATGAGGTCGGTCTCCCTCAGACATTTGAAGACTATGCTGGAATTTCCAGTGAATACAAAGAGGCCATGAATGTTCGGCTGGAGTCGAGGCCAGAGGGTGATGTTGTAGTAGTCTGGAACCAGAGTGTCTGGTAGACGATACTCATTCCAGGGCTCAGCAGGAGCTTCTGTCGAAGGAAGGAGTTGAACGGTCCACAACCCAACAATGGTGGCCAGTGATGCCATCCCCAGGAAAGTGCATCCAACACACATTGTACTAAAATGGATTCTCACCATGTTCTCCTTCACCACAGATTAGTAAAGATCAGACCAAACTGTGATGGCATTTTATTTATTCTTCCCACCTTCTCTCCTCCCAAATGGTATAATGGCTTATCCATTAACACAGAGACTGGCCAGTGAAAATCTGGTAACGTGATAAGTTGAGGTGCACTAAGATAATATATCATGGCATGTGTCTTCCCTGACATGTTTATGCAGCCATTACTCTTCAGTACAGTGTGACGCCAAGAATCGTGGGAAAAAGCTCAGAAAAACAAGCACAGCAGCATCATAGCCATGAAATCATCTAATGTAATCCAAAATATATTTCAATGAATGCAATTTTATGTTTGTATTAGATGTTAAGACATATTCTGAAATTATACCTAATAAACAGCGATCCAGACGAATATTGAAATGCTAAAAAATAAAAATGTTAACAATCATTTATAATCGCCATTGGCAACCATCTGGAAAACTTTGTGAGGTATATCATATTATAACTCACAAAAAAATGGCTGAAAATTCTTAAAGATTCATGAAACAGCCTTGAATTCACTTTAGAGTTAGCTGCTTTTCTCACTCAGTCTCAATCTTTTAGAGCTGTTACAGAATTGACAACTGACTGAAACACAAGTTTATCTTTTTGTCTGATATTAAATTCAGATTATGAAAATGGGAAACTGTTACTTGATAGGTGTCTTGAGGTAAGGCTATTTACTGACTGTTTGTTCGAATGACAGCTTGTAATTAAAGATACTTATTCACACAATATAAAAATAATAAACAAAAAACATTATTGTTATTGGTTACCATCTGTAGGATACTGTAACATGTAAAATACTATATTTCACAAGTTGAACATTTTCTATAAAATTACAAATTGGTCCATGGATTGAGGTTTTTATTTTCATTTAACAAAATATCAAAACGATAAATACCTAAGAGTTCTGAACTATTTGCATATTCAGTTCTGTTTCATCATACAGAGTGTTTTTATCATTATACAATACATTTTTACAAAAAAAATTCAAAGGGAAAACAGATAATTATAACATAAGATATGCCTTAAGGATGATATTTGTATACTGTACATCATCATAGGAAGAATGTAGCTCTGGAATATACTGGGATTCAGCATGATCCATAATAAATAATTATTTCCTTTAATGCTCATCTAGGCCAAGCAGAATAATGTCCCAGTGCTCCTCTCCTCCTCAGAGCAAACAAACTACAGTGTGTGCATTTTTAGGATTTTTATGCATTTTTGAACCATTCTAAGACTGCTTTTTGGTTCTTTTCGACCCATTTGATGTTGGCGGTTGTCCTCTCGATGGATTGCTGAATGGCTAGGGTTCCTGAACCGAAACCTATGTGAGCGTAGTCATCCCTGAACTGTATCAGCTGTGTTTTTAAAACAGAGAAGTAGATTAGGAAACATTCAAATATAAGTTTGCGCTGTACAAGAAGACACTCAAATAAATAAAGCAGTTCTGAGGAAGATCAAATACCTGTGCCAATTCAAATTCGGTTGAAAATCTCTTTGTGATGCCATTGATTAGATTGGAGAAAGAGAAAGATCCACCTCCATACCTAATAGAGAATAAAATAAGTGGATATGCAGTTATAGAAAACTGCTATTTGTATTTTAAGCAAATATTAACACAGTCCCCCAATATTTTTTCTTACTGATTGAAAATGTACTCCCAGTTGGCTCTAACAAAATCCCATGCCAACGGTTGGCCGACCACATTGCTTGCAATGCTGATGATGGTAGAGGTGGCATCTTGTTTACGAATTTCTTCTGGATCCAAAGTGTATTTGAGATACCTACAACATAAATTGAAGCACATGTATTTAGGTAAATACAATGAGAACTGTATGTATTTGACAGCATTAACCTGCAGTGAGCTCACCTGTTTAGTAACCAGGGCTTGGTGGCACATGCCATGGCAGCTCTCAGTTTATCTTTCTCTGAAGCAACAGTGGCGTTTTTGAATTCCTCCCAAGCAAAGTCCCACTCCTTCTCACCACCTGCAGCAATGGCACTGCAGTACACTGTAGACCTCAAGTTGGCCTTAATACTGAAACAGTGATCAAAAATCAAATGGGCACAAAAGTACTGAGTTCATTTAAATGTAGCAAGTGTCAAAAATGATTAAAACCGTTTCTGAAAACTTTTCTGAGTATAATTCACGTATAAACCACACTAAAGACATCCTCTAGTAATGTTTGACAACCAAAATGTAACTAAATATTTGTACTCACGGGTTGACTTTTGGATTGTCCATCCACTGTTGGAACCATGTTTTGACGAGAGTCGTACAGTTTTCATTGCCAGTGCTGCAAGCAACTCTGAGAGCATTTACTTGATTATATCTGCAGATACAAAGACATCAATACAATGAATAGATGCTTGAGAGTAAATCTGAGCATTTATTGTCACTGCTGTGTATTTACATGACTTACTGGTCAGTATGTCCTGGAGGCACATCCTCCCAATTGGTAAGCCTTGTGAAGTAGTCAAACAAACCTTCCACCTGATTTCCAACGTATGTCTGCAGGTATGAAATAATGTGATGTAAGAATTCAAGCTCAGTTGACTTGACATAATGAAATATTCAGAGACAAACTTACCTGCATTGGGCCGTACACCTCTGTGCGATCAAACATGAGGTAAAAGTAGTCCAGGTTATCGAGAGCAGACTCCCACGGCATGTACTCCGTTTCAGAGGCTAGGAACAGTGTGGTTCTTAGAGCCAGTGTCGTTTCAATAATTCCTGCTCTGTAAATTAAAAAGATGCTTTTAGTATTTGGACTGACTGGAAATGAGCCTCATAACTTTGAAGAATGAAGTTCAGATCTTACTTGGCCAGGTTAAAAGCATCATCAATTATCTGTGCCCGGTTAATAACTGGAATGCTCTAAATAAAATCACATTTAAATCAAATTATTATGCTGAATGAAAAACAATCCAAATATTGCTGTAAGTATCTTAGACAATAATACCTTCTAATTTAATAAATGTAATTCTTCTCACCTGTCTTGAAGTCTGGAGTGCATTAAGTAGGCGTTCCCAGTTTTCATTATCATAGTTAACCCTGTAGTATCCGGTCACATTGATGTTGGCCAAAACCCACACATCACCACTAACTTTCATGTCATCTGATTGGCCTAAATTAGAAATGTAGAGCAGAGATACATGGATTTGTTAAAGCAAATACAGTGTTGTCCTTTATTAACATTGAATGATAGTTTGCGAATATAATCGCATGCAAAGTTCACCAAAACATGAAAAATCTGTCATCATTTACTCTACATCATGGCTGTCTTTTCTCTGTGGAACAAATTCTGTAGAAGGAATTAGTTTAAAGTGTTATCATATGCTTTCAGAAGATTTGGAATATAGTATTATACAAAAAGTATGGACTACTTCTATTTAGCTATTTTGGAACTTGACAGCCCCAGGTCCAAATTCACTGTCATTGTATGAAATGGAACCGTTTGGCCATTCTGCTAGACTTCTCCTTTGGTGTTCCACATAATAAACAAAGTCATAAGGACTTGGAACAACATGAATATGTAATGACAGAATTATCATTTTAATTTGATCACTTCCACAATAAATATAATGCTAACGTTATTGTCACTGTCATCTTAAAACTCACCAGTTTTCTGCAGCAGCCAATATAGGGCTTGTGGTGCTTCTTTCTTTGTCCATGAAATTGGTACAAACCACTCATAACTGAAAAATGAATAATATTGTGATATGGTAATTCCACATTTCAACAGAACGTATGAAGTAGGATATACAGTATGTAATACGTTGGTATGAAAAGAGAATTCATTCTAAATGCATGTTATTCATCTAATTATGAACAATACATCTCTGCATATTTCATAAAAAATAATGTCAGCTCAATCTTCCAGATTTCTCTCTGGTCATGTATACTAGTCCAATCATTTAGTATGTTTTAACCCCACCCCTTTCTTACAGTCAACTGCAATCTCACATTTAGCTAATCTGCCTCCATCCATCCGAGTTTTACTCAAATGTATAATCTCACAATATGGAAGAAAAGAAGACGTTCAAGTATCTAACAGTGCTGTGATTGAAATTAGTAATAGGTGCTTTGTGATAATATTTTTTTATATATATACTTTTTGACATACTTAAATTCTGATGGCCTGTCTGGTTTAGTTTCAGGGTCCAGGAGGAAGTGCTCCTGTGTGATCTGGCCAGTTCCCGTGTTAATAGTGACCACAGGAAAGCCCATTTGAAGAACCCAGCGGTCCATAATCTCTTGCACAGTTCTGGGAAGACTGGTACTGCTGCTGTCCACAGCCTACAACATTTCAGATATGAGCTCTTGTGTTTTGTGGCTACAAATCAGATAAAGACATGGCTGAACATTATTGTTTAATTACAGCATACCCTTTGAAGATGCTCCCAAAGGTCTGTGTACACGGTGTTGCTGAATTTGAAATGATCCAGGTAAGTCTGTTGACACAAATTGGTTGTGATTATACAAAAGCATTCTCCATCACAAAAGCATATTATATTTTATTGTACAGTACAACAAGGAATAGTGTACAAAGGGTTTTTTACATGGAGGCCTTGAGTAAACACTTCCTCAGTCAGAAAATCAGATAACATCCTAAGTACCGATGCCCCCTAGAGGAAGAGACAAACCACATGTAGTCTGTATGTTCGTTATTATTAGACATTATAGTCAACATAGAAATCAGTTCCCACACTACCTTACTGTAGGAAATCGTATCAAACACTTCACTAATTTGCTCTGGTCTTTGGATCTCCTCTTCTTTAGATGATAAGGGGTGAGATGAGGCCAATGCATCTATGGCAAAAACTCTGTGCACATCATTAAGAACGATCAAATCTTTCTGTGGAATAGAAATAGATGAGTCTGTTATGATTTCATCTGCTCTTAGTGATAGCTTTTAACATTTACCCTTTATTGCTCTGGCTTTTGCTTCAAACACTCACAATGTTCCAATCCCGCTCAGCTTCATCTGCCCCAAGATATTCTACGTAAGATGCAAAACCTTCATTGAGCCACAGATCATTCCACCACCTGATAGTCACAAGGTTTCCAAACCACTAAAAAGAAAGAAAGGAGGTGAACAGGTGAATTACAGGGGATGTCAACTTTGTAGTTGTGAAGTTGATAAAAGTAACTTCTGTAAAGCATTTCCTATTTATGGTTCAAATTGGAAAAAGGGACTCCTGATTGTACCTGATGGGCAAGTTCATGGGCAATAATAGTAACGATACTCTCTTTGTTTCCATTTGAGGACATTTCCTCATCATACAGCAGGGCCGTCTCTCTGTATGTGATTAAACCCCAGTTTTCCATTGCTCCAGCGTTGAAGTCTGGCAGAGCGATTTGATCTGTGCAATATTTTGAGGAATGAGTGAAACCATTGATCGGAGTGATCCAAAAACGGCTTAAAAGATTTAAGTATCAACCTAGTCTTGCGTAAATTGTGATTTCGATAATAGAACCATTGAACAGTCTCATAAATTATAAGTCATATCTTAGGCTCTTACCTGATTTGGGCAGTGGATAGGAGACATTGTAATACTTCTCGAAGAATTGGAGAATTGGTCCAGTCACATTGAGGGCATACTCCCCTTGTTTTGCATTTATGGCTTCTTGACGGGCAAAAATTCGAATCTGTTTGGATAAATTATAATATGCAGTATTTTAGATGAACATATGCTGTTTTCAAATCTTTGGTAAATTGCACAGTAGGTTTCATTATTAAAGTGGTCCAGTTTTGTCTAATGGTCCTGTTAAATGATCTATTACCTGCAGTTTGTCAATGGTTTGTTCAATGAAGCCAAAATCGCTGACAATAAATGCCAACAAATATGTCGACATTACTTCTGTTGGCGCAAATGTTGTTCTGGTTACAGAAGTTCCATCCACGGTGATGGTAACCTTGTCTGTAAGTTGAAAAAAGACATTTATTGATGAAACACTGAACATCTAATTTTCTTGAAATCAGTTTGAAGGAATAAAGCAAACTGATTCATCAGAAATAAACTACCCTAGTGAAAAATAAATATACTTAAATGTATTTGAAATACATTTATTTCATGCTAAGTATACTACACATACATTTCCATATTTTATGTACTTAATAAAATGCCCTGCAATTGTACTTTTAGTGTACTAAACTGGTATGCTTAAAGTCTGCTAAATTGGAACAACTAATTTTGTACTATATGTACTTTAATTGTATGGACGTAGTGCTGAATGAATGAATGATGCATTTATATAGCGCTTTATTGTATATTGCGTTACACCCAAAGCACTTTACAATCATGTGGGGGGGGGGGGGTCTCTGAAGTCACATGCTGAAACATGCTGAAGTCCAATTAAAGACATATTTAGTATATTTGATTGTGCTAAAGTGAAACTATTGCAAGTATACTTTAGGTAAACTTTAAATAGGTTGCATTTAAAGGGCGATATTGCAGTCCTCATCAAAAGTGACATTAAAATACATTATTAATAAGAAATTTGCATTGTGCAAAAGTAATACTGCAAATACATTTTCATTACATTTTTTATATCAGTATGTCTCGAGTTATCTGTCAGTAAATATGTTAATATAATTGAACTATACTTAGTATGAAATAAATGTATTTTAAATACATTACAATAGCAAATGAGTAGCTGTGTAGCGCAACCAAATGCTACATTGCTGTTTTTAAGCTAATGAAATAGTCCCACTTTCTAACTCACGCTTTTCCTACAGTGTAGAAAAGTCTGATTCATTCTAGTCAATCGATTCATCTTGAACTTTGCTCTCTCACTCTTATTTATCATTGAAAAGTCAGATTTATTCTGGTGAATTTAAATTAACATGTTTGCATAAATAATTCACCAATATGAGACCCCATACTGTGCATTATGTTGTGGACTAGGTTATGTAAATTATAGCGTTTCTGCTGTATTTAATTTAATTTAGCTTCTAATAGCTACTTTTTGTTTATAGCTTTTAGTATAGCTAACTACTTTTTCAAAGCAGCTACTTCACTTTAGTCCAATTTTTTTTTAATTATGATTAAATTGCAGCTTGGCAAGCTACACTTTAAAAGCAATTTGCCCAAACTGCTCCTTTTCAGAATAAAGTGTTCATTTACCTATCACAACGCCATTGGAGAGGGCTACGGTTGCTGGATCATGGTAAAGAGTGATGTGGAATACTGCTTTCATTGCAGGTTCATCAAAGCAAGGGAAAGCTTTCCTGGCATCTGTTGGTTGCATCTGGGTTGTGGCGACAACTCTAAAAAAGAACAAGGAGATTTAACGATACATGAACGGCCTTTTGTAAAATAGGAAGAACCGATGAGATGAATCAACTTCTTACTTCTTCACTCCATGCTCAAAGTATTCACTTCGGTAGAAGCCTCCCAAGTCATCTGCAAGCTCCCCTACAAATTCTGTGTAGAGCTCGTAGCTTTCCCCAGCAGTTAATTCTTCTTTCAGATGAATTGCCATATACTGCGTTTTTGTGTGCATCACAATTGATTCAATGGTTGGAGCTGGCTTGCTTCCAAGATGCTTTAAGGTGGGTTGCAGTGTCATGTTCAGCTTGTTGGAGTGAATGAGGATGAGGTTTGTCTTTTCCACACATTTAAAGACCACACTGGACAATCCTTTGAAGATGTAGAGTCCGGTTGTATCTGGCTGGAGCCGTGGCCACAGAGTGACATTGTAGGTGTTTGGACTAAGAGCCTGAGGAAGGCGCCACTTGTCCCATGGTTCATTGGATGGTTCCGTTGTTGGAACTGATGTTACTGCACCTGTGGGTTTAACCTCATTTTCATTGTTCTTGGACTTCTCTTGGGAGTAGACCACCGAGAGTGCAATGATTGTGGCTAGTGCTCCAGCGCCTAACACAATCCCCACTATCCCGACAGTTTTACTGATGTGGAAACCCTTCCCCATGTTTCAGCAGTGACAGGATGAGAGGAGTGAAACTGACATCTGTACAACGTTTTATTTAAGGCTTGGGAAGATTCTCCTCCCACATGAATTAATGGTTCATCCATTAACACATCACAGCTCCAGTGTACAAAAGGGCATCTAGAACCTCAGGGTTTCAGAGGGTCATTGAAACCTGTGTTATCAAAATGTGTTAAGGCCACATATTCTATTTTGAAGATACAATTAAAGAATTATGGGAAGAAGGCAGGCTGACAAAAACAGTGCAATGATCTGGGCAATGTTCTGCTGGGAAATCTTAAGTTCTGGCATTCATGTGGATGTTATTTTGACACATACACTCTAAATAACACTGGGTTAAAAACAACCCAATTTGGGTTGTTTTTAACCCAAGGGCTGGGTAAATATAGGACAGAACACATTTGGGGTTAATGTTACCCAGCAAATTTGGTTCTTTATTTAACCCATCATAAAGGGTTGATTTAACCCAGCTAATGGGTTGATTCATTTTTATTATAATACTACCTTTTTTACTAATGTTTTCAGATAAACTTAAATCCTCTAAACTTTAGTAAAATACTCCACAACCACTGGTTAACATGATAACTTCCTTTATTTTCCTTTTTTCATTTACAGCATTGTTTATCTTGTTTTTATGTAAGCTATACACATTGCCTATATTTAATCTCGTTTAACAAACATTCGAAGTAAAGATTAAACATTAAACAGACGTAATTCACGAGTAAATTGACCACTCTCTGTAATTCTGTTTCCACCGTAACGGCGCTGGCTCTCACGTCCGAGCTGGAGTCGTGTTCGGCGGGAACTGCTCACGGATAACCGCCGCCCTGCGTTTCACTCATAGCCGAAATGTACTGCGATTGACTTCATAAACTACCCAAAAACAAACAGTAAACAGCTCTGAGGACATATTTTAAAATCCAAAGTATTTGTATTCTGTATCTGTATAAATATAACTTAATAGTTTATTTTTATGCAAAGCATCAGATTTTCATCACGCGATGAAGACCGACGCGACGCGAGCGACGTTCGTTTAGGGATAAATGAACAGTAACGATTTTATCAATAAAATAAAATGTACATAAACCTGTATTTACCAAAGAAATGCTTCAATTCGATGGCACTTAGAACTGCTCTCTCCAGAAGACGATGCAAAATCCCCACGATAAATAACCCGACCGCTGGGTTAAGTCTGACCCAGGATCTGAGTAAAACTACCCAAACATTGGGTTGTTACATTTAACCCCGGGGCTGGGTAACAAAAAAACTATCCAAACACTGAAAAAATAACCCCAAAAAATGACCCAAAAGGCTCAACCCAGCATTTGGGCTAAAAAAAATAACCTGGATTTTTTAGAGTTTACCACCTACCTAAAGATTGTTGCAGTCCACATACACCGTAATGGCAGTGGTGCTCCCTGATGGAAGTAGACTTATTCAGAAAGATAATGCGCCCTGGCACAATGCAACATTTGTTCAGGAATGGTTTTAGGAAAATGCCAAAAATGCCAAGGTGTTGCCTTGGCTTCCAAATTTCTAAGATCTCAACCCAATTGACCATCTATGGGAGGTGCTGGCCCTCCTCGCAGGACTTGAAGGATCTGCTACTAATGTCTTGGTGCCAGATACAGCAGGACATGTTCAGAGGCAGTGGCGGACTGGCCATCTTGAGCACCAGGAATTTTCAATGTGGGCCAGCCCTTTGCGTAAAATGTAAAAAATGGATTGTAGTAAATGTACACATAACCTTCCATCGGCCCAGACGAATGGCCCACTTCATTTAAAAGTTCTAATTAATTCAGCGTGCTCCGGCTCAGTGCAGCGGCTCAAAAGCGCTTGTCAATGGGGCAGCCGTGGCCTAATGGATAGAGCGTTGGATTTGTAACCTGAGGTTGTGTGTTCGAATCTCAGCTCCGGCAGGGATTGTCCACGACTGAGGTGAGACCCTTGAGCAAGGCACCGAACCCCCAACTGCTCCCCGGGCGCCGCAATGTCAGCTGCCCACTGCTCCAGGTGTGTGTGCACTTGGATGGGTTAAATGCAGAGAACACATTTCACTGCTGGTTATTCTCTGTATAATTGTGTATGTGACAAATAAAAAATTCTTCTTCAATGTCAAAATGTTTGAATTACCCCTATCACAGCCAATCAAAGTGTAGAAGGCGGGGTTTACCATTCACAGACGCTGCGCATAATGCGAGCTGAGGTCCGATGTAAGCAGCTAAACATGACGAGACATTTGCCAACCGTTTACGATAAAAAACAAACAAATAAAAAAAGAGTTAAACGACAGACATTAATTTTCAGGAATGCAAACTTCTACTGACCTTTTCAAATTTCTCGGATTTTAATGCAATTTATTGTGTCACAATATAGGCTACATAGGCTAACATACATAGCAGTTTTCAGCAGACATGAGATAAAAATGAATGTATATCTCTGGCTT
This sequence comes from Ptychobarbus kaznakovi, assembly GCA_027422405.1. Classification (NCBI taxonomy): domain Eukaryota; kingdom Metazoa; phylum Chordata; class Actinopteri; order Cypriniformes; family Cyprinidae; genus Ptychobarbus; species Ptychobarbus kaznakovi. The sequence goes on from CM049796.1 coordinate 37,703,725, forward strand.
TCCTCCGTGATTTCACGTGTCTAAGAAAATGTTTAAAAATCATTCTCAATCTTACTCTAGATAGAACATTGTAAATCTGAAGACTTTTGCTTTCGAGTGATGTGCATAAGAAAGTGATTTATATTATAGGCCTAATATAAATATTATTTGCTTATTAATTCACATGCATTATTTTATACACACACACTAGTGGTTAAAAGTTTGAAATTGTATTTATTTACCTATTTGAAAGAAGATTTAATGTATTTGATCAAAAATACAGTAAACCAATAACATTATGAAATATTACACTTAAAATAGTGGTTTTCTATTTAGGATGTTTAAATGTAATTTATTTCTGTGATCAAAGCTGAATTTTCAGCATCAATACTCCAGTCTTCAGTGTCCCTTCAGAAATCATTCTAATGCTGCTTAATTAGTATATGTGATCAATTATTAATAATGGTTTTATTATTGGTATAATGGTTCTCAGTTAAAGAACAGCATTTATTTGGAATATAAGAATCAGAATTAGCTTTATTGTCATAAGTACTTCATAATAAGTGTAAATATCTTTACTGTCATGTAAATCAATTTAATAAAAGTCCCTTTTTGTATTCTTTAATCTTTGATTTAATGCAACATTGCTGAAGAAAAATATTAATTTATATTTTATAATCTTAACCAAGACCGAATGGTATCACATTTTCCACAAAAATATGAAGCAGCACAACAGTTTTCAACATTCATAATAATCAGAAATGTTTCTTGAACAGGAAATCAGCATATTAGAATGATTTCTGAAGATCATGTGACACTGAAGCCTGGAGTAATGATGCTGAAAATACAGCTTTGATCACAGCAATCAATTATATTTTTACTATATATTCACATAGAAGACAGCTATTTTAAATTGCAACATTATATATTTCACATGCTGTTTGCTGTAGTTTTCTTCATCAAAATAAGTTGTATACTCTTTTCCACAAATTGGAGCTCTATTCCTTAAAATGATAGATGTCAAGCTCCTGCAAAAGGACAAATACTGTCTATGTAATAGAAAGGCACCATAAAAAGAGTCATTTATGGTGTGGTGCGGTGTGTTGTGGGCCGATCTGTGCCAAAAAGTCCAGGGCCACTTTTTGGCCCCAGTCCACCCCTGTTCAGAGGTCTTGTGGAGTCTATATTAGGCAGCTGGTTTTAATGTTGTGGCTGATCAGTGCATATGCATAATATATTTGTATAAATATATGTTCTTGATATATAGCCATGTTTGCCTATTTAAAGAGAATCTAAGTGCACTGTTGTAAATCCATTCAAGCTGAATTTAATTTGCTGACATAAACCTGTCCTCAGAAGGATCAGTTTGTGTTACTGCTGGTACAGACACTTAATTTCTGGCATAACTGTTAAAGGATAACTAAAAGTCACTGTCATACATCTATACACTTTGATGGAAAAAAATACAGTTTAACCATAGTTTAGCTAAATTACCTTGCGTAAGAGCAAAGGACAGGGTTAGTAACAAATGAACCTGTAAAAATACCACTGGACTTTGAAATTGGTCAAAACAAAAAATATAAAAGATGAAAGTAATACAATGATTTGGCCTTTGGAATATGTGTATTTTTTATGGTGGAACACTGTACAAGGAGTGACGTTTATCATTTAGATTAGTATCTCAGAAAATATAGCCAATAACACAAGATGGACAATTCATTTGAAAGTGCATGGGTGTAATGATTATCAGTTTTTACAGTATCCACCCTCATCATATTAACCCGTATCAGCGATAAATGAAGTGTTCAACAAAGTCACCAGACTCCATAAAACTCACCTTAGCAATCCCTTAACAATATAAGGAATGTATATTAACTAATTTTTATTTATCATGTCATAAATTATTTTTAAGAAGTCAAAATATAATTTTTATTTCCTGAACACAATAAATATTTTATTTATCTCATATATACAGGTGCATCTCAATAAATTAGAATGTCGTGGAGAAAAAAACTTTTATTTCAGTAATTCAACTCAAATTGTGAAACTCTTGTATTAAATAAATTCAATGCACACAGACTGAAGTAGTTTAAGTCTTTGGTTTTTTAATTGGCTCACATTTTACAAAAAAACACCAATTCACTATCTCAACAAATTAGAATATGGTGACATGCCAATCAGCTAATCAACTCAAAACACCTGCTAATGTTTCCTGAGCCTTCAAAATGGTCTCTCAGTTTGGTTCACTAGGCTACACAATCATGGGGAAGACTGCTGATCTGACAGTTGTCCAGAAGACAATCATTGACACCCTTCACAAGGAGGGTAAGCCACAAACATTCATTGCCAAAGAAGCTGGCTGTTCACAGAGTGCTGTATCCAAGCATGTTAACAGAAAGTTGAGTGGAAGGAAAAAGTGTGGAAGAAAAAGATGCACAACCAACCGAGAGAACCGCAGCCTTATGAGGATTGTCAAGCAAAATCTATTCAAGAATTAAGTGAACTTCACAAGGAATGGACTGAGGCTGGGGTCAAGGCATCAAGAGCACCACACACAGACGTGTCAAGGAATTTGGCTACAGTTGTCGTCAGAGGCGTCTTACCTGGGCTAAGGAGAAGAAGAACTGGACTGTTGCTCAGTGGTCCAAAGTCCTCTTTTCAGATGAGAGCAAGTTTTGTATTTCATTTGGAAACCAAGGTCCTAGAGTCTGGAGGAAGGGTGGAGAAGCTCATAGCCCAAGTTGCTTGAAGTCCAGTGTTAAGTTTCCACAGTCTGTGATGATTTGGGGTGCAATGTCATCTGCTCCATTAAAACCAACATCACTGCACCCGTTTACCAAGAATTTTGGAGCACTTCATGCTTCCTTCTGCTGACCAGCTTTTTAAAGATGCTGATTTAATTTTCCAGCAGGAGTTGGCACCTGCCCACACTGCCAAAAGCCCCAAAAGTTGGTTAAATGGTTATGGTGTTGGTGTGCTTGACTGACCAGCAAACTCACCAGACCTGAACCCCATAGAGAATCTATGAGGTATTGTCAAGAGGAAAATGAGAAACAAGAGACCAAAAAATGCAGATGAGCTGAAGGCCACTGTCAAAGAAACCTGGGCTTCCATACCACCTCAGCAGTGCCACAAACTGATCACCTCCATGCCACGCCGAATTGAGGCAGTAATTAAAGCAAAATACCCCTACCAAGTATTGAGTACATATACAGTAAATTAACACTTTCCAGAAGGCCAACAATTCACAAAAAATTGTTTTATGAAGTATTCTAATTTGTTGAGATAGTGAATTGGTGGGTTTTTGTTAAATGTGAGCCAAAATCATCACAATTAAAAGAACCAAAGACTTAAACTACTTCAGTCTGTGTGCATTGAATTTATTTAATACACGAGTTTCACAATTTGAGTTGAATTACTGAAATAAATGAACTTTTCAACGACATTCTAATTTATTGAGATGCACCTATATATATATATATATATATATATCCATCAGCTGTTTTCAAATGGAGCGGCATTTAATACACAGAGCCGTAGATCACTGACAAGCTACGCAATCTCACGTTCACTATCGCATGCGATTCATCTGCGATTCTGAACGCGAATTGCGTAGCTTGTCAGTGAACTACAGCTCTGTGTATTAAATGCCGCTCCATTTGAAAACAGCGGATGGAGATTTAAGGCTAATCACAGAACCGTCTTTACTGACAAGATGCGCATGACTATCGCATGCAAAATATCGTGCAGCCCTAATATATATATATATATATATATTATTATATATATATTTATTTATTATTATTATTAAATAAAATTAAATATTGCTATTAAATATTCTGCATTTTTAAAGTCAGAAGAGATGGAGTTGATGACTTCAGATGTCATCTGGTGGCTCTTGACCTTTGATAGACGACTATCTTCAAAGATATAATATCAGAGATTTCTGGATAGGCTATCTTTTTTTGCTTGTGCAACCATGATTTGTCAAAAAAATTCTGACATACTGTCATATAAGAAACAGGTATTGTCCCATGATTGTTGACATTTTTGAGGCAGGAAGTGCAATAAATTATATTTAGAACTGAAGATATTGCAAATTCTTTGTGACAATAAAATGTTAAACATTTAACATTAAGTGGCGGTTTTCCTGACAAAGGTTAAGCCTATAGTCCTAGACTAAAATGGCCATTTCAACTAGATTAACAGTAATCTGCTTTTTCTGTCATGGTTTTAAATCGTCTTAGACTTCGTCTAGTCCTGAGATTAATAGGCCAGAATTGAATAGTCCAGAGTTTAATAAATTGAGGCTGAAACTAAACCTACCAGGAGGCAGGCTTAACTTCAGATTAAGGTTGTGTTATTAGTTTCCTGAGATTTACAATTTCAATCTTTAAAAAAGGGGTGGGGGGGGGTCTCATTATGAAATAAATGTTTTTCTCTAATACACATTGACCACAATTAATGGCATCCTTTTATTCAATACGTTTTGCAATACTAATTTTCTCTTGTAATGCCTGATGAGTTTGGACAATTCCTTTATGCAGAATCACTCCAGATGCTTTAGCTATTTTCTTACTCCTTTTCTAGAGGCTGAAAAAAAATTCAGAATGTGATTTTATAGAAAGTTTAGATTTTGTGGGTGGATGGGGGTTCAACATTTTTTCACAGCCTTCCTTGAACATATTTACTAAGGGTGCCAATAATTCTGACCATGACTCTCTCTCTCTCTCTCTCTCTCTGAGCAGATGTTGTGAGTGGAATTGGTGTGCAGCAGGAGTAAGTTTCTGTCTCCTCTTTCTAAAAATATTCCTTTCTTTGTGTAATTTATTTAGGAGTGTATTGATAGTAATTTAAAGGGTCGAGTGTTTTAAAGAAAGCTTCTTGCGAAGTTAGAAGTTGGGAATGTACTCGACAGCATTTGGGGGCCGGGCATAGAGTCTGTGGCAGTGCCTTCAGGTATTGCGGCGTTTGAGCATCTTTCACAGAGGCATGGGTTTAAAATCTCGCTGGTGATGAATTGCTCAGTTGAAGAATGTAGTTTGGCAGTTGGAAAGGCTGCCAGTTATCTTGTCAGTGTCGAGAATGAATAGTGCTGTTGTTATTTTTCTCAACACTGTAGAGCAGAGGAATTTAACCCTGTTCCTGGCAACCCACTATCCTAAAGAGTTTAGCTATAACCCTAATCAAACACACCTGAAGTGGCCAATCAAGCTCCTCAAGACTGCTTGAAAATTGCAGGCAGGTGTGCTGAAGCCGGTTGGAAATAAACTTTCCAGGAGAAGGGTTGAAGACCTCTGCTGTAGAGAAATTGAATAGTGTGGTTCAAAGTGGTGTAATAATGAAAAAAAAACGTTACCCCAGTAATGCCTTTGGTTCAGCCAGCAAGGAAGAATGGTCCTCCTCTCAAAGGCTGATTTATTATGAGGACATTTGAAATGGTGCCAGTTGGGTTTACTGATCATTCTTTATTTTATTTTATTTTATTTTTGTCAGGTTTTAATCGCAAATGTTAAGGTTAAAAGCTAATTTTGTAATTTTAAATCATCGTTGTTAAGTGACTTGAATTTTAAAAAAGTGTTTTGTTTCTTTTAGAGTCATTTTCAATTAAGAAATCAATGTATGATTAAAGACAATGATCAGTGATTAATGACAATGGTGGCATTATGGAAATATTGAAATAAAATTACTTTGTCAACAATACTTTAAGTGTTTCAAAAAAATCTCTTTTGATATAACTCAAGCTCAATGAGAAAAATGGAATTGAAATAAAAAATTTTTGGTAAGATCAAGCATACTGACGGAAAGTATTGGTTGCAAGAGACCATCTAAACTTTCTTCAGTCTGGAAAAAATAAAATGCAGGTTATTCACTTTTTAGGGTGTTTGGTAAAAAAGGCTGAAAATTGCCGGAGGGAGCTGATGAATGATATAAGTTGGAGAGCTGAAAGGTTCTATGGTGAACTTTTTATAAAATGGCCAAAGCAGGTATACGAAGAAAATGACTTGCTCCATCTGTCAGTTTCTTTAGGGTCTGAAAATTGCCCAATGTTGCTTAATGGCCAAAGCAGGTATATTCACTTTTTAGGGTCTGACAGCTGGAAAGCCCCTTGTCTATGGTGAACTTTTTAGGAACATAAGTTGGAGAGCTGAATGCCCTCATCTGTCAACTTTTTAAGAAGGATATGAAGGGTGTTGCTTACTTTTCCAGGTATTGAAAGCCACAGCTGGAAATTGTTTGGACCCCTTGTCTAATCTGACAGAACATCTGGCTCTTTGCCTTTGAAAGTATAATATTCATGCCATTCTTTGACCTGGGACTTTCCAAGTACAGTTTTTTTTAAATATGCCAACACTGGACTGTGACGTTGGGATTATAAAGTCAACATTATAAAAGTTTGGACTGGGAGTCTGACAGAAGGCTCTTTGCCTTTGAGTATAATATTCATGCCATTCTTTGACCTATTAAGTACAGTTTACCTTTTTTTTTTAAATATGCCAACACTAAGGTGTGATTGGGATAGTCAACATTATAAAAGACAGTGGTCAGTTGTCTGCTCCAGTGGCGCAGGTGGTAAAGTTTTGACACGATCGACCCGAGTTCGAATCCGCCTTTTTTTTTCTCCCTTTTCAAATTTCTAATCACATCAGAAAAGTATTTATTTTAATAAAAATGAAGAGAATAATCAAAAAGTTAAAATAAAGTATCGGGTAGGGTTAGGGTTGGTGTAGGGAGGGCTTTTGTCCCAATAAGGTGGCATCCTTTTAATAATTTGAATACAAATTTAAATTTACACTCAATAAGTTATTATTGCATATGTTTTACAATGTATTACAATACTGAGGTGCAGATAATTGCCACTATTTGCAATAATAGCCGCTGCCAATTTATTCTGGATGTAGAAGCAAAAAATAAATGGCAGTTAATTAATTTCTTGGTGGGTCAAGCAAAAATTCCCATACCACAAGAACAAACAAAATTGAGAATGCACACGTTCAAGAGATTCTTCCAGTTTTTAAAGCATTTGTTAGGTCTAGGTTTCTAATAGATGTTTAGGTATTATAGAGCAATAAATGATGTTGAAATCTTTGTACACCAGTGGTGTTATAAGAATGCTCTCTGTAATGTGGTGGAAGGAGAGTTGCTTTTTGAGCTAAATCTGTTATGAAATGAAAAAGTGATGTAATAAAAATTTGTTGTGTAATAAAGCTTTAAAAAATGTAAACGTTTTTTTTTTTACTTTTTTTGTTATTTGCTTTAAGAACTTTGGAAATATTGATTATTTTTGGCCTGTTTTTGTTATGTGAGAATTATATTTCTCAGTCTGTAGAATTCTTTTGTGGCTTGAACTTTCATTAAATCTACTGCATCTCAAATTCTCCTAAGTGCTCCTAAGGACATGTTTTGCAAGAGCGCTGTACTGGATGATGACATCTCTGGATCATCAATGAACCGACGTTAGCTGGAAAAAATTACTGTTATTGTCCTTTTGCATTATTGGCAAACTATTTTCCTGTTGACACTAGGTGCATTTCCATTACTGATTTGCACAAAACTTTTGCGATATTTTATAAATATCGATAAAAAAGTATTCCGAAATGACAGTGTTTCTTCTTACCAATGTTGTGTTTCTAAAACATAATTTTGTGCTCTAGTGATAAGTCAGGAGAAGGAGATGTAGGCATGTTTCTTTAGCGAAGCAGCATGGAGAGCCACTTCTGGGAAGCTTCTGAAACATGCCGTGGCGCAGTTGGTATAAACACAAGCATTGACTAGAGTGGTCGCAATCAGCTCCGGTGACCGTGTCTAAAAGGCCATCGGTGGCCATGTCTAAAAGGGCTTGTGTCATCAAACGGTCTTGTGAGTGACACCCCGGGTCGTTCTTGCGCTCTACCAAGGAGGCTCGTTCTTGCGCTCTACCAAGGAGGCTACAGCCTCTAGCGTCAGTCGCTAGAGCGCCTCTTTTTGAGATCAGGGGAGTGAGGTTTACACACAACAGCCCTTACTGGCATACATCCATTACATAAGCATGTGTGGGATGCATCTAGCTGGTGGTAATTATCCTGGAGGAAGTAATTATAGTTAAATCACTAAGATATAGTGGTCCTAACAACAACAGTAGGTACAGACCATAAAATAAGTGCTGGGTTATTAATACAATATGCCATTTTGGGAAACAATATGTATTTTCTCTGTCCAACAGTGTTTACATGAAAAATCTGAAAAATCTTGTGTTGCAATGTAGTGCATAAAAAATTGCTTTATGTATCTGGTCAGTAATTTTCCAAGTTTATATGACAGTACAAAGGTTAAACAGGCATAAAACTGTCGAGGGACTTATCAAACAAACATGTGACCTGCCAACTGCAATAGCCTTTATGCTGATCTTGATAGCTCATATTTTTCCCATCTGCCACTTGAGAGTATACCATTAGAGTTCCTGACTGGTTTTATTGAAGATCTATGTTAAGATCTTAAAAATAATTGTTGGCTTACTTTTTCGCTCCATTCTCATCATATTCACACTGCAAGTTCTTCCACAAACTCAGTGTAAAGATCATAGAGCTCTCCAGGTACTGCGTCGTCTCCTGCGTCCAGGTTTTCTGAATTTAGGGTGCCACTGAGGTACCAAGCCCAGAAAGTTCATCCAGATATCCATCTATTAAGGTCAGGTTCATCTTATTGGAGTGAATGAGGATGAGCTCAGTCTCCCTCAGACATTTGAAGACTATGCTGGAATTTCCAGTGAATACAAAGAGGCCATGAATGTTCGGCTGGAGTCGAGGCCAGAGGGTGATGTTGTAGTAGTCTGGAACCAGAGTGTCTGGTAGACGATACTCATTCCAGGGCTCAGCAGGAGCTTCTGTCGAAGGAAGGAGTTGAACGGTCCACAACCCAATAATGGTGGCCAGTGATGCCATCCCCAGGAAAGTGCATCCAACACACATTACACTAAAATGGATTTTCTCCTATCAAAGGGTATAATGTCTTATCCATTAACACTGAGATTAGCCAGTGAAATAATCTGATAACCTGATAATTTGTTTTAAACCTGGTCAGAAAAACAAGCATGGCAGCACCACAGCTATGAAATCATCCCCAGTTTTTATCAGAATGTGTTCAGTCAGTGTTTATGTTTGCATTAGATGTTAGGCCATATTCAGTACCACAAGGATCTGTCCTAGGTCCTCTGCTATTTTCAATATACATGTTGCCCCTTGGTAATATTATTAGAAAATACGGAATTAGTTTCCATTGTTATGCTGATGATACTCAACTATATATCTCAACAAGACCAGATTAAACTTCTAAATTATCTAAGCTAACGGGGTGTGTTAAAAATGTAAAAGATTGGGTGACCAATAATTTTCTCCTTTTAAATTCAGATAAGACAGAGATATTACTTATTGGACCAAAAACAGTACACAGAATCTCTTGGATTACAATTTGCAACTAGACGGATGTCCTGCTACTTCCTCTATCTCAAATACACTCTTAAGAAAAATGGTTCTAAACAGTACCAGAAAAGGGTTCTTCGGCTTGTAACAATATCGGAACCCATTTTAGTGCTAAATATAACCTTTTTTATAGGGTTGGGTTCCATACAGAACCGTGCTTTGAAAATGCTATATACCTTAATTAGTATTATTTGTATATATTATTTATTAATATTGGGTTTTTTATCGCTCTATCTGCCTGGTCTTATACAACATAAATTGAAGCACATGTATTTAGGTAAATACAATGAGAACTGTATATTTTTGTCCCCATCAACCTGCAGCGAGCTCACCTGTTTAGTAACCAGGGCTTGGTGGCACATGCCATAGCAGTTCTCAGTTTATCTTTCTCTGAAGCAACAGTGGCTTTTTCATACATCTCCCATGCAAAGTCTCACTCCTTCTCACCACCTGCACCAATGGCACTGCAGTACACTGTAGACCTCAAGTACAGCACTTGAGGAACTGACAAGACAAAGAAACGTCTTACTTCTTCACTCCATTCTCATAGTATTCACTTCAGTAGAAGCCTCCCAAGTCATCAGATGGTCATTGATATCTGTTATCAAAACGTAGTACGGCCACATGTTCTGTTTGTAAAATACAATTAAGTTCTTAAGATCACCACCACCTGTCACCAGTCATCAAGAGCACTATATCAACACACTCCTCCTGAACAGTTACTGTCTGGTCTGAAACATTCCATGTTGACTCACCTCACAGTCTCGTCGTTCCAGTGTTCAACTCCCAGATCTGCACTGCTCCAAGCTCCATTACTCCCGCTGGTCCCCCTGGATAAAGTAAAGGATTGATTACTCCCAGATAAGACTCTCTAGAAACGTCTCCATTCCTGATTCACTCACCTGGACACGCTGCATTGCTCCATTTCCCTGCCATAGTTCAACAAACCGACTGTTGATTTCACTTACCTCTGTGGCCCTTGTCTATCTGCTGACACATATGGCTAAAAATATTTGTAGGACTTGCAGGACTTTAAAAATCTGCTGCTAATGTCTTAGTGCCAGATACAGGACACTTACAGAGGCAGGTGGTTTTAATGTTGTGGCTAATCAGTGCATATGCATAATTTGTTTATATAAATATTTTCATGCCATATAGCCATTTTTTATATTTAAAAAAACATGATTAAACGTGTGTGTGTGTGTATTGTAGATTTAAACAAAATATTGGTGATCAGTGCAGACCAACTGTGGGCTCTATTCTGTACACACACTATGGCAGGTCATACTGAAAAGTGCACTGTTGTGAATTCCATTCAAGCTGAATTTAATTTGCAGAAATAATCCTGCACTATATAGCTATACTGTTTGAGTGAAGAAGAAAAAAAACAGTTTAACCTTCGTTTTACTAATTAATTACCTCATGTTTACCAGGAGCAAAGGACAGGATTAGTAACAAATGATCTTGTAAAAATACCACTCTCATAGTCGTCAAGCTGGAGTTTAAAGGTGGACATGTCAAAAACTGTAAAATAAAAGATGAAAGCAATACAATGATTTGGCCTTTGGAATATGTTTATTTTATGGAGGAACATTGTACCAGGGATGACGTTTGTCATTTAGATTAGTATCTCAGAAAATATAGCCACTAGCACAAGATGAACCATTCATTTGAAAGTGCATGGGTGTAATGATTATCAGTTTTTACAGTATCCACCCTCATCATATTAACCCGTATCAGCGATAAATGAAGTGTTCAACAAAGTCACCAGACTCCATAAAACTCACCTTTAAAACAAAAAATATTTCTTTATTTTGTGCAATATTTACCTCATTAAATCTAAAGGATCCCAAGACCTCAGCAGTGATTTCCACTTTTTTATAAAAGTCATGTTATTTAAATTGATTAAAATTAAATCTGGTTTTGTTATTAAATATTCTGCATCTTCAAAGTCATAAGAGATTGTGTTGTCTAAAGGCTCTGGACCTTTGATAGACTTCGATCTTCAAAGATAACAGATAACAAAGATTTCTAGATATGCTATTGTTCTTTTGGTTGTGTAACTATGATTTGTCAAAAAATTTGCTGACATACTGTCATTTATGAAACCGCTCTTACCCAATGATCGTTGACACTTTTTAGAGGCAGTAAGTGCACTAAATTATATTCTACATTTAGATCTGGTGACACTGCAGATTCTTTGTGACAATAAAATATTTTTAACATGAAATGTTGAAGGGTACAACACAAGATGTGGAGAAGTTCAGAAATCAAGCTCATATGTCTCCAAAATACAATGTAACCATAAGATATTTCTAACATTGAAGCACCCTTTCATGGTCCATATGTTAAGTAATTAATAAAACCCTTAAAAAAGTAAGACTTGATTTTGGACAAAAACATTTTTAAAGACCAAGTAACATTTAATATAAATTATTAATGTGTAACATTAGTAGTTGGTCTGTTGGCATAAATGACACGTTAGTACAATAGTGTGGAATTTAGCTACATCACAGACAAAATACAAAACAACACTATAATCAAAACTGTAAACGGTTTGTCTGCAAACCAAAGAATGAAACTGAAAAGGTACATTGTAAATGCTTGGACCAAGTAGTGTGCTTCGGACAACATTTTAAGAGTCCTCGGGTGATGGTCAGTCATAAGTCCGTAAATAGCATTATCTACAGTATCTATGGCAATGAATGTCAACACACACAAAAACACAATGATCAGACATGCAAACTCAAAACGGGGAGAGACTGGGCACTTTTATATTGATGTCCCCGATATTGATGTTACGGGGTATTTCAGGAAGGTTCATATTTTTCACAGCAGAAACAGCTCGTGCTGGCGCGGCAGACAGACCACCCTGCCAAAAACACACACACAAAAATATATTTTATTACTGTTATTAACCTCATAATTCAAGTTTTTTCATGAACGATCATACTGGATTCATTCAGCATTAAACTGAAGCCCAAACTTGGCCTATGAACAATATTCTGTAACCAATCTTATAAGTCCAGTGAAATATTTCAGGCTAAACCTGCCCCAAAACAAAACTCAAAGTTATGCAATAAAAACCACATGACCCTGCCTGACCTCAACAGAACTGTTAAACACTGCAGTTTGTTGTCAGAGTTCAAAGTACGGTAGAGTTTATGAACCACCACCATCCCGTTTCTTCGGTCTTTAACCAAATGTTGTGGATGGACGTTGCTTTGGTTCTCTTTAATGTGTGTTGTATTGTCTTAAGTAACATTTCCTCATTTTAACCCCTTCCATGTATACACAAGAGTACGTCTAGTGTTGTCAAACATTATCAATCACCTCGACTCCAGATAGAATATCAGGAACACAATGACTGTGAACCTATGTTATCGGCTCAGATACCTTTCTCCATTTTATCTTTGATAAAGCCAAAAGATTTGCAGGGAAAAAGAAAGTGATGCTAAACAAGATTAATGAAAATGTCTTTTGAGATATCATTCATGTTTTTCACAAACATTTCCAAGGCTCTGTGTCCATGCAGCTAAAAAATCAAGTTAATGTGTACAATATTATTATTATTTTTAAATTGTTAAATATTAGCATGTATATTTCACAGAAAACTATCTAAAAATGTCCCTTCCTGTTTGGGTTGAGGCACAGCAATGCATGTAATAAATGGAGCGACTACCGGTTACTCTGTCAGTGTGAACTCACCTCAGATTTCTCCATTCTGTTCAGCAGCTCTACTTGGGCAACTATTTCATTCATGTTAGTTTCCAGAACCATCCCACCCATGACAACTTCCTGGATAATGTAATGAACCTGGAAAAAACAGCAAAAACATACTTACCTGTATGTTTTAATGTACTAAAAGAACTGCTTCATAGCAATCATTCGTTTGTGAATCGGATGTAAAAGGCGATTCATAAAATCAATACCTCAACACAAAAAGCTCAGCTGAGCGAATCAGAGCATTAAACCGAGACTGGACCATAACCCAAAAAGTACACACATGCACAGGACCACTGATGCGCATTATCAAATATGTTACATATGGTGTACTCCGACGAGTTACCATAAAGCAATACATTGCTATTTTCAAGTAATTCCCTCCACTCATAAAACATTTGTACTGATTAGATAACTAACAAATGCAATGTAGTGTGCTATCATGAACAGGTTTTACAGTGGTGCCATAATTCAACAGGCAATTATCAGAAAGAGTATACTGACGAACATATAACCTGTCCCGTATATACTGGATCGAGTTACGATCACTGCCCTGATGAACATTTAACAGCACCAAAGAGCACTTGTTGGTAACTAAGGAAGTAATAAGTTATACGAGTCATTATGAAAGAAACCAGGGTTATTTTAGTATCATGATATACTATTATGATTTTTATTAGTGTTTTAGTTAACATAGTTATAACATTTGTTAGCCTATATCTATATAGTTCTTACTCATTTTAGTTATTTTACTCATTTTTATTTCAAGATCAATACATTTTTTTAAATTAAAAATGTAGAAATGATTCCTTGATGAAATATGTTTATTTATTTTGTTTATATTTTATTTTATTTCAGTTAACATTTATTTTATTTCAAGTAACAATTTTTATGGTTTATGCTTATATCTAAAATAAACCATATTCTTAAGGTTTTAACTTCATTTTAGCTTTCGTTAATGATAATAACTCTGAAAACTGACCTTATCCATGTGAAAGATTAAGTCCAGCTCACACACATTCTCAAAGCATTTGTCCAGGGTTTCCACAAAGACCTGCACGACAAAATGATACACAAATGTGAGTAACAACATGTTCTTTCAGCGAGGTTTTCAAAAGACTCAGGTAATGTTTCAAGTTACAAAAAGCGAATTAACTACTCATGCAAAAAAAAAAGGTTCTATGACATTACCATTCAGATGGTATTCTGATACATACCATACTAAATGAATGGTATTTACATATTACTTACAGGTGATATGGAATTAGCATGGTCCAGTGAGAACTAATGCATCCTGATATGTTAAACAACCATTGCAATAAAACCTTTTTTTTGCCTTGTTTTTATGTACAGCTTCAATAAAAAGTTGAGACATGAATGGAATATGAGATACATTAACCACCCCCTTGTGGTTGTAGGCCAGAACTAGAGCATGTCAAATGCAGTACATTCACCTGTATGAGATCTAGAATCCCCAGCTCGCTCTCTGATGAGTCCACACAAAACACAAAGTACAGGGTGGCATAGTGTCTGTAGATCAGCTTGTAGTCAGAGCCTCCGATCAAACTAAAAGTCAATAGAAAAACTACAGTGAATACCTTTTGAGTTTTATTGAGCACCTCAAAATAACTTTTGACATTTGTTGAGTATGCCTCTTTATACAGTGCAATATACAGAGACACGGTTGACAATCATAACAGTAAGCCCTTATGAGTAACATTATTATGCAGATTGTCACCTTCCGCCCTCCAGAAAATTGCAGACATTGTCATCTCTTTTGGACACCAGATGAAAGGTCTCCCTAATGATCTGTTGTTGCATGTCTTCTGCCTGTGAAAGAAACATGATCAGTTAAAATTGACCTTAGATTTTCTATATATTTATATAGATTTCCATTAAGAAGCTGACAAAAAATAAATATTCCATATCACAAAATATGATATTTATACACAATTATTTTATCTGAAGCTGTATGTTCAACTATGATATATTGAATACAATACAATTCATTAAATTAATCTGTATAGTAAGAATGGCAATAGCTGGCAATGCAGTTTCAGTGTCTTTCATGTGCTTATCTTACAAAATATTGGTAGAATCTGATGAGCCTGGGTTTCCCATGGTTGTTAAAAATGAGAATAGCCTTGATCATCCTTGCCGTTTGATTATTTTTATGTGGTTTCTTGTTTTAGCTAAGCTTCAGCTTGTCAATAAAAACGAATCTGGGTACTTCCGTGTCACGTGATTTTGCATTATAAAGTCAGTTGCACATTGCAATATTTGGCGGTATTTGTTAGTATTCATATACAAAACAATCAAATAATTACATTATGCTTCAGAAACTATGACTATCGTGGTAATTTTTGTAATGATTCATGATTTTTGTAATCAATTTCCAGCTGTGTTCAATGAACTCACATTAACGAATTGATAAGCTGAGGACTTTTATTTTGATGCGTTCACGACCCACTGCGTGACCCGGAAGTCCTGCATTTCCTGTTGTCGCATCACTCTCGTGTCGTGTCGTGTCGTGTCGTGTCTGTCAGGCTGCTATTTATATAAACAACCCGAATGAAAATATGAAACACTTAACAGGAGAGTGCAAATAAACACGCACCGCATGAGGAATGAGACGGCGTTCATTTGCTCACGCTTGTAAACTGCAGTACAGAACGTGTTTTGGAAACGCTGCTGTTTACATGTATTCAAACTGAAATTGATTTTGTGAAAGGACGCTTTATATTTGTTGGTAAGTGCATCCTCGTGAGCGTTTTTATCTTTGCCTTATCAATGCTTTATTGCTTTATAGTTCACACCGTTTTTGTATCATAATTTTATTTAAGCCATTCAGTTGATTGTTTAATTAAATATATATATATGTACGTAATGCAATTAATATGCATATTTTGTTATTTATACTGTAGGGTGTGTCTCTAAGAAAAATTAATCCAAATGTGAGTTAGAAAACATGTTCTATTGTAAACAGCAAGCAGTGGTGTTTGTAATCACACTCCTCTTAACTGACCTACATTCCCATAGTTATGATTCTTTAAAAGTAATCATAATAATACTCTCTGATAAGTATTTTGGGTTGTATTTGTGATTTGTAACGGCATTTATTTGCATAATTACTACTGTTGTGCTGGGAGTTAAAATAAAACCTTTAGTAATGGGTATCATGTGTGTCTTAATTAACCCTTTATAGGTTAAGAAAAATAGATATGCAATAATGCATTGGCATGGAAATTATTTTAATTCTACTCTATTTTATTTATGGTTTTCTATATAGCAACAAACTGCGTTATTTCTTTTCTGTCTTTAATTTCAGCTCAGGACGGACCATCCGGGAATAATCTACTTCATATCTTAGTGAGTTGAGTTTCATTCTTTGTTCAAGCCTCGATGGAAGTCATATGATCTGATTCTGTACATCCTGGAACGGGTTTAGTGAGCCCTTCAGTGCTGTTTGCAGTGATGGCTGTAACCAGGCGTTCGGAGGGGTGTGGCAGACATTTATGTGCTTCACCCAAGACCTATTTGTTCACTTTTGAAACTTCCTTGTAACCAACAAAGCCTTTATAACTGCAGGTTCAAAGCACTTAGAAGAGGTTAGGGCTTATGTTACTTTAAAATGGTAGCTTCTACTGTGAAAAAAAACACATAAAAGGTATCTTGATAGTTATGCCTACATGTGTTATTGCACTTGTGGTCTAGTCTTACTTGAACAGGATTGAAACAGCTGTTTTCGGGGGAAGTTGTGGCCTAATGGTTAGAGAGTCGGACTCGTAACTGCAAAGGTTGCAAGTTCGGGTCTCGGGCCGGCAGGAATTGTAGGTGGGGGGAGTGAATGTGCAGCACTCTCTCCACCCTCAATACCACGACTGAGGTGAGACCCTTGAGCAAGGCACCAAACCCCCAACTGCTCCCCGGGCGCCGCTACATAGAATGGCTGCCCACTGCTCTGGGTGTGTGTTCACTGCTGTGTGCGTGCACTTGTATGGGATGAATGCAGAGCACAAATTCCGAGTATGGGTCACCACACTTGGCCGTATGTCACTTCACTTCTTTTGCAGGTAGATTTTAATTCACCGGGTTAATTTTTAATGACATTTTTAAACTTTTCCTTGTAGTGTTTTGGTATTTGTACTAGATGGCGCAATTGAATCACATTTATGTTCATTCTCACTTTCTTTCTCTGATGCAATTCGTATCTATCTTTCTATTATCTGTATTTCAAAATGAATATATTTGAGTTGAGTTGCAGTTTTATTGTTTTTGTATATCTCGTAGGTGTTGGGGATGTGACCCTCTCTCACATTATGGTCTCAGCCACTCATGTGATCATGACTCTCCGTCCCATCCTGGTCCTGCTGCCCATTCTGGGGCTTCTTGTGTTTCCATGTGCACCCTTGGATTTGGAGAATGGCCTCAGGATAGTGGCTAATATGACTGTTAACAACACATGGGATTGTGACCTAAAATATTGTAAGTATCTCTAGTGCACCTCAAATATCCTTTTGATTCAGTTAAATTGCATTTCAGTAATAGTTTTTTTTTTTTTATAAATGTAATACTTCTAAATAAATATTATTGGATTTTAATAAAATATTGAGATAAAGGGAACTACAAATGATGAGCCATGAGGTTCTCTAGTATAAAAGGTATTTTTAAAATGTCACATTTTTAAGAAGCGGTTCTTTTATATTGTTTAATTTATTTGAGAGAGCATTTTCCAGTGACACGTGAGACACCGCAGGACTCAACTGTACAACACTCACAAGTGATTCTGTACAATAGTATTTTTGCTGGTCTGTCTGTCTGTCGGCTGCTACTCTGACAGGTGTTTGCCATGCCAAAATATTAAGTGTTTTCTCAAATTGTTTTATATTTACTAATAGGTTTTTATTTATATTTGTCATTTAATGTCAGTCTTATTTTAACATAGAAACTATTTAAACATGAATAATTATTATATTATGCAAAATACGGTAGGACCATTGAATACATTTTATATATATATATATTTGTATATAATCTAATAAATATATATTACATTTTGCACAAAACATTATCTAACCATCCTGATAACTTTACCTTTGTGTCATATCTTCATCAGTACAATATTCTAAACATCAGATTGATTTTAATTTAACTTTTAATTACATTTTTTATTTTAATAAGAATTTTTTTAATTAACATTTTGTATTCATTTACTCAACCCTCATGTCATTCAGAACCTTCTGTGGGATACAAAAAACATATTTTAAAGACCCAAACAAAATTGGACCCCATTGACTTTAACTGTATTGACAAAAAAAATAGAAGAAAAAACAATGAGAAGTTGTTCGAAGTGTTATACGTGTTTTGGAATGACATTAATCTGGGTATATATTGTTGAACCCTGCACAAACAGAATTTGTTTGGTTATTTTCCACTATTTCCAAGCGTTAAACAAGCCTGTTTTTCTTTTTCTTTGAGGGTTTGAGAATGAAATGCAATCTGCGTGCTACCTTCAGAGATAAAACGGGGTACCTGTGGAATATCATTTTTTTTTTTTTTTTTAAGTAAAGCCATATGTTGTGTTGTCCTTTTATACATCACGTTTTTCCCTTGAAGGACGTGCACTTTCAAAGAAGGCCATGTGTTTCGCATTTAAGATGAAAGGGATGCCTGGGTTGGCTGTTCTGCTTATGCGCCAGGCGTTGCTTCAGCGGGCCATACCCTTCTACAGTCTTCGTCAAGACATGCTCTTTTTCTAATTAAATTGCTTTCTTTTTCCCCCCTCTCGCTTTGACCACACACGTTGCACTTGACTATCTCGCCACCTCTGTAAACACGCAGACAGCCGAAATGACCTCGAGGCGTGCTAGCTTTGTGTTCGGGGGTAGAGCGACTGCCCCTGCCCGATAGCACGCACATACGTTGTCTGTATTGAGTTTCCATCACGTTAACCGTACAGAGATCGAAAGCAAGGTCAGAATCGCCACCGCCATCTGGAAGTCTGAAATGTTTGGAATGATGGTGAGCTATAAATACATAAGCATTCCACTGCAGGGAACGGTGTGTTTCGGACACGTCAAAGACTAAACGTACTACAGGGCAACCTGTGGCGACTGCAAAAAATCAGGCCAGGTCCTCTACTATTTCACACCGCTCTCCTTTCGCCTTTGGTTTCGTGTGTTTTCGGCTTCAAACAGCTGGAGAAGTGTTCAAAAGGGGAAAAAATGCACGCGATGCAGCTGGCCCCTTGATTTAATGTCAACGCTGACCAAGAGATGATTCAACTGGGAGTTTTCACTTCACCAAGGCTGATTATTGATTCACCTGGAGCTTTTAAACGCTGGATGATTGTCCGTTGGCAAGGCCCAAAAAGGCAAATGGGGGCATTTTGGAGAATTCTGCAGTGCCAGCGCAAGCAAATTCTTTATAGCCCCGTTGGTCCTGCTGTGCTGCAGCCACCTGGTTAAGTAATCAGGGGAAGTGGGAATAAGGGAAAGAGTGGAGACGGATGTGGAGGTTGAGGTGTGCTGTACCTAACGCACACATGGCTGCTGGGAGGGGATCAAAGAGAGGTGCAGAAAGGTCTGTTTTTTTTCTCCCAGACGTGGCTCGTTCCCAAAGACTGCAGAGCTCAGGATATGCAGTTTGACATCCAGTAATGAGCATTCGGGGAACATCTCTGTCCCAATGAAAACAACCGAGGTTGATGAGTCACAGATTGCACTGTTCGTTTTATTTCAGATTTTAGAGCGAGCTGTAAAATATACTTGGCCATGACACTCTAAAAACAGCCTTTAGAAACTTGGTTTTGGGTTATTATTTGTTCTCTTAAATTTGGGTTATGGTTGCACAAAGTGTCCAGTTTTGTTATTTGATGATTTATGGATTAGAAATGTTGATGATGGCTCGTAATATTTTTGTATTGTATGTCCAAATTGACGTACTATTGTTGTAATATATTTGTATCTTGAATTTTTCATTTCTTGTGAATATATTTGTAATTGATTTGTTTTGTTCAGTAACTTTACCCCCTATTTTGTCAGGATTCCGACTGATTTAAACCGTTTACTTTTCTTTGTTTTAAAGACTCATTCAGAACTGGCTCATAAGAGTCATTTATTTGTGAATCAGATATAATAGTCTTTTTAGTTCACCACAGTTAATTCGGTCTGTAAATTTCATTCTTATTTCTGATTCATTAGCAACGGTCTATTCAAAATTCACCACAAACCATATTTAATTCAACAATATTTGATTTTTTTTTTGGAAGAGAACGTTCTGTTGATTCCTTTGTTCTTCATTTTACAGGTCCTCAGGATGAAGTCTGTTTGAAGGCTATTCTTAATGCAAATCGATCTCTGTGTTTTCTGATCGGCTGCTCGAATAATACCCAGAATTCTTCTTGTGAAAACGTCACCAATTTCAACAACCTGTTAGCGGAACCTGGTGTGATCATAAATGGTAATACCTCTCCTCGGTTTGCCTGCATTTTTATGTTTCTGCTTTCAATAATATAATTTTTCATCTCTTGCAAGTATGTTTGTATTTGTTCCATTTATTAACTATACCTCTTACAATTATTTGTCACACTGATTCAAAATTGTAAATTGTGAGGTTAAATTGTGACTAGTGCAATTATGTGTTCCACAATATCAGCCAGATGTCACCATTTACCAACCCAAACTTTGTTTTTGCAGACTCTATCCATGTGGGCAAAAATCAGACTGATATATCAGCGCTTCCCGATCAGTCTGCTGGCGCCAACACTTCAACTAATGTAACAAAACCGTTGCCAACGGAATTTAACATCTCTATCTCCAGGACATCCACTACCACAGATCCGGCCACTTTACAAATCAACTTAACAACTATAGCGACCACCAACCTGCAGACAACTCCAATTGAGTACGCCACCACAACTGATGCAGTGCCAAAACCAGCGATCGCCGCAGCCATTCCGACAACACCAGCTGTGACATCCACCACCACAACTACACCTAAGCCAACCACACCCAGCCCTAAACCTTCTCCAACAACTACCAGCACAACCACCACAACAGTTGCACAAGCCATAATTCCAAAACAGCCTTCACCGTCACCATCAGGGACCAATATGTCCGCCAGCATCTCACCATCAGTGCCTACAACACCCTCATCCACTCCTTCCACAAAACCAATCCAAACTTCTACAGCATCATCAGATGAGAAGAAGCCATCACGGACCATACCAAAAACCTCATTGAGCCCCTCCGTAGTGACGTCTGCACTGCCTAAGGACATTCCCAAAAGGGACCAAGCCATTATTGAGGTGGCTGGGGACCCTTTGACCAGCCACCTGTTGAACACAAGCTCCTTGTTGGCCGTTCTTCTGTTTGGCCTCCTCTTCTTCGTGGTCTCAGTGGCGCTGTTTCTCAAACAAGCATACGAGAGTTACAAGCATAAGGACTACACTCAGGTCGACTATCTCATCAATGGAATGTACTCCGATTCGGGGGTCTGACCGGGATTGTGTGGTTTACATTTCCGTATATTTCCATTTTCAAAGGTTTGTAGCAGATGGACTTTGGTTTGAGACCCCTTGGTAGCACTCAAACGCTCGAGAGTCCCGTACGACTTCTAGATATGAGAATCCAGCTGGTGCTCGAGTGAGTTGGTATGATGTGTATCTTTTGTTTCTATGCAGATTTAGCTTCCGCGTAATTCTTGGCACGTGGGGCTGAAGCCTTAGTATTAACTTAGCCCCCTCAACCTTCGTTCAACGAATGTCATTGTAAGGGATTCATAGTGCAATACATGGAAATGTTTTGTCTAATCTGTCATGTCCAGTGTTTCATCTGCGGCTGATGAGTTTGCTGCAATAATTGCCTTTTTTATGTTTGTTGGAATGGTTCCGGAACATTCATAGAATTGGTTATGAATTAATGCCTTTTTTTTTTTTGTGTGTGAGGAATATATGCCAAACCAGGAGTTGTGACAGAAGCACATTATTGTAAAGCCAAGGGAATAACTCAGCCATTGTGTATTTAGTGTCTGGAACAAAGAACAGATCAAAGGAAGGGATGAAGTATGATCGTTTGATATGTGCCAAATTAATTTTGTAAGTCTTAATAGCTGCACTGTTAAAAAGATATATAATAAAGAAAAAACTTACTTTGCACTCTGTTATTGTATTGTGTGTGAAGTGTCGGTCTCTACTTGATGTTAATACTTGACTTTGATCCATGACTAGGCTGACGTAATCTGTGCATCTGGTTTCCACAGAAATGTGAACTTTCATCATCATGGAAGAAGCTTCTGTGTTTCACTTCTCTTAATTTATTAAAGCCCCCCCCCCCCCCAAAAAAAAATTAAGATGGTCAGCATTTAACTAGCACATTAAAAAATGCAACCGGGCTCTGAAGAAATGAAACATTTAGGAGCCAAATGACAAATTTATGACCTCGTGCTACAGTTATAGTTAATATGTTTGTAAAGTATGTTTTTTTTTTAAATACAATTATTTATTGACTGCAACAAAACAAGGTTGTTAATATGTATACATGTTGAACATGTCATGAACAACCAATCTCGCAAACCTAAAGTAGTAGCTACATTACATCAGTTTGCAGTAATGACTGGATTGCAGTTAAATCGGACATAGGCCTAACTGATAAACGATTCTCGGTTCAGTTAGGGAGTCAAGATATGAACTCATTCAGTAACAACTCCAAACGATTCACAGATATGTGCGTCTGATCCAAGGCAAGCTGATTTGGAGACTGTTTGGTGAATCTTTTTAAAGTACTTGTTAAAAAAGAACTGGTTCATATCATTTGTTTGTAAATCAGTCATCACAGCTTACATTTTGTTTGTTCGTTGTCGCTATGGTATTTTAAATCACACATGGACGTGAACAGCCTCAGCTAGGTTACATTTTAAATGGTTATTTACTTTTTTTGATGTATTTTCAACCATTTTAGTCACAATTTGGGGTCTGTTGAGTAATTCTTATTCGCTATTGAGTAAATTCTTTAATGTTTTGGCTAACTTAATGCATTCAGCTGGTCCTCTCTGCTCTTTTTAACACATTTAACCATATTTATAGTGGTTCTAAATCAGCATGGAAAATTTGAAAAAACAAGGGGTCCATCGCCTCGCTTCTGGAGCCAGTGGGCACCAGGTTTCCCGTGGTTTCAAAGTGTTTTATGAGTAGCGCATATCAATCACTTTTTGGAGTAAACAAGATGCCACACATAAACAGGCCACATCTGTCAGCCAATAATTGCACCTTGGAAACGTGCGATGCACATTGTCTAACTCTTAAAGGTCTGGAAGTTTAATTGGCAAGGAGGAAAATAAGGAGTTGGAAGGAAGGTGGGCCGACACCTTTACAACAAGCTCACCAGGGGACGGTTTTGTTTTGGGGGGAAACAACAAAGTTATGTGAAATGTGGATTTTATTAGAGAAGCACAGGACAGAGTTTTGAGTTTGTTGTTATCTTCTGCAGGCATTTGTGCAACTAGTTGCTGACCTGATCTGGCCTTAAAAAAAAGTTTCATAACCTATGATTTTCACATTTCTTGTCGAGTGGTGCAATTCTGTCATTTCCAAAGGAATTGTCTCAGGCCTCAAAATTTCCCAATCTCTCGCTTTCTTTTGGCATTTGACATCCTAGATTTTTACTTCATGCCTGAACAGAAACCTCGCTCTCCAAACAAAACAGAGGACCTCTCATTCATTTTGATGGTTTGGTATTGATACTAGCTATTAGCCGTTTATTTGCTACAACTTTCAACAGAATATCCTTGTTTTCCTTGGTTGTGTAACTAAGTGTGGCAGACACATTTTACACCACAGCTTCAGGCCGACTATGAAATCCTGACTATGAATTTCCAGTGAGAAGTAGGTAGCAAGCAACAGGGTTAGTGCAAAGCACATTGACATGGTGCCTCTATAAACCCTTTGTTTTAAGAGGACTTGTTCCAGATGGCATCTGTTACGCGCAAAATATGTCTTGCATTAAGTCTTGGATGCATTAATACAAAGTCTAATATTCAAAAGTAACAACGGGCAGTGGAGAAAGTGTTTTTTTATTTGCGCGCAGTGCTCGGCGGATCAAAGAGAACGCCGAGAGCTATACTGCACAGGTGACTGTAAAGGCAGGTTTCATTACAGCATATTTCTCTAGGCCCGGGAATTACTGCCTGCTTCGCTCACACGCACTACCACGCACATATGCTTTCACTTTGGATTTGGAGTTGGTTGCAGAACTTTACCATTCAGCCCAATGAGCGCTTTTAGTCTGCCAGGGGTTTTGGTTTGATCCTTGATGTTTACAGCACCTCAGGACTCATGAAAGAGGCCGAAAAGAATTTGCATTTTGTATTGTACCCTTTTATAACATAAGCTTTCATACAAGTATGAAGAAACATAACAGAATATCCACAAACAGGAGAAACTGTGCCAAGCTTGGCATATTTAAGCTGATGTTTTTTTGAAGTACAAAGAAGAATTGATCTGTCATTCACTTACAAAGCAGATTGTATGCAAATTAAAGCTTTTATCTCTCCCTAACAAAGCTATATCTCTTTAATATCTCAGTTGTTTCTCAGATCGTTCTCCTGAGAAAAAGACTACAGAAGACACTAATGTAAAGTATCATAATGTTTCAGAACTCATATTTGAGAATCTGCAGTCAGAGAAGTTCTACCAAGACCAAATGAGATGTCTAATATCTCAATCATTTCTCCTGCTTTTCAGATTGTTCTCCAGAGAAAAAAGAAGACTCAAAACACTCATATTTGAGAATCTGCATTCAGTCTCATCAAGTTTTCCCAAGACCAAATTAGATATCTATAGAGATGTCATAATATCGCAATAATTTCTCCTGCTTTTCAGATTGTTCTATTTTAAAATAGACTCCAAAATACACTAATCTCACTTCTGTATCATGTTTCGGAATTCATATTTGACAATCTGTTAATAGAGAAATCAAACACATGTCTCATCGATTTCTCCCAAGACCAAATGAGATCTCTAATATCTCAATAATTTCTCCTGTTTTTCAGATTGTTCTCCTGAGAAAAAAAAGACTAAAACACTAATCTTACATTTGTATCATAATGTTTCAGAACTCATATTTGAGAATCTGCATTCAGAGAACTCAAAACATGTCTCAACTGAGATCTCTATAGAGATATTATAATTTCTCATTCATTTCTCCTGCTTTTCAGATTGTTCTTCCTGAGAAAAACTACAGAAAACACTAATCTCACATTTGTAATGTTTCAGAACTCATATTTGACCATCTGCAACCAGAGAACTCAAATGTCTCATCAAGTTCTTTCAAGACCAAATAAGATCTCTTTAATATCTCAATCTTTTCTCCTGCTTTTCAGATTGCTCTATTTAAAAATAGACGTGAGAAGACACTGTCTCACATTTGTCTCTTAATATTTCAGAAGTCATTTGACTATCTGTTATCGGAGAACTCAATAATGTCTCGTCAAGTTCTTTCTAGTCTAAATGATATCTCTTTAATATCTCTGTTTTTCTCCTGAGAAAAAGACTCTCAAAGACACTATTTGTCTCCTAATGTTTCAGAACTCCTGTTTGACAATCTGCAATCAGATAACTCAGTATGTCTCATGAAGTTTTCCCAACACCAAATTGTACAGCTCTATAATCATACTGCATGTTCAAAATTAAATCATGTTGGTCTCTTTCTACATTTCGGATTTGTATTGTTATGAAACATTGATGGCTGCTTCTACTGAAAATCCCCAACCAGAATATAAAGCCGCAGAAGTTCTGAGTAATAGGACGTCTGTTTTAGTGGAAGACTGTTCGTGTTAACCATAAATTACATAAAACATAACTTCACTTCCATTTCAGTCAAATGACACAACTTTGAATTTTCCCACCTTATTTTAGAAAACAAAAAACAGAAATGAAACTTTTAGAATGGTCATATCATGTCCCTCACCTTCCACTGGGGTTTATGAGTATGCTGTACCATTGTGAACCTATAGCGGGCTCCCTTCATCAGGACCCAGTACAAAAGATCCCATTGTCCTTCCCTGTTGAGAACCCATGGTGTTTATATAGATGGTCCTATAATTTAAAACATCACAATTAAGCATTGTACATTATTAAATCTAAACAGTAAAAAGTGAAATGCACTGATTTAAAGTCAGCACATGTCAGAATTCAGTTTAACAACTCTGTCCTGATCTGCTTACATTACCAGGCCAAGTTGTCACACTTTTTATTCAAGTGAACATTTTTCTGAGTTGATTTATTTCCGAAAGCCAATTTTTTATAGACACAAATAAGCCTAATGTCTTGGTTACACAAAAGCAATTAGACATTTCGAACATTATTTGACAGCATTGATGAAGGTTGACTTTATTTTTTGGCGTCTCCTATCTGTATATGTCAATAAATCTCATAATGTTAATATTCCAGTCTGTTTGAGTGATTCAAATCTGTTTGTTACTGTATAATGTACTGATAACAGCTTTGGCTGCCCACATGATGACTAAAGCTCGTCAAGATCGGCGTCTCCAGCAACTGTAGCCAATAATAACGTAATGAAAGGGTATATACACACATAAACATAAAACACAATCATGGTAACACACATAACGAAAAAACTGCAACATAAAAACGCCTATAGAAAAATACAGATTTACTTAAGAGGTAAATACAGCCGAATTTTATCCACAGACTGCACTGTTAAAATATAAAAAAGTTAAATAGTATCTTGCGATAATGACCGCCTGACTGTAAATTTATCCTCGCACCTATCAATTTAAAGTAGTATTTTACTTTTTCAAATTCACTAACACTGCGTCCTCTTCTGTTCGCTGTGCTCTTCCACTGGACTGGAGAGGCGAGCGCGCGCGCCACGGCGCCGCACAATCCCACTTCATGACGTCGATCAGTTTCCGCTGTCAGTCATTCCCCTCCTCGTGCCTCCTCTACTATCGCTAGAAGAGTCTCGGGCGAAAAAAAGTCCGAGTGATCGACCTACGGACTATAAACTTTCTCCTAACACCAATACCTCGAAGAAATGGAGCTGGGATTATGGAATTAAAGCAAGGAGTGCTTGCGATGGAGATTGTATTGCTGGAACTGCTGCTTTGTTGTAGTCTGACGGTGGTTCGTGGTGAGTAAAATAGTTTTTGTGGAGTTTTTCCTACCTCTCTGAGGTGTTGAAGTCATTATATCACCGCGAACAATGTGATACAAAGTAAAACGCACGAGCGCGAAACAAACTTGCGCACGGATGGTTTCGCGAAACGTTGGCGTATTTTGTTGTGTTTCGCACGAGCGTGTATTTTGATCGTTTACATCTTTAGAAATGCAACTGTAGTTTTGAGAAACTTCAAAGAGTTAAGTCTGCGTAAAGTTGAGCTGGTTTTGACTAAACTGTAGTCTGCGGTGGGATCGTTAACCGAGATGTGCACTTCTGGAAGTCGAGTTGAAGCTTTAAAGATAAAAAAAAATCAACTTTTTTGATAGTATTTGATATGTTTGTAGTTTTTAAGCTCACATGACTTGTAAACTGCGCTGCTTGTGTGTTATGGAGGCCTCGGTGGTGTCAGATGTCAAACAGCTTGAAAATGGACTTTTACAACTATTTTAAAGACTGCTATTTTACCTGACCTTCATTCGAATCGTGTTTCTGACAATTTGGCGGTTAAACAAACGTTGCAATATCAACAAAAACAGTGCTGAAGTTTATTAGGCGTAAAAAATAAAGACTCGGCCAGCTCAAAGACCCAAGTATAAAGAGCTAGATTTCCATGGAAACACTTTATAATAACATTCATAACCTAAACTGATATTACTAGTGCTTAACAGGTAATTAGTTTGAAACTGTAGTTTACACTTAGTAAACGTCTGTATGGTAGTTTGTTTATTTTTTAGCTTAAAATGTAGATGTATGAATGTTATGTCTGGCATTAACTAGTCACCATTTCTAGTTTTTCACTATATTAACTAGTTCATTTAAAATGGACCTGCAGAGTAATAAATTCATTCTTAAAATCATAGTCTTGCAATATCATAAGGTAGGCTAATAAATGCTAAATGCATAAAAAATTACAAAAGAAAGGGTGAACACTTTAATTTAGTTTGAAGTATAACAACTTCTATAGCTACTATATATGAGCAAAAATAAGTATACGTGGAAGTATCTCTTTTAAAAACCCTGGACACAAATAATTAATATAGTTTCATGGTGTTATAGAGAAGCATCGGTGAAAACTTTCCTGTGACATTTGCTGGTGAGAAAGCACCATTAAAACAGGCCTGTGCTTAAATATGTATAGGTTTAGCACCATGTACTCATTATTGGTTTGCTGGGATGTTTGTATTCACGCCTAGAGAAAGAGAGAGATTTAACTCTGGTTTGGTGTTATTTCTGGGGCAAGGAAGCAGAACCGTGTGAACAGTTTAATTCAGATGGATTGAGTCATAATATTAAGTCATAATTGTTTATCTTCTCTTCAGAACTTTATTCCAAACATTTACCAACAGCTAAATGGTCCATTTTGTGTTAAACTAGTCTTCTAACTCATTCTAACAACCCGTATTGCATAAATAATCATTAAGATGATTAGTTTCTTTTAGACTAGTCTTTGAACCCATTTTAACTAACTTAATGTGTAAATATTTCTTAAGATGATTAGTCTGTATTAGACTAGTCTTCTAATCGAATAGTTTTTGCATAAACAATGCTAAAACAGTCAGTTAATGTGCATCAAATAGTAAGAAATGCTTAATTTATGCTTTCAGATTTGAATATTCATGAACGTGTTCTGTTAAGCATTTTTATGGATGGTGAATGAACTCGCATTAAAAGTTATAATATAGTGTTACTAAGTTGTTAGAGCAACATGAATCCAATCCAGTCCTGTAATAAATAAAGGCTCATGTTAGACCCGAAAAGGTTTTACTGCCTGATTCTTTTGGAAAATCTTCTACAACAATTTAATTATCTTGTGCTGTGGGAAACCATTTATATACGGGCGCTTTAGAGAACCATAAACCAAATTGAAAAGCTGTAATGTGAAGAAATTACTGGTCCAAAGAACCATTGAAGAACCTTTATTGTTAAGAGTGAGGGAACAAAATATACTTCTTCCCGGATGAAATGTTCTGAAATTGTTATCTTAAATTATTGCATGCCTGCATTGTTTGTGTGCAGCTGCTGTTGAGTTATTACAAGCTATTATATTGCAATTTTGAGAATAAGAATAGACTGTCATGTTATTTCTCTTTGGAGTTTGGACTTGGTGTTCTTAAATGTTTCTTATGAAAATCTATATCTATTTATTCAGGTCACGTCAATATTAGCGAGTGGTTCAATTGTTGACATGTCACTATGTAAGGTTGGAAATGTCTGCCAGCAAGCATTACTGCAAAGTGTGTTTTTTTCTAGTAGTATTAATACAGATTTAGAAGTTGTAACCCCGTATTTTTAAACCTTTTTAATTTTTGTGTATTCCAAGATGAAAGTGATGGAGTAAAATCTGTTGCATGTAATGCTAATTTAACACACGTGAACAACAAAAGGCCTGGTTGAAGTTTAGCATAACAAAAACCACAAAACTTTTGATGCAATTGTCAAGCTTCTACTGCCAATGTCAATCACTTCTTAAGCTAATTAAACAAGTTTGCATTTGAATGAAAGGATTTTGGGGGGTAAAGGAAAGGAAATGTATCAACCAGTCCCTATTTTTTATCCTGCACTTGCAGGATTATTTTGTGTTTTAAATTATTTAAGTTTAAAATTCTTTTAAATGTTTATAGGCAATTTAGACTTGATGGATAGATACGTGTGAGTTATTTAATCAGGATCATGGGAAGGTGTCTCAGAGTTCACAGTTTAAAAAAAAAATGTTTGCATACTTGTGTGTTTTCTTTAACACAATCTCTCGCTTGTATGGTCTCTTGCTGATAATGGTTGGAGGAAGTGAGCGACCGGTTTTGATCGTAATCAGGTAGGTAAAAGGAGATTGAGGACAGAGGAAGAAAATGGAGACAGTGAATACGCTGAGCAGCTTTTCATGTGGAGCTCTTTTACCCACTTTCCAGGACTCTTCACATGTGTTTAGACCTCTAGTCTCCTTTGTGCTCCTCCCTTTTGAAGACGGTTAATTCTGGTGACAAGCTCAGACTCCTTTAGCTGTTTTTTTGTGCTCTTCCTCTACAAAGGAGGAGCCCGGTGGGCCCAGGTGCTCTCAACTCCCCCTCCTGGCACTACAAAAGTCGGAGAAGAGCGGAAGTTCCTAAGTCATATGGGTGCTCGGGTATACTATAGACTGGAAATGAGTTTGTCTGTTTAGGGAGATTAGAGATCTTCACGCTGTGGCTGAAATTTATTGCTGGACTTTAACTGATTTTGTTTCCTCTAGTAAGCCACAGTGTTGTCCACAGTGTAGTAAGCCACAAATGTCCATTTAAACAAGGCTAGCTTTGCTTTTGTCCTCTAGATCTCTGGCACGTTGCCTCTAAAACCATTACAAAGTTGCTGGAGTTCATCTGTTTTCCCTTTTCTTTCTCTTGGTGAGCTCAGATGTGCTCTGTAAGAAAGATTTGTCCACAGAAGTTGTGAACTTGCAGAAACTCCTTACAGGAGCCTTTGAGTGGCTTCTAATCTAATGTAATCTTCTATCTATAAATGACATCTACTGTGTGTCTATCGATTTGTCTGTCTATAAATTGCATCTACCTATCTAGGGCTGCACAATATATATCACATGCGATTGTCATGCGCATCTCGTCAGTAAAGCTGTTTCTGTGATTATTAATAAATCTCCATCACCTGTTTCCAAATGGAGCGGCATTTAATACACAAAGCCGTAGTTCACTGACAAGCTACCGTAGTAGAATGAGCATAAATAACAAGAATGTTATTTACCTCCAAACAAACATAAAGTGATAAATAGAAAACCCCAAGACTGAGAGTCTACATTTCTTGAACTATAGCCTAGCTATCCATCAGCTAATGTGTTTGGTTGTACTAACTGAAATGAACTGTAGTGAGTTATTTTGTCTATTTGGGTGGGAGATTGTGGTGGGGGGCTGCTTGTGGTTCTTCTGCATCATGCTGGTGGTGGTGGTGTTTTTTCTTGCACATTTGGCCCGCAGAGGTCTGTGTGATCTCCTAAAACCGTGCAGCTGTTGGAACGATGTTATCTTTTTAATCCCCACTGCTCTGTGCTCGCCGGGGAAGGAGGTGTCCGAGTCCTCCCAGGCTATGCTGGACCATTCCAAAGGCTTTTCTGTGCAGATGGAAGCATATGCTGCAATTAAGCCGCTTAAATGACATGTAGATTGCCAATAGTCCCACCAAACTATAGAATATGTATATGCTTGAAGAAACTAGCTGATAAGAAGAAAGAATGAACCTGCATCTCCTTTTCACAGTGATTCGAGTACATCTGTCTTTGTAGTCAGAAAGATGGAAGAAAGGAGTGAAAGAGGTGGACTAAATGATTGAAGAAACAATCTGTGGGCCAGGCAGAATGAATACAGCCGATTATTGTTTGATGTGTGGGGTCTGTTGCTTACGCAGCGTGTGTACTTCACGCCTCTGTCACTGTTTAGTAGACGGAGTGCTGTGTTTGTATGAAGTGTATACAACTGTAAATCACGCTTAAGTTGCATTTAAACTTTAAAAAAATTGTAAGACACTTCTTGCTGTCATAGCTGGGCATTTAGTTTGCGATAACTGTAGGAAAAGTGGAGGTCAAAAGTTTGATTTTGCGTTTGGTAATTTGTCTTGGAACTGATGGTCTTTAATAGTTTAAATGACCCAGGATAGAAGGAAGTATCTATAAAATCTGACTTCTTAGAGTGTTATATGTGGCAATTACTAAATATGCATACAGTTGTGGTCAACATTTACATTACTGTGCAGTATCAGCAAAATGATAATTATTTTACTGAAATAAGAGGGATCAAAATAAGATTTCACACAAAAGACGTTCAAATTAGGGCTTGTCATGCGCATCTCAGTAAAGCTAGTTCTGTGATTAGTAGCAAATCTCCACCACATGCATTCAGATGGAGCGGCATTTAATACACAGAGCCATAGATCACTGACAAGCTACGCAATATAGCGTTCATAATCTCAGACGAACAGCCCTAGTTTAAATACAGTCCACAAGAGAAAATAATAGTTTAACTTTAAAAAAATTACCCTGTTCAAAAGTTTACATAAGCTTGATTCTTAATACTGTGTTGTTAGTTAATTGTTTGTGATAGTTGTTCATGAGTCTCTTGTTTGTCCTGAACAGTTAAACTATAGCATCTGGATATTTGAACCGTTTCCAAAAATAACTGTATGATTTTGAGATCCATCTTTTCACTCTGAGGACAACTGAGGGACTCATATGCAGCTATTACAGAAGATTAAAATGCTCACTGATGCTCCAGGAGGAAAACCATGCATTAAGAGCCGGGGCGTGAAAACTTTCTGAATTCGAAGATCAGGGTAAATTGAAATTATTTTGTCTTCTGGAAAACATGTAAGTATATTCTGTAGCTTTTGACGGGCAGTACTAAAATATATATATATTAGGGGTGGCACGGTACGATGTTACGGTACAACAGGAAAAAAAAGAAATCTACTATGCTCGGGCTCTTTTCATTTATTTTGAACAGACAGTAGTGCAAATTAAAAAATATTCCACTTAGATGCAAAAATACTAATTATTAATACTAATACTATTATTACATTGTTATATTATGTATAAAATCTGTTTTGTTTTCATTGTGAGTGTACACAAATAAAAGCAGACCTTTATCCAGTGATTATTAATAAGATAATAAGTGTTTAAAGTTGATTCTGCTGGTATAAGGACGCATTTGAAGTGATCGCGCGCTGGAGCACACACACACACACACACACACTTTTTTTTAATGAATTGTATATATTGAACATGCATTCAAAATTATTACAAAATGTTACAAACATGATCACGTTTCCTTACACACACACAACCACATCAGTTCCAGCATTGCTAAAATTGGTAGGCTACTTTATCAAAATCAAATACAAACATCAGCACACGCGCCTCTGTGTCACTGTTGGAACGCGACTGAATTAACGTAACTTACAAAGCCTTCAGTCACAATTATCTTCATTTGTAATGTTTGGTGCCACACGTTCAATCTATGGATGACTTATTTATAGTTGTCTGTAGTTGAAAGACCTTGTTACGTTCTCCTAGCTGGCCAGTGATTCATAAAGTTAAATGTGATGACTCTTAAATGTAGGAGATCTGTGGTGGTTCGCTAGCACCTTTTTTTCCACAGAGGAGCTTTACAGGACACTTACATGCTGGTTTTCCTTCCTGGTGGTTGCTGATAAAATAACCCTCAAGCCCAAAATTGCTGCGGTGTTTGCTTTCAGATAACACCAAATCACATATCGTGGACTATTTAGTCTCGTAAGACTGCTTGCTTAGTGGATACCGGCCTGGGCAGAAAGCTGCGATCACGTGATGGAAAATGGCACTTTAGGACCGTCGAAATCTCAAAATAAGGCAAAAATTGCTGTTAATTTCGCTCATACTTTATGTTGGCCTCTAAGCAAACCTCTAATCACAGGTATTAAACTTTGGCGCGTAACTCATCCTGCAAAGTTTGTGCTACAGACATGAATGATGTCTGAAATCATGTGGTTTGTTTACTTTTCTAAATGATCATACCTACAATTTTGACATAACATCTGATAAAATGGGTGAGGAAAAAAATCCTGCAGACTTTCACTGAATGGCTCAAATGTCATTAACTTCTACTTCTAAAGAGATTTTAACCACTTTCTTTGAAATAAAATCTGTTTTATTTTGATACATCAGGCTCATATATAGTGTGATGTAGGAGAATATGGATCTCATAATTGATGCAGTGCAATTTTAGAATAGTTTTAGAATGATACTAAAAGGTAAACGATTATAAACTGTCAATCAGATGAAAGAAAGCGTGTAGTAGATTGTGTACAACAGGTTTTGATTGTTGATCATTTAGAGCCCTTCAAAATTTGCTTACCAGAATGACACACTGTGCTTTTTATGGATTATATTTACCTATTAGGAGTTTTACATGTTATTATTAATAGCAGCTCTGCGAGTAACAGAAAGCTGCAGTTGCTTATCGATGGTGACATGGTTCTTAGTAAAGTGGCATGCTGGTACACCACAGCAGGACGTCCCAACCCTCAGCACTCTCACCATAGTCATTGTGTCTGCATCTAATGACATCATATGTGCTCCTCCCCCTCCGCACCCACTGGAAGTTATTGACTGCGACGTGAGTGGCACTTGCTGGCACATGCGGATGGGCGCGAGGTGCCAACTGGCGTTCCCTGTGGAGATGTCTGGGTGCCAAAATGAAGGGCAGACATTTCCGTTGTTTCCTCTCCTATTCATTCCCCAGAGAGCGTCACATGTGCCTCTCATTTATCGCGATGAGTTCATGAAAACACTGATTATTTAGAGACCGGGAGCCTGGGTTGCTGCAGACAGACGGAGTGGATTACGAAGCACGTTTTTTTAAATGGCAGATTCTTTGGTAGCAGAAATGCAGAGTCATAATTTGTAACGAAAATGTTATTGTCTGTTCCTCATTTTTTAAGGATGATTTAACCAAGTGAAATGAAATCTTGCCCATATTTTTGGTCACATCCGACTTTTGCCTCCAGGTTCTCCCTTGCTGCTCTTTGCTAACCGGCGGGACGTCCGGCTGGTGGACGCAGAGGTGGGCCGGACGGAGTCCGCCGTGGTTGTCAGCGAACTTGAGGATGCGGCCGCAGTGGACTTTCTCTTCTCGGAGGGTCTGATATTCTGGACGGACGTCAGTGAAGAGGCCATCAAACAGACCTACTACAACCTCTCTACTATCTGTAAGATCAGTGGTTTGGATTTACTTGCAAGGAAATGACTGTATTTTTTTTCTGTTTGTATTTTAATTTTTTTTAAAGGAATAGATTATCTTATATTTTAAATATATCTATTTATCTAATATTTTTTTAAATATTTTAGAAAAATGTTTCTTATGCTCACCAAGGCTGCATTCATTTGATCAAAATACAGTAAAAACATTAATATTTTGAAATATTATTACAAAAAATATTACAAGAGGTTTTTTATGTTTTTATGCATTTTAAAATGTTTAAATGTTTAAAAAAGTTTCAGCAGCCATTACTCCTGTGTTCAGTGTCACACGATCTGTTATGATCTATATATATTTGTGATTTTGTGGTCAAGATTGTTGTTTGATGAATAGAAAATTAAAAATAACAGGTGTTTTCTTTTATTTTTATCTTTTGTAACATTATTATAAAAGTCTGTCACTGTCAATTTTCATTATTTAGTACATCCTTGCTATACAAAAGTATCCAGACTCCAGACTTTTTAGTAGCACTGTATATAAAATAATAATAAAAGTAGTGGAATCTTTGATGTCTCCCAAAGTTAGCACCAGATGATGACAAAAGTAATCTAAAAATGGGCAAAAATGTCAGCGGTGATAGCCTCGTGGGCAGTGTGCCGATATATAGCGCCAATGCGCTTCGGGCGTCCCCAGCTCGTGGACCTTTCCCAATCCCATCTCCCCTCTCTATCCAACTTCACTTTCTGTCAACTAACTGTCCTATCATAATAAAAGAAAAAACGGCAGAAATAAATCTTTAAAAAAAAATCCATTAAATATCCAAAACAGCAGTTAAATAGTCAATGTTGACAGACAGATTGATAGATAAATAAAAATAATATTGGCAAATAACCGCAGTCCTTCCACATATTCAAACTAGGCATGTGATTGGTTACAAGACAGCTGAGAATCAATGCCACTTGACATCATTTCTTAGTCATGTAAGACTGTATTTTAATATTAATAAATTTTTGAGGGCAGCAAACCTACTGCAGCACAGCAAAAATGTTGTATCATTATCTGGAGGCAGAATGAAACATTTAAGGAATGCTTAAACTGATAATACTGTTGTGGAACTGAATAGAGGCCTTGTTTTTCAGCTATGAAGGAGGCCACACTGGGCAGAGAGAAGACGGTGGTGGTATCAGGTCTGGATTCTCCCGATGGCTTAGCCTGTGACTGGCTAGGACACAAACTCTACTGGACCGACTCTGAGACGAACCGCATCGAAGTGGCCAACTTGGATGGCACCTCACGTAAGGTGCTCTTCTGGCAAGATCTCGACCAGCCCAGGGCGATAGCACTAAACCCTGCTCATAGGTGAGTCCCTTCCTCTCTGCTCTCATTTCCTCTTTCTCTCGTCCCCATCCTCCGTTCAGTGGGTGGTCTTCACATGCGTCCTTCCACCCTTGACCCTCAGTGTTCATTAATGCGTGGCCTGGTTGTTTATTTATAGGCCATTAGAACTTCCCCACCAAACAGGAGATTGGGAAGCAACGTAGCATTCAGGCTGTTTCCTGTTGTTGTGCGGTGTGTAGATCCTGCATGACAAACCTCCACTCATCTGGTCCCGTGTGTCCAGCCCGAAGTAGATTCCACTTGTGTGTCCGCTCCGACTTTGCTGGCGAGTTGGCGTGTTTATATGCAACATGTAACTTGAGTTCTGAGAGATCGCTCTCACTCGCATTACTTGAGCCCTGGCTTAGCTTGTACGCACGTACTTGGCTTGAGACATGTTAGGTAATGTGCGCCACTGTCTGTTCCGTGTCTTATAGTTGCGGGATTGTACGTTTCAAGAATGATATCAGCGAATTACATTAAGGCTTTTTTGTCTAGTTTTTGTTGTGATTTGTTTGATTATTTTTATCTGTCAAATAAAACAACATCAGTAATAATAATAACAATATTATTATTTGTATTCATAAAGTAAATTAATAAAGTGGTAATAATACTTTATCATTAAAATATTGCATAGATTTTATTTTATATAATTTTTACTGTATTCTTTATATATATATATATATACACACACACACACACATTTCTCTCTCTCTGTATACACACACATATTTACATTTAATCATTTACATTTAATCATTTAGCAGACAATTATACTGCTTCTATCCAAAGCGACTTCAAGGGCTTTAACTAACTCATTTTGCAGCACATAGAAAGTTAACTTAGGTGCAAGCTCTGAAGTGTTAGAGGTAATTTAATAAAAACATCTCAAGATATATACACATAAATATTAACTAATCAAATGCAAATTAAGTTCTTTATTTGATTCGCAATTGCAGAATAGATGGATAACTACGAAAAAAATTAAAGTGTGATTTTAGCTTACACTGAGCTGCTAATTTCATTCTATTTCAAAATTACAAAGAACTTCTATTCGTTCCTCTTTAATATTAACAGTGTATGGCTTATGATACAAACGTTGAAATATTCAACTTGGTATTATTTTGGCCCATTACACACAAAATGTAAAACAATTATTAAAAATACTTTTTAAACAATTTTCCAATTGTCATAGTCTTAATGCTGATGCAGTTTCGCAAAAACACTTAAATCCTATAAACACATAAATGTGATCCATTAATTGACCTTTACCAGCACTACAATTCATATGAAAAAAAATAAAAATGCCTGCAACTTTTTTCATTAACATTTATTAAATAATTTACATTTCAAATGCTAATGTTATTCTTTATCCTACTTTGTCACATATAGTAAAATTAAATTATCTCAAAGATAGTTGTCTGATGCAGTTTCGATAGAGTAATTTATTCAAATCAGATACCCATCCCTGGTCACACAAAGTGTGTCATGCTGGAGATGCATTGTGTTCCATTGCAGATGATTAAGCAGTTCAAACATTCTCTAGTGTTTTAGGACCGTATTGCATTAAACATTATTATTTAACAGATTTTTTTATTTTATTTGAATACAAATTTTTTTTTATAAAAAATTATTGAAAAAACTCCTTCTAGTCTGCTGTTACATACATTTTAATGCAGCACTGGGGTTTTATCAAGCAAACATACTGAAATGTTATTGTTTATATCATGCTGTTTAATCATATATATATATACTATGGATATATTTCAGCAAATAAGTGCTCACTAACACAGATTTAACAGATTTGTGAACAATATTTGAAATAGATCTTTTTCATCTCATGAAAAAAGATCTTTAAGTTTTGTTCAGTATATATAAATGACACAAAATATCTCTAAATATTGTTCATACATTTGTCCAATGTCAGTTCACATACAATTCTCAATTTGTGTGTGTGTGTGTGTGCGTTTTTGTGACATGAGGACACAAATTTGTATAATGACATGGGTATGACAGGTATTACAAGGAGAAGGTGACTTATGAGGACATTTCCCCATGTCTCCATATTTCAAAAGGCTTATAAATCATACAGAATTGTGTTTTTTGTTTGATAAAGTAAAAATGATCAACGTTTCCTGTAAGGGGTAGGTTTAGGTGTAGGGCGATAGAAAATATGTGACCCTCTCTGTGAAAACCCAGCTAAAGTATTTTTTTTGTTTATTTACTTTTTTTTCTAAAAATCATCCTTCATATGGTAAAGAACATTCTATGAAAATGTAACCTTCATATCTTTAATATTGACTGAGTCATATCAAAGTTTGAAATTATAGTGAAATTAATGGTAGAAATCAAACTTTGATGCTTGTTTTCTCATAATTAGATTTTGAAACTTTAGCCTGGATTTCACAGAGGGTCACATATGGTGTGTACAAGATAAAAACCATTACGCCTATGGAATGTCCCCACAATTCACAAAAACAAGTGTGTGTGTGTAAGTAAGCAGCACATTTATATTGAACTGCAAGGGTCTAATGTACACCAGTATAGATGTGTATTGTAGGAGCTATACGACGTGTAATGACGTGTGGATATGTTTCAAGGGACAAGGCAAGGGGTATGAAATAGAATTGGGATTGGGCCTAAGACAAGTGAACAAAAATCACCTTGATAGTCAGTCTATCAGTCTGTTTACGGTCGTGACAGCCCGAGTTGAAGTTAAAAAAAATCTAAATGCACTGTTGCTGAACTGTGCATTTCACATTTTTATCATCCACCTAGTTGCGAACACAAGTCTTTTTAGCTCATTTTGTATTTATGACACCCAAGAGCTGGGACATTTTTCCCCAGAATGCACTTCACTTTGTGCGGTGTATGGTGAAGACATAAAAAATGGAGCCAGACACTGTTCCTGGCCTGTAGCCTAAAGAAACATCCATACGCTTGCTTTTTTTCAAAACATTAGCTGCCTGTTTTGTGAAGTTCATTGGAATTTTAAAAGAAATTTTCAGACCGAGAGATCCGTTCTCCAGTTACACTGCAATACGAAAGTTAATGTCTGGCGTTTTTGAGCAGACATGCTTAATATAAGCTTCATGCGTTTTATTTTCTCATTGTCACTGCCTGAGAGCTTTGAGTTGAGATTTACAGTGGAGATCCAAGACCTCTGTCGGGCCCCTGCTTCAGATCACAGAAAGGGGGGCTCTGCTTTTTACAACCCCCTCAAAGTGAGAGCAACCGCATGCAGGGGCCCCTGAATTATGTTTGTCTGTTCTCAAGACACGTTCATTGTGTTCACACTCTCCAGAAGAGGCTTGGGAGGAGTGAAAAGATGAATTGCCATCAGATTAAAAGAATAGATCTTTTTTATTTATTGCCGTGTTAAGTTTGCTGACTCTTCTTGAATTTTAAAGTAGGACCAAGAAATACCGTTTGTTATAGCCAGACAGGCATGGCACATCCAAATATCTGACAAAAGTGTTTTATGTGGAGTTATATAGCAAAGATGTACCTGGTATTTAACGTTTGGAGACGTTCTGCCATCTTCTGTAGACATTCCACAATCTCCTTTCATTGGGTGGCTCCAGTTGATATTCTCTGTTGCGTGGCCAAGCCTCAGGTTTATATCTGTGTATAACGCAGACTAAATCACAACAAACTCGCTTGCACGCACTCCTGAGATGCCGACGCTGGTAGTTTGTCTCCACTGACGTCTTTGCATGAAATTTTTCTTTATTGTCATATCTAGTTTTGGTAGCAACAGCAAAATGAGACTTAGCTTCATTAGTTTTCTAGCACTGTTAAGCTACTTTGCCTTCTTAATGTTTGTATAGATTGATTTTTTTTTTTACTTTAAACAGTAAAATATGTAGAATTTTGGTTATAATTATGGCAAAGTGTTAAATAGAGCTGAGAGTACTACACGCTTTGTTAGCATTAGCTTTTCAGAGGAACTCCTATCTAGATTTTAGCAGGTGTAAAACTATGAAGTGTTTTTAAAAATGTGCTGATAATCATATTAACATGATTATATACATGTAATTGTATAAGCTAAAGTAAAAAATGTAGCTTCCCAAAGATTTAAAGCTGCTGTTAGCAGTATTAGCCGTTGCGTTACCTTCTGCTGGACATAAGGTGAAATTTAAAACCAAGCATCTTGCTGTTGGCCAACATGGCAAATTCTTCTGACCAACTTGAACCCATGGGGAAATTTCACCCATTTGAAGGCAAACATTTGTCAAGAACATTGTAAATGTGCACCTTTAGCCATTTAATTATACCACATCATTTCTCCTGTTATTTGCAGCTGTGGTGCTTTAAAGGCTATACATTTAAACTTCTCAAAGAAGTTTCTTAGACGGTTGGTCAATTAGCCGACTATTCTGACTCATCCCTTGCTAATAAGTTGCTAAATTTGAATTCAAAGTCCCAGTTATGAACCTCGCTACAGTGTGACATTCGAAGAGTTATTGCCCTTGTTACGGCAAAACCATGGTTCAACCGTCTCTTTGTTCTGTCAGCCATCAGATTTCGGCAGCGGTGTAATGCTAAAGTTCCTAATTGAGAAAAATACAGCACAACCGTTGGAGCCACAGGCAGGCTAATAGGATGCATCTCAGGGGAGGAAGGGCTGGTTGAGTTTTCATGCTCGGTCTCACTGCTGGCATGAGATTTGATAAGTGTTTCCGTTGGCGACACGCTTGCTGTCGTAGCTTGTACGCTACAAGTAATCACGGCATCCCTCGGCGAATGCTTCCCCTTATGCACATTTTCTTTTTGTCAGTTGTCTTTTTTTCCTTTTCTTGGTCTTCATTCTCCATTTTTTTTCCTCCTTTAATTCCAAAAAGGTTTGCTTTTTGTGTTGATTTGACAACTGGGTGGCATTTTGACACGCATGGATATAGTTTAGCTGCACTTCTGTAGTATAATTTTTCAGTTGCGTCATATTCCATCACAAATAGGCTAATAGGCTGTACGTGACCTACAAAAACGGCTAGACTCACACACATGATGCTTTAAAGCATGAACAGGGCATTGTTCTGGTTAAAGAAGGCACGAAACAACTTAACCATTGCTGATAAAGGTAGTCCATACTATTTAGCAGTTCACTGAAATGTCATCAAGAAAAATACAACAGTTTTTCAACTGCGCTTAAGTTACAATTCAACATCTTAAGTAATTCCATTTTGTGAGTTTTGAGTTTTGGGGGGTTCGAATTGCTTGTACTGCAAACCAAGCTGCTCTGAGAAACTGAAAACAATGAATTGTGAGCTGCTTGTGTGTAAATGATGAATACAGTGACGTGCTTCACTCTGAAACATACAGCACATATATTTATGTATATGATTATTTGAGATTTGAAAATGCCAAATTTGATAAGCCATATCACAATTTTGGGTTGTGTATAAATTCAACTTGCAGCTCTAGATTTATGGGTGAACTATTCCTTTTACATTGTGTTTTTATTTATATATATTTTTTAGGTTAGCATGGCTAGTTTACAATCCATTTCTTTTCATGCAAACTGGAATTGACTGCTAGTATTTCCTGAACACACAAAAAAAGGCTTTTTGCCAACAAAAAAAGTTTGGAGTTGTTGAGCTTGTGCTTTGCTTTGGTTGCTGTGTTGTGTTTCTCTCGTATGAAGTGTTTCAAGCGAGACAGGCTCTGGCAAATATAACACTGATATGGTTTGCTTTGAAAACAGCATGCTCTTGAAACGTTTGTTTAGTCTAACTCCAAACCCATGTTGCCTAACCTTGAGCAGCTTCCAGTCAATACTTAAACCGTTGCAAACAACTCCATGTCATGTTGTACTTGAGTTTGTTTGCTCTTTGTTACTGATTGCATTTTATACTTCTTGCAAATACGGATGTAGAAACTATATATTTTCATCGTCTAGTTGGAGGGTTGACTGGTTGACAAGTTTTCACTTTGTTTTCTCTGGGATAATGGAAACCAGCTGACTAACGCCTGTTTTTTTTTTTCTTCTTAGGTACATGTATTGGACTGACTGGGGGGAGGAACCAAGAATAGAAAGGGCGGGAATGGATGGTAGCAGTCGACAAATCATTGTCCAGAAGCAAATCTTCTGGCCCAATGGACTGACCATCGACCTCGAGGAGCAGAAACTCTACTGGGCGGATGCCAAGCTCAGCTTCATCCACAGGGCCAACTTGGATGGAACGGCTCGGTCAGTTTCCTCTTTCTTTCACACTTATTCTCAATTCATCTCCTTGTATTTCTTTCCCTTTCCCATCTGGATTGAAGCCGAATGGTATGGAGTCTGTGGCCCAATCCAAACACTCCCTGCACGTAGGCCCGGTTTGAGACCCCCCTCCCTACTTCCGCCCACTCTTAACTTGAGATGACCTCCGTGCCATATACCACTGTAACCCGATCCCGCCTGGCATTATGGGTATGATTCGGGCCCCCAAGCCAAAGGGTTACATTTCCTTTTGTGTGTGTAGGATTTCGTAGCAACTTCAATAAAGAAAGGTATGTCAGACCCTCTGCTATGTTAAATTTGCATTGCTAGTCGATCTGCAGGAGTCGTATGGTCTGGCTAGGCCTGTAGTCCAGCAGATGTCATTGAAGGAGGAACCTGACCTATATCTGGAGACCAGAATATCATGGAGACGTGACGATTGATTCCTTCATTGTTTTAGAGTAGAATTGAATTAAATAAAGCGGCATTCCTAGTATACCAAAAAGGCATCAGTTTAAAGCGATGTAATTTTTTTTTTTTTTTTTGGTTAAAAATAAAATGTAATACACTTTTAATAATCATTGAGTCTTGCATTTTTAATGGCATACTCAGCCCTATATTTGTCAATCTGAAAAGTTTTTTTATTATTTATCAAACAGTTAAATTAATGCATTTATAATTAAAAAAAATTGAATTTCAATAAATAATAGATTTATATAATGTAATATTATTTATTAATTTCAATAAAAAAAAGTTATTGTCAATCTGAAAAGTATGATTTATTAAAGTATTTTTTTTATTTAATTAATAGTTAGTTCCTTCATTTTCAAGTCATATCCTTAGTCTTCATTTAAAAAAAAATCTGTGTATTGCTTGTTTTTCACAAAGTTTTCATGTTTACTTTCAAGTAATAATTTACTTTGTTTGGTTATTCTTGCCCAGATTTGTTGTTTTGAAAAACAGCACTGAGCATTAGTGTAATTCTGTCAAAGGTCTTTTGGACTGAATGAGACGAGTAATTGCAGTTGTTGTACATCTGTGGATCAGTGGTGCGTACTTTATTCCGGCCTCTTAATGACGCTTGTGGC
Source organism: Ptychobarbus kaznakovi (assembly GCA_027422405.1). Classification (NCBI taxonomy): domain Eukaryota; kingdom Metazoa; phylum Chordata; class Actinopteri; order Cypriniformes; family Cyprinidae; genus Ptychobarbus; species Ptychobarbus kaznakovi. The sequence goes on from CM049796.1 coordinate 37,747,447, forward strand.
ATCAAGCAAATCATTTAAGGTTCTGCTGTCCTCACACAGAATTGGCTGAAGAATAGACGCTTTGGAGGGATTCTGCTCAGTGTCACGTCGTAATGTAAATTTGTTAGCGCTTTTCTTCAAACACTTACATTTGATTGGTTTTAAAATAAAAGAGCCCCGAATACCTTTGTTTAATAACCTTTTCAGTTTGCTGGCTTCAAACATCTCCGTCACTACCAAGAGTACGTCAAAAGCTGTGAAAAATCTGTTTGTAATTACCTTTCCAGAGTGCTAACCCCCCTCCACCACCCCCCATTCCGCTGTTCATCACACGCTATTAAAAATCGGGAGGGTGAACAACATGTCAAGTCCAACTCTTCCATGCACGCTCACGCACACCGACTCTCCCAGGAAAATGTATCCCCGCTCGACCCACTACAGCTCTGTGATTGATGAGCGACGCTTCTCTGAATACTGCGGCACTACGGTTCTGAACACTTGTTGCTTTGATCCGTTCCTGTTTATTTATGTCCGGTGGTTCAGAAGGCCGCCGTTCGGCTGGACAAACGCGACACGCGGCGCTCCGATGGACTCCGAGGGAACTTCACTTAATAAGGGCAGCTGTGCCGTTACAGAACGGGATGACTCCCTACTAACGACCGAAACAGATGCGGTCTTACAGGTCGATGACAGCCTGATTTGTTTAATTCCCCCTCTTCTTGGAAAAGAAGCCTTATGGCCCCCCAAAGGGAGAGGGGGTGGTTCAGTTTCGCATGAGCTCCAGATTTCCTGAAGGGTCTAAAAAAGGCCTCAGTCCTCAGTTGATGTTGTTGGCTTGTTGTTGTGGTCTTAAATTCCCGTTCTATATGCCTTTTTGGAAAGGGTAATACCTGTTGGCCTCTTATGTCTTTGAAATGAAGACATGTAGGACAACCAGAGTCCCTAACTTACATTTACTGGAATTAATTCCATATAAAGAGTTCCGACTGGATTTATAAAGCAAGCTGGCTTGGAATTTTTGTTCCCTGCTGAAAGACTAGACATTCCAAGCTGGTCCAAGCTGGTTTATATCCATCAGTGCTAGTATAATTTGTGAATTAGGGTCAACCAGAGTGGTTATGAACACATGAAACCAGCTGACTGATATATTTTATTTTAGGATTTTTTTGGAAACTGATAAATCTTTTAGATTTTTTGATGAATGGAAAATTTCAAAGAACATAGTTTTTTTTTTAAGTAGAAATTTTTGTAACATTAATATAAAATATATTTACTGTCACTTATCTGTTTAAAGGAGACCTATTATGCTCTTTTGTACAATATGTAATATAAGTCTCAGGTGTCTGTGAAGTTTCAGCTCAAAATAACCCACAGATCTTTTATTATATCATGTTGAAAATGCCTATTTTGAATGGAAGCAGAAACGCACTGTTTTCGTGCATGTCTCTTTAAATGCGAATGAGCTGCTGCTCCCCGCCCCCTTTTCCAAAATAGGGCTGTGCTTTTACAGCTCGTTCCTCCAGATACTCTGCTGAAAAACACAATCTGTTTGGTTTTGATTATCATGAATATCGCGCTGAAATCTTGCGTTTTACATGCAAATTAAGGGGTGGTAATATTTTAATAAGATGCCCTTTCTAAGTCACGGGGTGAGATTGAGCAGCTAATTTTTTTTACAAGCTTGCATAGAAGGACTTCTTGTTCACGTTTTCTGGGTTGGTACATGCACCGGGGACCCGATTGTAGCAAATAAACATGGAAAAAGTCAGATTTTCGTGATATCACCTTTAATGCATTCTTGCTGAATAAAACAGACCTCAAATTTTTGAGCTGTCATGCATCACTTAAAAAGCATCTAACATCCAAAATGCAACATGTTGATCATTTAAGTGGGGTGTGTATTTACATATATGTGTTGATGCTTACAGGGAGGCCGTTGTGGAGGGTTCCCTCACTCACCCATTCGCCCTCACTCTTCATGAAAAGACGCTCTACTGGACAGACTGGCAGACCGATCCATCCACGCCTGCAACAAATATACTGGAGAGAAACGGAGAGAAATTCTCAGCGGCATTTATTCACCGATGGACATCCAGGTGCTGGGCCAAGAGCGGCAGCCCAACAGTGAGTCTACTCACCTCAGGAACTCACAACACTAGTTGATAGATGGTTGGGTTTTTATCAAACCAGAACAAAATACACATTTTGTCCCATGACCCATGAGGTTTAAGTGCTGGCCCTGAGATTCAGACTGATTTGAAGTCCCAATACACATCAAATTTTCACAAACCATGTTTGTGAAGAAACAGTCATCTTCGATGTTGGGCTCAGGTCAGTTTCCCTCAAGAGATTCTTCACATTCCATGTTTAATTTTTTAGGTCATTCTTTCAGCACTTACTGTACTGTCTCTTTGTAAAAGTGTCGGCCCTTTGGCCCGTGAGGCAATCTGGAGAGAATGTTTCTCAGGGAATGAAATATTTCAAGTGTCCTGCATTCCACTCTGAACAAATAAACACAGTTCCTCAGTGGAGATGGGGAACAGTCCCGGCACGATCCCACCCCCACCTTAGTCTGTGTGTGTGAGGATGTGGGTGTGGATTGCTCAGAAACATTTAACAGCCTGCAAAGGCCCCACTAGGTAAGTGTTTGTTGTGTTGGAGGTAAGATAATAAAGAAAGGAGGAAGCAATCATCATACAAACAAACAGTGAAGATTTAGACCAGTGATTTCCACCAGGGTGGTTCAAGCAGGTTCCGGTGGCACTTGAACATTTTGTTTTGTTTTGTTAAACCTAAATATCTAATATAACAGATAAAAGCACTTATAAAATATTCATAATACTGCTAATAGATTAAAAAGACAAAATAAATAACAAATTGTGAAAATTGTTTAAAAGTTTTTTTTTTTTTCTAAAGTCTCTCTAAGGCTGCATTTATTTAATAAAAAATATAGTAATATAATAGAATAATGTGAAATATTATTGCAGTTTAAAGTAACGGTTTTTATTTTAATGTCATTTATTGTGATGGCAAAGCTGAATTTTTAGCAGCGATCACTCCAGTCTACTTGATCATTCAGAAATAATAAAATGATGATTTGCTGCTCAAAAAACTTTTATTCTTATTAATGTTGTGAAAAACAGTTGTGTATACTTTTATAATAATATATAAAAATCTGTCTATATTGTCACTTTTGATCAATTCAGCGCATTCTTGGAGAATAAAATAATTTCTTAAAAAAACTAAAATCAAACAAAAAAAACTCAGTAGTGTAAATGTTTATTAATTCAATCCTAAAAAAAGTGTGGATATCATAGCAGATTGTCATAACAATTTTTTATTAATAATGTTGATAAAAAATTAATTATAGAGCATTGTTTATTTTAAGAATGTATAATAAATGTATAAACTACGTATGTTGTATAATTTGCTAAGATTTAAAGAAATGTTTGATTAATATTAATTATTTTGTGAGGATTACACTCATAGCAGTATTTATGAGTAATAAATAATTAAATTTCAAGTTAATAATAATTAATATATATATATATATATTATATATTATTTCAGTTGCATAGTCAAGCGTTATACTTTGTCCTCACAAATGTGCCTGTATTGGTATTTTGTGAATTTCCTCATGTGTCCTTGAACTGTGGATCAGTCAGTGTGCTGGGCAGACAACACATCTGCAAGCAGCATGGAGAAGAGGGGGATAGCAAGTGTTGGGTCAGGGCCACCTATGTTTTCCTGATGGAGCAGATGCGTTTTCTGAGAGGCTGCGATGAGCAGAGCGTGACCTGGTGGAAATGGAAAAACCTGTCAACAGGAAATAAAATGTTTTGCTGCCACCTGCTTTTGTTCAAGGATTGCAGTTTTGTTTAGGAACTGAGCAATGCTGTTTTTTTTTACCTCTTTTCTAATCGGTTATGTCACGTGTGAAAAGGAAGTTCATAGGTGAAGTTCATCATTTGAGCCAAATCTCAAAAATAACATGTTAAGTCAGTTAAAAAGTAAAGTAAAATCACTCATTAGATCTCTTTATTTCACTATCCCCTACACATCAGTGTTAAAAAATTAAGGTCATCTCCTTTTGAGATTTTCATGTTAGAAAAACTTAACTGTTAAGTTTCCTGAGCAATAAAAGAGCAGGGTTAATGCATTCAAGCTGTGGTTATTTATACACCCGACCTGTATTTACACATTAATCACCCTATCTGATGAACTTTCTCAAATTAAGGTGGACATTTGGTGAAGCATTCACACACTCTTTAGATCACTGTGTTTTCTGGTCATTTTTTAACCAAGAGGTCGTTGCTCTTTGCAGTAATGTCTAATAAACAACAGTTTTATAGCTTTCCTCTTTCCCTGTCATTGCTCCACAGTTCAAACTCCATGCAGTGAAAGAAATGGAGGCTGTTCCCACCTGTGTCTCCTCTCTCCCGTGCCGCCCTTCTATACCTGTGCTTGTCCAACTGGGGTTAAACTCAAAGAGGATGGAAAGACTTGTCGACCAGGTAAATAAACATGTTGGTTTGAATGCTTAAAAATACCCGAAAAGTTTACGATCGATAGATAGATAGATAGATATGGCTGTTTTTCTATGCAGAGCATGGAATGATTTTGTTGTATTTATAATTTTATTATGATGTTCCTGCTCTGGAGTGTAAAATTGGATTTTTATGAACTGTGGCCTTTCATGGGCTGGTTTTGGTATGAGGATTGGCATACTGCGCATCTATAAAACATTTTCATGCCGTCCTGCACAGAAGACCATGACAGAGACTAATGTTTGACAGATGGTGGTTCATTTGAGTTTACAATTTAGTCAAAATCACTCGCCTCTGATTCAGCAATCATGAATCATAACCTTATTCCAGAACAGCTGACACATTTTACTTCTTTTTCTCTTTGTAATGAGTTTTAGCCTAGATGAAGAGCTGGTAGACCTAGTTTGGGGCTTTGGTGGTCCCATGTCAAGGTCGCCTTTTAGGGGCTGACCGGGTCAGTCCAATGTTTGTGCGTTTATGTACAGATCAGTTTGGTTGAATTACTCAGTGGTTTGTATACATTCCCTCATTTCCAGACTCCTTAAGGAATGCCCCTCTGCTGGTTGTAAATTGGTAGTCATTAAGGGTTCCTTGGAAATACCAGGAAACTTAAAATTGACATTTGCCAGGTCTGGAAAAGTAATTGCATTAGATGCAATCTTAGACGTCATGAATATGATCCTTTCAAATCAAAAATGTAACTTTTAATAAAAAGAAGTCTCTGGAATTCATTGGTGAAACTTTGTTGGGAGTGTCGAAATTGTAGTAAAGTAAATTAAGGATAACCGAAAGATCCATGAATATTTGTATGTCCAAAAATGACTTTTCTTGTACAAAAGCAAAATGCATTTGACTAATTAAATTTGAATGCATTTTTCCTTTTTATTCTTGATGAAGACGTACATTAAGCATTAAGAGCTACTCTAAAATCAGGCTTCACCCCTTGGCTTGCTTGAGTTTTTTTTATTTCCCAGCCTTTCCAGAACAGACTTGTCCATTGTATCTGTGCACACAGCCTGCTAATGACAGACTGCTCTTTTATTAGAAAAAAATACATTCACCCCTTCCCAAGTTGCTCTGCCTTTCTACTTGAATTTATAACTACTTTAAATTTGAGGCAGTGTATTCCCAGGCCAGGAAACAATGAGAAGTATTCTTCAAGTCTTCATTCCAGTGGCGCAATTGAAACATGGAGCTGTCCAGTGTTGCGTTAGCAGAGTACAGGGGAGGTTGTCTAGCCAAATTAAACATATTCCCACTGACCTCAGGATTAAGCAACTCTCCTGAAAAGTTGACAACTAATCAGAACAAACAATAGTCCATTGTACTGGACTTTCATTAGCGGCAAGGGCACGAGTGGGTCCAGTAGGACAAAGGATTAGCATGAGCAAACGTCCACACCTCATACTTGTTTAGCTTGGATGGCTAAATTGAAGGCATTTGTTTTGGTTTAGTCAGACATCCACTCCCTTTGATAACATGCAAGGCAGAACGAAGGACAAATTAAAACCAAAAGAAGTAAAAAAAAATAAAGCCCAAGAAACCCTAGAGGAGCTGTTTTTTCCTCTTATTGGTGTCAGCGCTGATGGATGTCACTACTTATTGGGTGCCGTGGACCGCAGCTGGTGTTGTGGGTACTGGAGCGTGCTCGGTTACAAAGAGAGATTAAATAAGGACAAGGTTGGACCTAATTGCTTCCACAGATTGGGTCTAGACAGATTCTACTGTTGGTATTTAAACCTGGCATGCAGTTTTTGTAATGGAGCAATGCGATCTTGCAGTGCACCGTCTGCAGGGACAACTCTGCAATTCATGCTACTAATTGCTACTGTCAGACTCAGTTTTCTTTGACGAGTTGAATCTGTGCCCTAGGCACGGTAGTAGTCTTAATACACATATTTGTAGACCTTTTTGCGGATGCTTTTGAGTTACTGCTTTTCTAATTGAAGTAGACAGTGCAGGTCAAAGGCCAGGCGATCTCTGGTCCATGATGGATCTTTTGCAGTAGCAGATGTCTCCGTTGTTCTCAACCATATGAGAAAATCTCAATCTTATTACCAGGGGCGGAACAGATGCTTTTACTGGCTCGCCGCACCGACCTTCGGCGGATATCCCTGGACTTACCTGACTTCACGGACATCGTCTTACAAGTCAGTGACATCCGGCACGCAATTGCCATTGACTACGACCCGGTGGAAGGATACGTATACTGGACGGATGATGATGTGAGGGCCATCCGCCGTGCCCGAATAGACGGAACTGACGCCCAGACTTTGGTCACCAATGAGATCAACCATCCCGATGGAATTGCGGTGGACTGGGTGGCGCGCAACCTCTACTGGACAGACACCGGCACTGATCGCATTGAGGTGACTAGACTCAACGGCACTTCTCGACGCATCCTCATATCCGAGAACTTGGACGAGCCACGAGCCATCGTGTTAGATCCCATAAACGGGTATGGAAGTTATGTACTTCATTTCTGAGATCTCTAAGAGAATTCCTTCTGAATTAGCATGTAATTTACCTTCCTCTTCTTGCTGTTATATAGATACATGTACTGGACTGACTGGGGAGAGTTGCCCAAGATTGAACGAGCAAACCTGGATGGAACAGACAGGGTTGTGCTGCTCAACACCTCCCTTGGTTGGCCCAATGGTTTGGCCATTGACTACGTTGCAGGAAAGCTTTACTGGGGCGATGCCAAAACGGACAAAATTGAGGTAAGTCAACTAACATTTTACTTTAAAGGTGGTGTCACCTTGTTGCGATGTTTGCTCATTAGATTTCCTTTCACCAGAAGCATATGCGAGTAGCTGTGAAATTTTATGGTGTTCCATGCTGGACAATAGCTGAATTGAGACTCAAGCTTTGGTGCTGATTGAATAGTCTGAGTATGTGGAGTAATGAGAGGGGACCTGAGGACTCCTGGAGAGTACAAGGGTGAATTCTTTGTCGAAAGTGAGCAGCTAGTCCTCATGTACTTCCCTGAAGTGATCATCATATGTACATATTGCTAATGGCCTTTTAGAGGGCATTTCTCAAAAGGATCCAGTTGTTGTTGTTGTTGTTTTTTAAACAACCATTTTAAAAGCGCCCCCTTCCAGCAGTGAGCAAAATTGCAGTTTGGAAGATTCTCAAGAGTCTTGAGATATCCGTGAGACTCGAGAGTGTATTGAGTGCACATTCTTCATTGACATTGAAGTTTATCAAGCTGTTGTTTCAGTATAAAGTGTTTCTGGAATCTGATACTGATTGTGTAAAAGGGACACCAGACATCCGGTCAGTTCCCGCACTTTTGTTTTTGCTTGAAGACTTAACCATTGTGAAACCTCAAGTATATTTGAAGGGATTACTTGTGTAAGGTTTCATATTTACATGGATTATTTTCTGTTTTTGCGTTCTAACTCAGGCCTCAGACCAAATGTCTTGATTTATTATGTCATAATTTCTCTCCGTCTGTTTTTGTTTCCTCAATGTCTGTTCTTTTGTGGCTCAGGCTTCGTGGTCTGGGCGTTTTCGTGGTTTTGGCATTGTGTAATTAGTCCGCTACCTGTAGGCACAGGTCCCTGGGTGTCATAATACAGAGGTTTTTCATTCAGTCAGTATGCCTGAAAGCCTGTCACATAAACACAAAAGAGGCTAAGGAAACATCCCCCTCTTATTTTCTCGCGCTTGTTTGCTTTTCTTCTCACGCTGACTCTCAACAACCTTTCCAAACCTGGCTCTCTCAATATCTTGCTACACTTTGACTAATAATCTCTGATATGTAGACATAATTTCTGCAATTCTGTGAAGAAAAAAGTTACAAATGAGTTTTTATATGTAGACAATTAATATTAACCTATATTAATAAATGCTGTAAAGATGTTTTGTTAGCTGAGGACCAAATTTATTGATTACTGTTTACGAATTGAACAATTTATGTATGTTATGGCTCAAACTAGAACTGCATAACAATACAGTTGAACTCGTGTTGTCTAGGTTCATAAACCGGTTAACCTAGGTGTGTGGCAAGTTTAAGTAAGAGCTCCCAAACGGTGCATTTAAAGGGTAGGTATTATCTATTGATGCACTGAACTCACTGCGAGTTTGCGGACAGTCACAGCCAGCAAAATGCCATCACAACTAACCTGTTTGTAACCCGTGGCTTTTTTTAATCTGCCAGGTTCCCTGCTGTGACATGTTTAAAGAGAAGGGGCAGTAGGACAGGCGGGCCAAGGGTGAACAGCAGGGCAAGGGTGGCCTAAAAAACCACCACGACTCAGCGCGAGTCCCTGTTTGTGTGCACTCTGCTTTACTCTCTCTTTGAGATGCAAAGGTGTTTTCTGTGGCCGTCAAAGGGAGGAGCGAGGTGGTGTTTTCCTGTGTTAAAGCTGGGCTGAATGAGTTGAGGATTAGGGCACTCCTGCTGATAGATTGAGCTCGGTAAAAGGCCAGATGCTCATTGAAGTCCACGTGCAACACCTTCTAGAATAATCCTCCCCCAAACATCCCAATGGAGGACTACTGAGCACTGGTACTCTGTTTTAAAGCTGTTTCCTATAGAAAAAAAATACTCTCTAGCAATTGTATTTTTGCTCATTTCAAAACTGGTTTTAGGAAAAACCTTGTGTAATTGACTGAGAGCATCCTCGCATTTTCCTTAAGAAAGAGAGTTGTAGGTGGTCTTTGGTACATTTGCACCGTAGGTTTTGTAGACAGTTTTTTTGATCATCAACATTTGGACAGATTTGAAATTCAGAATTTTCACTTGCCATCACCCAGGAACATTGTATTGCTCAAAGGTTGTTCTTTCATATTTCAGGCGATTTAATGGAGAGCTCAGTTGTATTTCATTGAGTTACAACCTTGTCTCAGATGTTTCTCTGTAAAAATAGTCACTGATAAAATATTTGTTGCTGTAAAATGAACCAAGATAGCATAGCTCAGATAATTTTGCATAGCTCAGATAATTCTCTGAACCTCTAGATGAGATACATTTGAGAATACTGGTGTGAAGTTCCAGATGCATGCACAAATCTCCATTTAATCTCATTGAAGAGATCTCATTTGTGATTGTTTGTGGTAACCGTCACCAGCGGAGCATTATTATTATTGGTTGCTTGTTGCAATTTTATTGCTTGGTTTTGTGTCATGTCAGTGTCAACTGCAGCGTGAGACATTGTTGAGATCTACTCTGAAATTCTGGGTCTTTTTCTTCTCATTGCTATAACTGAGAAACATTTGAGACACTGAAGAAATCTAATTTGTGGTTGTTCTGTCCTGTAGAGATTATCACCCAGAGGGGCATTTGCTATTGCTCGATATCAACTTTGTCTTAAATTGTTCTTCTTAGTGTAAATCCCAAAAATTAAAACAGTTGAGACAATTTGTCAAATAATTTGATATCAGAAGAGTTCATACTGATATTTTTGGCAGATCTTAGCACAGTTCTGAAACTCTAAAATGGACAGGGTCATTTTCTAAAGAGAAAAATCTGTTCAGCATAAGACTTGATTTATTTGCTCTCCATTTAATCTCATTACCATGTAGGAGAAACAATTGAGATATTAAAAAGCCTTATTTGTGATTTTACTGGGTCTTTGGAAGTGTTTTGAAGGGATATTCGGGATGCACTCTTTCTCCTGCCTGGCTTAGGAGGGAAGCCCTGTGGTCATGTGTTCAGAGCTGACCCCTGCCTACTCCAGAACAAAAGCTGCACAGAATAGAGGCGAAATCTCGCGGAGGTCCTCCATCCACGCACACCACCCCACCCCTGCACCAGATGCACTTTTTGGGTGGCTGCGCCGCATTCCCCAGCCTCCCAGCAGCTGACAAGTGTGTTCTGTTCTCCTTTCTCACAAGGGTTCTTCAGATTCACCTTAATGGAGGCGGAGGCCTTTCTTTAGCTGGCCCACTTACCCTCTGAAAGGAAGAAAAGCCCTTGAAGTGCTAATCGCCGGAGTTGCAGCATGGCCCGGCCATCAGTAATTTCTCATTAAAAGATTTTCTTTTTTGCATACTGATGCACGCTTACCTCATTTCAGCTGCCCTTTTTGTTTTGAAAAGGCAGATTCTGGACTGCCTCCGAACAGAGTCACATTTACATGTTACTGTTTGCCTTTTTTTTTCACCCGCTTGGTTCCTTTTGGTCGATGGTGGGAGTGAGGGGGGCGGCTCTTTTTTTAGGAGCTGAAAACAACATTAAGTTTTAAATGAGGAGTTTTGAAAAGTGCCTTCTGGCATTTGGAATGTGACTGCTCACTGCCTGAATGGTTATAAATAGAGGAATGGAGGCTTTCGGGCCCTCCTCCCTCCCTCTTGCCTTCTTGCTTTTTCCCCCCTTTAACAAGGCTGGTGATAGGCCTTGTCTGAAAGGGCTTTTTTTACCTTCCTCCTTGAAAAGTTGAATTGCATTTGGGGCTGAGGACATTTCCATTGTTAATTTGTCATGTTTGTGAAAGGACCATGTAGCAGTTTCTCCAGCCTCTTTTTAAGACATGATTTTTAGGCTTGTTTTTTTTTTTGACCGTTTTTATTTATGGCAAATGGCTGTCATGTTTGGTTTTATAGGGATAATTTGCCCAAAATGGAATCTTCTGCCATTTACCCTCTTTTTTATCGTCTTTTTCTGAAATAATGGTAATTAAAATAATTAACAAAGACATTATGAAAAACATAGTTTTTCTTTCTGTGGCACACAACAGGAGAATTTTTGAAGAATTGACTAGCCATTTTTTTCATGCAAGTAGAAATGAATTGAGACTGAAGCTTTCGAACATAAAAAAAGATGCAAAAGTGTCACTTTTGTCCAAGTCTTCTGAAAACGTTTGGAGTCTGTGTGAGAAAAAACTAATATTTAGTCATTATTCACTGAAAATCTTGAATATATTAAAGCTGTGTGTCATTATAAAGGCTTTGCATTTGTCGAAATGATTCATTCATAAATCAGAACTATTCAATGCATGAGTCTATGCTTGAACTATTTATTGAATGATGTAAATGGCCACTAAAAATGTTTTTATCCTTACGTTTCACTGCATAGACGGACATTTGCTTTTGTGGTCAACCACCTGATATGTCCTCACCTTCACGATACAGAGCTCCAACTGGGGTTTCAGGTTCACAGCCTGTTCTCTTAAATGACCAAAAGATTCGTTTTGATTGTGTGCCAAGAACATCCCCTTTCATATCAGGTCCTGTACGTCTGAAAAGGAGGCTTGATTATTGGCACTTGCACTGGAAGGTTTTTTCCTTAAACAGTATGGGAATTGTGGGGCTTTCATTTCTGTCGCTCTCGCCGTGTGTTTTTGCATCTTTTCCGAGCAGTCAAACTCAACCCCTTCTTCACCCCACCCCTTTGAACCCTTCAGAAGTTGCCGCAGACCCCCTCAATTCACCCTCTCAGTGTAGAGATGTTTAAGATAACTCATTTGACTGATGTGCCGTCCCTGGTGTAGAAAGTCCCCTGCTTTGTGGGGCAATTATGTAGATTCTGCTTTCACAGAGTCTTTTGTGACCCTGATTGCGAAGTGCCATGGGTGCCCTCTGGGTTCCCATAAAGACAAATATGTAGAACAGAATGAAGCAGAACTTGCGCAAAACAAGAGGGCTTTTTTAGGGTTGTCTCAAGCAGAGATGTAAATATTGTTGAGGGAAACCGTTTGTACACTGGTCTGAAGAGGACATCATCATAGGGTAGTTTGCTCTTACTGTATTGTTTGCATAAAAAAAATTGTATTTATATATGCAAAATTCATATACACAGTACACACTCATATATTGTGTAAACAAAACTTTTATTTTGGATGTGATTAATCGTGATTAATCGTTTGACAGCACTAATATATATATATATATATATATGTATGTATGTATATACAGTATCTCACAGAAGTGAGTACACCCTTCACATTTTTGTAAATATTTGATTATATTTTTTCATGTGACAACACTGAAAAAATTATATTTTGCTACAATGTAAAGTAGTGATTGTACAGCTTGTATAACAGTGTAAATTTGCTGTCCCCTCAAAATAACTCAACACACAGCCATTAATGTCTAAACCGCTGGCCACAAAAGTGAGTACACCCTGAAGTGAAAATGTCCAAATTGGGCCCAATTAGCCATTTTCTCCACCCGGTGTCATTTCTCTCCCATTGGAGTTAGTTAGTAATGAAATATTTATTTTACATTTCAGAATATAAAGCAATGTTTATTCAGCTCCTAATCTATTATATATATATATATATATAAACGTACCGATAAGAATACCGTTAAAGTACCGGATCGATAAGCAGTATCGATAATAGTAGTAATACCATTAAAACCTTAACGATACCCATATCCCTAGTGGCCACACGTTATTGACACTTTGGGCCCAATTTGAACATTTTCAATTAGGGGTGTACTCACTTTTGTGGCCAGCGGTTTAGACATTAATGGTTGTGTGTTGAGTTATTTTGAGGGGACAGCAAATTTACACTGTTATACAACATTTTTTTTTAATAAATTGATAGTATATTTTTACGTTATTTGTATACTTATAAATTTGTTGTTATTATACATATTAGTATACATATTATTATTTTACTAATTAATTTTTACAATAAAAAATAGATACAATAAAATATAAAAACTTAATTACAAATAGATTCTAAATAAAGTGTGAAATTATAGATGCATGATGTATACCAGTTAGCACTTTGTATTTAATTTTGTGTATTTATTTTTCAGCGTATTTATTCTGTCCATTCATATTGCTTAATAGCTACATTCTTCCCTTTTTCCCTTTCCTAAAAGTCTTAATTTTCGTATCAATAAAGCCATTTGACTACAATGAATCCTGAAGTGCCTTTTGATGACCCTTCAGTATTGCAACACCGTGACAATGAAAAGCAACAGCTTGAAAGAGGGCTTTATTTGCGGCGGAACGATGTGAGGTGGCCGAGGGCTCGTCTGCTGATGGATGCTGGCAAAAAAACATAAGTGTGAAGAGGATCAATAATGCTTTTCTCTAAAGTCCCCCCAAAGTGTTTGCACCAATGGCCCTGGCACATTGTGGCCGGCAGGAGCCGTGAAACTTGATTTGCGCAGGGTTTTTCCAGCGAGGGGCCTCTCGCTAAAACATTGGCCATGCTAATGATAGCTCCTTTGTCTATGAGTTAGCGGCACATCCAAAGCCCATCAGAGCGAGGGCTGTTTTGATTCGGACGGTAGTGGTAGAATAAGCTGCTTTGAAGAGGCTGCGAGCTTCAAATGCAGCTCCGCTTACATGCGGTTCGTAGAGGTGATGGATGTCCCACACAAGTCTGGCAGACATCCAGAGAACTTCCTTCCCAGGCAGGAAGGAGGCATATTATAATACGTTTGAATAGAATATTATGTACAACTCCGTTGCATGCATACACATAGTTATGTCGTCTTCTGTAATATTGGGCAGAAAAACTGTAACATACAGCTAGTGTCCATGATATAGGTCTCCGCTCTAGTTTTCTCACTAGAATTCGCTCAAATGCAACAGAATTGCAAAGTTTGCGCCTCTGTGCAGGCCAAATCCAGCCAGTGGTAGTCCAAGCCAAACAGCACTATAGTTAATTGCCTGGTAACAGTTTGTTGCTTTTGCTGGCTGTTTCACCATGAGGTCTTAAACGTTGATGTTCCAGGCTCCAAGGATACACGGTTTCACTTGAATTATAGGGGTATAAAAGACACCTGACTTTCGTAATATTTTCCATCTCCTGTGGCCAGCACCACGCAGACTCTCCAGCAATTCTTTCACTCATGCAGTTTTTTTGTAATTTTGTTTGAGAAAACAAATACGCTCAAATGTAAGATTTTTACAGGCCAGCAGGGCATTGACAGACTGCAGAAACGCTCGAAATTGCTGTTAAGCGTGATGAATTAATAGATGGTTGTGTGTGCATAAAGTGTTTTAATGGTTACATTTTAAAAGACCTTTAAGTCGGTTTCCCTTGAAAAAGAACCATTAGCATTTGTTTAGAGCACAGCGCTAGATTTACAGTGTTGTGAGATCCATACTTATTATAACATCACCTTGTAGACCTCCGTGATGGTTTAGACTCCTTGGAAAAAATAATAGGAAACCAAATCCAAAATCTCTGGCTTTTCTGCTAGAGGTTCACAATATATTGAAGACATGGTTCACCCAAAAATGAAAATTCTTTCATTAATTACTCACCCTCATGTCATTCCAAACGTGTAAGATCTTCGGAACACAAATTAAGAGCTTTTTGATGATATCCAAGAGCTTTCTGACCCTGCATAGACAGCAGCGCTACTATCACGTTCAAGGCCCAGAAAGGTAGTAAGGACATCGTTAAAATTGTCCATATTACATCAGTGGTTCAACTTATAATGATGCTACGAAAATACTTTTTGTGCGCAAAGAAAACAAAGAGAATGACTTTATTCAACACTTCTTTTCTCCTGTGTCAGTCTCTGCCGTCTTCAGTCTCTGACCGTTTTCACAATATAGGACATAACAATTGAATCTTTATGATGTTATTGCCTGCTGCTATTATGATTATCATATTTTGTAAGTGAACATTTTTATCGTTCCGCGAATTGTTAAGATTTGATCAGATTGCTCGTAAACCCAGTTTCTAAGCTTTTATGCAACACTGAAATGTCTAAAAACAAAAAAAAGTTAATCTATCAGTTGTTTTATCAACTACAAAATGCTGTTTATTATCACTTATCATTATTGCCCTAGAAGTGTTATATGAGTGCTTCATGCTTTCACAAGCGGATTCTCTTTCTCTGTTTTTCTCACATTACAAGTAAGACTTGTGAAAGTGTAGCGCCTGGTTTCACTCAGCCGTCCTATTCGTTCCTGTCCTGTAGCTCAGTTATTGCCACCACAATCCGTCTCATTTCCTGAGGGATGTTCACCACTGTCCCACATCTGTCAGCGGGAGGGTTGGTGAAGGGGAAAGACGCCCAGCTCTCTCCGCTCCTGTTCTGGAGATGTTCACGGATTATTAACGTAATACAGCAGCGGTTGTCCCTGTTTTTTTGCAGCAGTGTTGTGGTAAGCAGTCACCGGCAGCTGTTGACTCTGCTGTCTGCTCGCAATGCATCCCATGTGTACCCATGAGAAAACACATTGTTTCCGAATTTACAGCCAATTGATACACCATATCAACTTGTAGCTTTCTGGTCGGGTTAGACAAACCTTTGGCTGTCCCAGGTGGAGCAGCATACTACTGTAGACCGATCAGGGTGGGTACATTTAAAGCTTACGTGAGTCAAATAACATTGCTTTCAGTCAGGGTGGTGGTTCATCTTTGGAACACAAATTAAGATACTATTGATGATATCCAAGAGTTTTCTGACCCTGCATGGACAACAATGCTACTAATACGTTCAAGGCCCAGAAAGGTAGTAAGTGCATTGTTAAAATAGTCCATGTGACATCAGTGGTTCAACCTTAATTTTATGAAGCTAGGAAAATACTTTTTTTTGTGCAGGTCTGTGGGTTTAGAACAAAATGGGAGTAAGTAAGTAATGACGGAATTTAGATTTTGGGGGTGAACTATCCCTTTAAGACTTGGGCTGATCTTCAAAACACAAATTATGCTATTTTTTATGAAACCTGAGAGGTTTCCACCAATCTATTAACAGTCTAGATTGCCAAAAAGGTCCAAACCCAAAATGTATCAAGCAGTTTAATCCATGCATTGTGAAGAGATATGACGATCACTTTATATAATGAACCACAATTTATATTTTTGGGTGAATAATCCCGTCATAAATTGAGGAATTTGTATGTTGGGTTATGGATAACAAAATAATTTGTATTACATATGGTTTAATATATATACTAAATTATTAGTAATGAATGTTTTTGGAATAATATGATTAAAAATAGTTCAGTTATAAATGTATATGTATGTGTTTTTTTTAGTGTATTTTAGTTGGTATTTTAAGTTGTATTTTATTTGTAAAATGTATTTGAGTAAGTTGGCACCGATGGCCTTGTGGACGGCATTGTGCGGTGTTGCGCTGCAGGCATCCTGAGTTCGAATCCCGACTCGAGGGCCTTTCCCTATACTGCTCCCATCTCTCTCCCACTTCACTTCCTGTCAGTTCTAATCGGTCCAATCCTAATAAAGGCAAACATGGCACCAAAAAAATTAATCTTATGTGTTTTAATGATATGTTAATAATAATATTAATACAGTATTTAAAAAAAAAATGTGTGTATACATATACATATAAACATTTATCTCTTTTTTGTATAAATTTCACTACTTTGTGTATGCAAAGAGAATATTATTGATTTTTTTCGTTTTTGATGCTTCATTGCTGTCACTTTTATATAAACTTAAATGTAGCATTTATGGCAGTTTAGGTTAGATGAATACTTTCCTCTCGACTGTCAGACCTTCTCATCTTACTGCTCTTTGTCAAAACATAAGAGCTCCACTCCCCGAGTCTGGGCGTGTGAGTTTTTTTTTTTTTTTTTTCTCCCAAAGAAGCGTTGGGCGTCTGAAAGTAATGTCAGATATCCACCGGATGTTGATGTATTTACTTATGTAGGCCTGTTTATGAATCGAGTAAACAGGATACCAGCATTTTTGCGAGGTTGGTCTACATGTCTCCTTAAATCCAGAGATGGTGCCAGCAAGATTGAATGGCATTACGTCCAAATCCGTCCTTCGGATGAGACGTTAAACCGAGGTCCTGACTCTCTGTGGTCATTCAAAATCCCATTGGCCTCTGACCATCATGGCCTCCTAACAGTCCCCATATCTGCTGATTGGCTTCATCACTCTGTCTCCTCTCCACCAGTAAGCTGGTGTGTGGTGGGCGTTCTGGCGCACTATGGCTGCCGTCGCATCATCCAGGTGGATGCTGCACACTGGTGGTGGATGCGGAGATTCCCCCTGACAATGTAGAGTGCTTTGAGTGCTTAGAAAAAGCAGAAAAGTGCTATATAAATTTAATTAATTATTATTATTAAATTGAAAGCGTCACAGACTCAATGAAACTAGTGTTTAACATGTTAATTGACATGGTTTAACATTGGTCTGTCTTTTGTTTTTTTCTTCAGACCTTTAGAACATCTTAATTGGCAAGATAAAATATTATGCTTTTATCTTTCAAGACATCCAAAAAAGGTCTCAAATGCGGCTCTTATAATAAATATCACAGACTGACTGTTTAACGTGCTGATTTCTGTTGTATGCTGTCAGTTGAGGCCATGGGAAGGATAATTTCCCTCTCGTGGGATCCGTCAGCGAGCAGATGACCTGCAGGAACACGAGTCAATATTTTCACAATTTCACAACCGTCTAGTCGCATCTTTCATTCACTTTTTGATCCACCAGCGCTTCTCATCGGGAACTTTCTCAGCGCTTGTCTCCACGAGCTCTATCAAAGTCAGAGGAAGTGCAGACGCAGCGCCAAGCAGAACGCAGAGGCATAAAGATTTGGACTCTTGGGTTAAAAAAAAATCATTCTGTTTGAATTAAGGCTGTGCTGTTCTTGGCCTACACAAGCAAACAACAGATACAAAGATAATATCATCCACAGCTGAGTCGGCCTGTCAGAAGAGCTGGCCAAACCTCAGGTGAAATCGTATGATGTTTCAAAGCTCACGCAGAATGGGGAGGTTATTTTGCAGGATTTTATTCTTGACTGGGTAATTGAAAAAACCTGATGACTCCTCAGGGTTTGGCATCCAAGTGGATGTGTATATTCTAGATTACAAGGTTTCACATGCGCCGTCCAATCGGTTTGACGCGTGAACTCTCTTTAATCCCATAGACAACAAAGAAAACCGATGTCCCTCTCTTATCTCAAAATTACTGTGCATTCTAGTTTATCTAGAGTGAGTTTCTCAATTTATATGTTGCTATGAGTCATAGTGTCTTGTTTGACACAAAATAAGCAAAATATATATTTATATAAATATTCAATATTTATGCTAAATGTATAATTTAATGAATTAATATTTTGTAAATGACTATAATAGTTTATTAGTAAACTACATTTTGTAAAATGTTGCATTTTAAAAATAAAAATACATTTTTAAATAGTTTTCTATTACTTCTCTCTATTGATAAATATATACTTGCCATTTTATGCATTTTTCTATTAATACAGCTTGCAGGCTCTCTTGCTAAATATTTTGGCATAGAGTGAGACTTTTTGTACTTAATGTAAGTCACTTTTTTGTGGACACACACACCGTGAGAGTTACAAAAAGCAATCTTGGTGTGTTAAACAGCCTTTATGAGTTTAGCATTTCTGTATTATACATAGAAATGTTTTTTTGATGAGCTCAGGCTTAATTTAATTCTGTTGTGCCCTTCTCTCTTTTTCAATGGCTCTGTGTTTTCAGAGGCCATGCTGTCACCTCGTTTGCCTTCATATTGAATTTGCTTGGCACCCTGGTGCCGGGACACTTTTTACAATCTGGCTTTGAAGAAGAAGAAAAAACTCAGCGTCTTGACTTTTTGTCGTTATTGATGAGACTTTTTTGGGGGGTCTTTGTTGTGTACTTTTTATGTTTTTCTTCATCAAAATTAGGGTTCACACTCTGTATTCTCAGCGCATAAGTCTCGGTGAAGCGAAAAAAGGCAATCAGAGAAAAACTTTCACTTTTGATGGCCATGTCTAATTGTCTCTCTAAAAAATGAATAGCATTTTTGTAAGCAAGAAGAAAGACTCCTGCTGACAGGAGGACTATCAAAGTGCACGTTTTTGTGCTACAATTTATTAGCCAGGCTGTGAATTTAGCAGTGTAACAAAATATTGAAATTACCACATGGAACACTTATTATTCATTATTTAATTTATTTAGCATATGTACACACACAACTGATTCAAAAGTTTGAGTTTAATTGTAAAAAAAAAATTCTTTTTTGCTGCATCGATTTGATTTAAAAATCTGTAAAAACAATAATATTATGACATATTATTACATTTTAAAGTAACTGTTTTCTATTTGAATATATTTTAAAATGTAATTTATTCATGTGACGTAAAGCTGAATTTTCATCATCTTTACTTCAGTATTCACTGTCACATGATCTTTCAGAATTCATTCTAATATGCTGATTTGCTGCTCAAGAAACATTTCTTATTATTATCCATGTTGAAAACAGCTGTGCTGCTTAATATTTTAATTTGTATCATATATGTATTTTATACATAGTTTTCATTATAAATAATGTGAATTATTTGGTTTATTTCAGCTTATTTATGTAATAACTGATAGATATATATTCAGAAAATATAAAGAACTACTTTAACTACTTGATTTAGTTATTTTTGCACTTCTTCATTCCTGTTAGCTACACCGCAAGCGCATTCAGCTTCTCTGTAAGTGTTCTATATACTACTAGTTTTTAGCATTGTATCTAAAAGCTCAGTCTTCAGTCCCCCCAGTGCCTGCTTTTGTGTGTTTGGGTGACCTCCAGAGACCTTCCTGTGTTTGCTGGGGTCTAAAGGGGGTTCGGCAGCTGGCCGCTCCTTAAACACACACAGCCTCTGTGTGTACTGGCAGCCATGCGTTTCTATGGGCCTCGCCTTCCCCCAGTCAGTTTCCCCACATTTCACTCTCCCATCCCCCTTAAACACTCCAGAAACACTCCAGAAACGTCGCTGGGGTTCTAAATTGATCAGCTGCAAACTTGATCTCTTGAACGAACATGTATGGTTTTGCGAGAGATCAGCGAATTAGATTTGTAGCACTACAACCTTTCCCTTTCACTCAACTCCCGCAGAAACGAGCAAGCTAGATTGAGTTCAGAGAATGGGATTTGAGGAATGCTGCTGGGATGCAGTGGTGGAGTGGACAGGAGGGGTCAGTGCAAGAGGAACAATGTCCAACGCTGTGCAGAAAAGAGGAAACAGATGTCGGCAAGGTATGCCATCCAATAAAACTCCTGATTACACAAGTGGAAAGAATTCCTATTTCACTTAAAGGCGGCTATGGGAAAATTGGGCCAAACCTTGCTTTTTGTGTTCTGAAGCTTGAGAAAGAAATGCGTTAAAACCATGTAGGACTAAACCTTAAAAGCAGTGTTGGGAAGGTTACTTTGGAAATGTAATAGTTACACAAGTTACCCTATTTAAAATGCATTAAGTAGTGTAACTATTTCAATTACTTAATTATTCATTTTCAAGCATTCTAACCAGGCTGGGTTTACCTTATAGTGTTCAACACTGATTACTGTCAGACATTCAAAATCCTTTATCACTTGAATTAAAATTATAATGTCATTTTAGAACACCGCCACCACAAAATCAGTTTTTTTTTTACTTTGAGATCATTCTGAGGTTAAATACGGATTTAAAATCATACATTGAAATCAAATAAGTGTGGCCTATTGTGTCCTAAACTCCTGGATCATTGGTGTCTCATATTTTAGAGCAGTCAATGCAATTTTGGAAAGAAATCAATTAAGTCTGTATGTGTGAAAATATTTACCCTTTGTAATTGTTAACATTTTCATAAGTAACTGTTTATTAACACATATTTTTTCTCAGTAACTGTAACAGATTACGGTTACATTTATTTTGTATTTACATAACTCTGTTACATGTAACTAGTTACTCCCCAACACTGTTCATAAGACTGTGTATCCCACAAAAATAGCTTTTTACAGGTTGGAAGTATTTTCTGAGGCTGCATTTATTTGATAAAAAATGCATAAAAAGCAGTAAAAATTTTACATATTTTTCTCATTTAAAATTACTGTGTTCTGTTTTAATAGATTGTAAAATATGATTTATTTCTGCGATGGCAAACCTGAATTTTCAGCATCATTACTCCAGTCTTCAGTGTCACATGACCTTTCATTCATTCTAATATGATGATTTGGTATTCACGAATCATTTATTTTTATCAGTTGTGGTGCTTAATATTATTGTGTCTTTCTGACCCCAAACTAAACGATAGTGAATATCGGAGTAATTTTTGAATTGGTTAATTTGTAGAGTACCACACAAGATGCCTGACAGGCCTCCAGGAAAGTCCATGGGTGTGTTTTGTGTCTCTGCTCTGCATTGGTGCCATAGAAACACCATTTTGTCACGTCATGTGTCAACGGCTTTGTGAAGGAGGTGGGAAAAACCAAACACTTTTGTAGTCTGGGCCCCTCCTCGGTTGAAAACCCTGTCGTGGCCTTTTCAGCAGACAGAAGGCAGCTTGAAACGCATGTTCATATCACCTCCTTAGGAAAAAAATGATTGTGGTGGTGCTGTGATAAAGCGATGGTGTAAGTTCTGGCCGATCTTATCATGCTTCTGCAGTGCTGTAGGCCTCTAACCTTTCTCCAGGGTTGAGAAAAGTCTGCATCCCGCAGGAAGGCGCCCGGTTTAAACCCTTGAGACGTCTGTGTTAAAAGGAGTGTAAGAAAAATGTACCATTGTGGTTTCAGCCCACTGTCTGTGTCAGTTAGCATTCCTCCAGAGTGTCAGGGCCTCCGCTGTCTCAAGGAAAGAGGAGGCTTTCACAACAGATTCAACTTCCCTTCTCCAAGTACCAAAACACCACAATCCATCCACAAGACCTCCTTCTCTGTTGAAGAAATGTATGAATGTGTTCAGTGTGCTAATGTACAGTGTACACTGCATGCTATTTCATACACAATACAATTTTTTTATAAAAAGCTATGTATGTACACATGTAAAATGTCAACTTTTTTTATTACTCTTAAGTAAAATGTGAAGCAGTGTGCAAATGTTTGATGACCTCATTTCATGTTTAGTTGAGAAAGTTGCAGCGTGTGTGTGTGTGTGTGTGTGTGTGTAAGCCTACATACTCCCTATATAATACTCCATAAATAAACATGAAATACGTGTATATAGGAAGAGTTTGGTTCCAAAACGTAATAAACACCATTTTTTTTATTGATTTTCTGCCAAAATCAGTATTGTATCTGGTCGGTATTGAAAAGTAAATTTTTGATTTTACGCAAAATTAAATATCCGCCATGTTATTCTGTCATGTTTTCTCCCTTTCTTTCCAAACCGCGACAAACGCCAGTCTCCCTTTTCTGCAGAATGCGATAAATACACTCAGCCAATCATGGCGGCGCTTTGGAATACACCCGGCATCCTAGTTTTCCTCATCTACTTTGTACTTTGTGATCAACAAACAAAGAAAAATTAGGGCTGCAGGATAAATCACATGTGATTGTCATACGCATCTAGTCAGTAAAGCCGGTTCTGTAATCAGCAGTAAATCTCCTTCACGTGCTTTCAGATGGAGCTGCAATATTGCGTAGCTTGTCAGTGTAAGTGTGTTTATTAATGCCATAATTGTTTTTGTTATTACAGTGTATAGCACTTGTCAACTAAATGAATGTAACATGGCAAAGATGAATGCACTTTTGCAAAAAAAAAATCATTTTTTACCTTCCTTTGGGGTCTGGGCTCTTTGTGTCAAAATCTGTAATTTAATAATTTTTTTTATTATAACCTAAAGATGCTATATGAAAGTTTGAAGCAGAAAACAGACAAAAACATGCATACATATATATATATATATATATATATAATATATGTATGCATGTTTTATTTAGGGAATATATTCTGCTATTTGTTATAGTGTGTGAGATGGAATGCAATATTAAATGTTAAACTTGTTGGTTTTTCTTGACCTCATTACTTGTTTTCAGAAATTTGTGAAATATCTCACAAATAAATATAACTATTTAACATTTTGAATCCAGTTTTGTTTATTTCAGTTTTGTTAATGTTGAGAAGTAAAAAAAAAAATGTAATGCATTTTTAATTTTTTGTTTATTTGTCACTCTCGAAATGGAAGTGTGTACTTGATGCAGTTGGTTCTGCTCTGAATTTAATATTTTTTGCAAAAGTCGCATGTTATCTGGGTTTTCACAGTATTCATACTGCATTCTGCTAAAATACTGCACATAGTATGGTCGTATGCTTCTTCCAACATAGCCTTTGCCTTCTCAGAGGCGGTAAATGTACAAGTTTCCCTCCCAACCCCCCACAAGATAATCTGAAATTACTGAGAAAGGAAGGTGCTAATTTAAAATAATGTGCACTTATTTCTTTTCCATCTCTCTTCTTGCTTTCTTTACTGAGACCGATAGTCAGCCACTCCGCAGGCCTTCATTACAGAAATAAATCAGGTGGACACCCCTCCCTGGCAGCCGCTGGCAGCCACCCCAATCCCCAAACCCCCTCCACCGGTCCTCACAGGAAGAACTCTGGGTTGGGAAAGACAGCGCACAGGAAGTCTTTGTTTGCAGAGCTACTTTACCCAGGAACAATATGCTGCATTAATACGCCCGTCACTCAATCTTGACCTGCTCGTTTGAGCGTTTATAATCTCATTCATCATTCAGGGAGAAGATATGATAGAGTCAACTGTCATGGGTTTCATTCAGGAAACAAAGACATCTGGCTGCAGGCGGTTTGAAAATAGTAAAAAAAAAAGCCTCTGCATTTCTTAGTGTCTGATTGCACAGGTATAGGATGTCAAAAACTCCCAACAGATTTTGCAACATAAAAAGCATGGATGCTTTCCAGTAATGACTTCATGATGAGTACATTACATGTATTAAAAAATCTATATATATATATATATATAATAAAATGGAATGCTTTTATCAACGTGAATTCAATAAACTGGTGAAACGGTGCTTTCTGGTATTGGAAAAAGAAAGCAAGTGTTTGAACTCTGATCGATTGCAGGCCTTCGTAATAAGCCTGGATAAAGCTTACAGTTTTCGAGGTTTTTCGTGCAGTTTTTCGCCTGTTTCAAGCTTTTTCCAGAATGTATTTGATTAGGTGGGTAGCATTTACTGCAACTGACACCCGTTCGCTAAATGTGAAAAATGGAAAGCCGTCTATTTTGAGAAGTAGTAATGTCAGGACGGTTTCCAGAAACGGTAATTGCAACCTTTTCAGAAACAAACCCAATTCCCAGCAACCCACTTGGTTTCAACCTCCCATCTGTCACTTTCTCTTGCTTTCTCCCTCTCTTTTTTTAAGATTCAGGCATGTCCTGGCTCCATTCCCTATATCAGTTTGCGTTATTTTCCTCCCTGTAATGCAACCCTTGTGACTGGAATCTTATTTTGTCACGTTCACTGAAATAGGAATGATTGTGTAGCCTTTCTTTAGTGAAAAAACACTAAACGTAGAGATTCAAAGAGTCATGCTCAAGCTTGCGTACTCTGTAATGACTTAAAATAGCTACTCTTTTGGCAGTTACATATTTGGTTGGGGATTTTTTTTTTCACAATTGGGAAATCCTAGCTGGTTTGGATTAGGATACTGCAATTATGGCAGTTCAAATATCTGAGTGTTTGGAGATCTGTGCAATGGTGCATGTGGTGTACAGCTGTTTGGCGAACGTAAACAGATCCAGGCTGATTTGATCATTTGTTTCCTGTTTTCTGCTGTTAATTGAAATCGTTTGATCTGACCACCTACAATTGTCAATTCTCTTAAAGAGATAGGCTTAGTTATTTAAAGATAAAAACGTATCATCCTAATGTATTGTATGATTTTTCTTTCTTATGTGGAACACAAAAGGAGATGTTCACGCTGTGAAAGTGAATGATGACCAGGGACAAAACCTAATAATTGTTTTTGTTCACAGGCCATTAATGTGGATGGCACTAATAGGATGACCATTCTGGAGGACAAACTACCTCACATCTTTGGTTTTGCGCTGCTGGGAGAGTATATCTACTGGACGGATTGGCAGAGGAGGAGCATTGAAAGAGTTCACATCGCCAACGCCACACGTGAGGTCATCGTCGAGCAGCTCCCTGACCTCATGGGTCTCAAAGCCACAAAAGTCTCAGAAACCTTTGGTAAGATCTTTTACTTTTGATATTATTCTGACTTGAAATCATTTATTGGTCCTCCTGAAAGGTACATTGAAAAGTAACTGATTTTAAAACGTTCATAATCAGATGACTTTTTTAGTATTTGAGGATGTATATTATATACTTAGAATTTTTTTTAAATGTCTAAGTATAATTCATATACATTTCAATGATTTATTCGTACTTATGGACAAAAAAGTATTATTAATAATAATACAGTTGTTTATTTTTAAAATGATGATGTTATACGTAGAATGTTTCATAATAATTTAAAAATAATAATGTTATAATTCATTTTAATAATTTGTTTATAAATATTTGTGTTTATAAATACCAGTGTTGTCATTGTTAATTTATACTAATGCTATTAAAAAAAATATATATTAATCGAAAAAAGCTGATATAAAATAAAATATAACTATTAGATAAAAACTAAGGAAAATTAGAAATGGTGCTTTGGAAAGTTTAATTTGAATTTCTATAATAACTAAAACTGTAATTTAAATAAACTAAAGCTAAACAGAAATATAAAAGTTCAAAACAAAAGCTAATTCATTAATAAATATTATAATAGTATATAAGTAATTCTAAATTTACACTGGTAAATACAAATTATAATAAATGCAATACATTTGTTATTTTATTTTGTTGAAAATATTTTTATATTTGTGTAATATTTAATTTATACATTGATTAATTCAATATAAAAAATGGTTTCTTCCACAAAACTAACAGGAGGACTTCAAACAGCTACACTATATCACTGTGAGATCAATGCATGTCCATGAAGCTGATCCATAGATCTCCATTTGTGTGTGTTCAGGCACTAACGGCTGTGCGGAAAACAACGGCGGCTGCAGTCACCTGTGTTTCCATCGGCCTCAGGGTCTAAGCTGCGCCTGCCCCATGGGCTTGGAGTTGCTGAGTGACCTGCGCACTTGTGTGGTTCCAGAAGCGTTCCTGCTCTTCACCAACCGCGCTGACATACGCAGCATCTCTCTGGGCACCAACAGCAAAGACGTGCCCATCCCGCTCACCGGGGTCAAGGAGGTCTCCGCACTGGACTTTGATGTTTTGGAAAACAGGATCTACTGGACCGATGTCATCACCAAGGTACGGACTACTTTTGTGTCCATCGTCATTTTAACTTTTTAACTTCAGTGTATCTGCAAAAAGAACATTGTGGTGATGAGCGATTGTGACATTTTGAGTGAGCGATTGTACATTAAAATCAAAGGAAAAATAAACCAAGGATTATGAAAAGTTTAGCTGTCGAGTTTTACCTCTGCACTGGAGGATGATAAAACGATGCCATCAGCTTCTAACCCGAAGCAGCTGTTGGGCTCAGGTTTAAACCGTCAGTGGGAAAGAAGTCCAAGACTCAAAAGATCTAAAGCAGCCTGTCTTTTTCAATTTTGTGATGATTATGTTTGTATTGCCGTTTTAAGATTATATTATCTTTCCTTGTAAAACAATAAGAATGGTTATAAGATAAAGTATTTTTATAAAGATAACGTGTTTTATTAATGCTCTTAACTTGAATATTTAGTCACTTCCTTGATGGCTTTTCTTGTGTAGACTATCAGCAGAGCCTTCATGAATGGCAGTTCGGTGGAACCGGTCATTGAGTTTGGCCTGGACTATCCTGAGGGAATGGCTGTGGACTGGATGGGTCGAAACCTCTACTGGGCTGATACCGGCACCAACCGTATTGAAGTGGCACGTCTGGATGGCCAGTACAGACAAGTACTGGTGTGCAAAGACCTGGATAACCCTCGCTCTCTTGCTCTGGATCCTGCCAATGGGTAGGAACATTAGCTTTAAAAACTGTCCTGCTCAGACTCCTTTAGCTACAAATTTCCCTCTTAAATTCATTGCATCTCACTTTAACCATGTTGCATGCGCACTGTTTAGTGTTCGCCCATCCACTTGTGTTTTGGTTAACCGTAGGCTTCCTACATTCCTGTAGCCCTCTGGAAGTATGCTAATCGATTACCACTAGTTAAATATCTGATTTAATGCCAACACAGACACACTCATTGGTATTACAGCGCTTCCTCGGGGCATCAAGTTGTATGTGTGGCAGAAGACAAGTGCCAACATGCCGCAGCCGCTGCCGCTGCATGTGGCTCAGAGGAGTGAAGTCATGTCCTCCAGCGCCCAGCAGGCATTCCTGTGGCTTCTGAGGCACGACTGCCTCTATTAGCCAACGCATTCTTCAGCATTGTTCTTCTCACCTCAACACTGAGAGGTGTTGACTCAGTTGACTCTTAGCCCAGTGGTGTATTGAGTGGGCTGAGGGGTTGGTTAGGTGTGCTTTTCACTGCTTGCTTACCCGATGGGGGGGGGGGGGCATCTTTTGCATTGTTTAACATTGGCAGCTCAGCCTTGCTAGTCTTTTACGTTTTGACCTGTCATACAAGCTTTTGCTGAAGCTAGATTAAACATTTATTATTATTATTATTAATTGTATTTTTTTTTACAAATTATTTCTTTATAAACAAATACATATTAATATTATTATTTTAAAATATTATGCGTAAATATGATAACTTAAGTATGAAAAACGTTTTATCTGTTTTTGTTATTAATGTAACTTCATATTAAGTTTATTAATTATTATGATTAATCAATATAATTAATATTGTATAAATTATATTGCAAATATTAAAGATTTTGCTGTAGCTAGACATTGATTTATTGATTTTATTTGTTAAATAGTTTATAAATTGAACAATAAATATTATTCTTTACATATTTTGTGTAAACATAAATATTAGTAACCTCAGTATCTAATATGACTATTTTTATTATTAATTGTACATATTATTAATTCATATTTATTGAATATATATTAATTTAATGTATGATTAATTCACATATTAATATAATAACTGTATTAATTACATAGCAAATAAAATGAATAATATATTAATAGCACATAATTTTTATTGTATTTTTATTTAATTCATTTTAATTTTTTACTGTGTCTGTATTAAACATTCAATTTGTCATTCATTCATTTTTTATTTTTATGCATATGTTGATTATTTTTATAAATGAATAATACATATCACTATAATTTTTTATTATATATAAAAATTAACAAATATTAGTTACTTAAGAATCAAATAGACTATTTTTAGCATTTTGATTTGTTATTAAATATTTTTAATTAAATGTTTTAATGTATAATATATATATATATATATATATATATATTACATAGCAAATAAAAATGAGTAATAAATGAATAGCACATATTTATTTAGTTTAATTTGCTGTAGCTAGATTAGACATTCATTATTAATTTACTGTATTTTATTAAGTAATGTATTTAAAAATGTAATAAAAGGGTTTTAAATATTTTGTATACATGTTAATTAATATTAGTAACTTCAGTGTATCTATCTATTAATAATTATTTTCTGAATTTTATATTATTAATGCTTATTTATAAAATATTTATTAATGCAAGTAAATTAGGAACTATATAGGAAACGACTAATTAATTCATTGTTTGTTTATTTTATATTTTTGTCTTTATGATTTATAGAACATGTTTTTTTTCCTGCTACCCAGGTACAGCAGTTGAAAAGGAGCAATTTTGGCTATATTTAGCACGTATTTGTCAGTGTGATGATGGGTAAAGTTCATTCTAGTTTTGTTAGATATGCAAACGAGTAAATTATATTTGTTTGCAGGTACATGTACTGGACTGAATGGGGAGGTCGACCCAGGATAGCTCGAGCTCACATGGACGGCAGTAACATCATGACTTTGGTGGACAAAGTGGGCCGAGCCAACGGACTCACAATTGACTTCATGGACCAGCGACTCTACTGGACAGACCTTGACACCTGCATGATTGAGTCGACGAACATGCAAGGTGACAAATCATTGGTTTTAAAAAATCATCAGAAATGTCTCTTAAACCATACAATATTAGACCCTCCAATGTTCTTTGTTTATCATCCTCAGGTTTGCAGAGAGAGATAGTGGCTGACGATCTTCCTCATCCTTTTGGCTTGACTCAGTATCGCGATTACATCTACTGGACCGACTGGAACCTGCGCAGCATCGAGCGGGCGGACAAACGCAGTGGCTTGAACCGAACAGTGGTGCAAGGGCACCTGGAGTATGTCATGGACATCCTGGTTTTCCACTCCTCCAGACAAGATGGCGCCAACGAGTGTTCGCAGAACAACGGCCAGTGCGCCCACCTCTGCCTAGCATCACCCTCTGGAGCCCAGTGCCGCTGTGCTTCCCACTACACCCTGGAGGCAAACGGACGCAACTGCAGCTGTGAGTTTTGGCGTAGAGGGTTTAGAAGGGAAATGTAAGGTGTTCAGATTTGCTGCATTTTGTACCATTGTTTCTCCTTTGACTTCTGATTATTTTAGGGCTCAACAATAAATAAATATTTAAATATTCTTCTGGCCGATATGAGCAGGTAATTTAGAGTTTTTTTTTCTCCTGCCTATATTTTTACTGAATTTATTAGTAGTAATTATAATAATACATTTAATAATTATTCAAATTATTTCAAATGTATATAATTTATTTTTAATTATAAATATAATTGCAGTATGATAATTTCAACAGTGAATTATAAGGGTTCAGCAATAAGGACAACATTAATAAATAATTGTAATTAATAATAATAAACCAATAATAATAATGGCATTATAATCATTATTACATAACATTCAGATGTATACTTCTACTAATAATAATAATTATTATTATAATTATATATATTGAATGTTTATATGGATTATAATATATTAGTGTTGTATATGTAGTGTAATAATATTACTAGTATTACTACTCTGAAATTATTTATATATATATATATATATATATATGTAATATTTATGTTCATATAAATAAATATTATAAATGTAATATTTACTATTACTACTGTTGGATAAACCTATGTTTATACTTTATTATACTAGTAATACTACTATTAGTAATAATAATTATTATTCCATAATATTGTCCTTATTGCTGAACCCTTATTAAAATGTGTGTTTGGAGATTTTAGCAGCCATCAGGAGTAAAGTAATCTATAGTCTCCCAGCCATGAAGTTCACTGGGTTTTACCGACATTAAAGTGAGTCATGGGTTTTAAGATGCAGTTGGCAGATTGAAACGGCTTTATAAAACAATGGCTCCTGGCCATGCAAAACTCAGTCATATGCATTTAATTCCTTATAAGCTTAAAAATTACAGAACTTGAATTAAACCAGCACGCCAGGGAGCACGGTGAGAGCATTTGGCCAAGAGTGCAGAGGTCTTGGCAACACTGTGTTTCTACTTGTGTTTTTACTCCCTCTTGTTTCTTCATTCTTTCATGGCCTGGAGGGAAAGGCTGATTGCGTTTAGTTCGTATGATTGCACTTAGCTGACCTTCTGATCAGAGGAATGGAGCTGGCTCTAAGATGTTCATTGTTGACCTGTGTTCCTATAACTTATTTTGGATCCTTCATTCTCGCCCTGCTCTGGGTGTGTTCTGCTCTCACTGTTCTGGGTGTGTGTTCACGGTGTGTATGTGTTCACTGCTGTGTGTGTGCACCTTCGATGGGTTAAATACAGAGCACAAATTCCGAGTATGGGTCACCATACTTGGTCGTATGTCACGTCACTTTGTCACACTTTGTCACCTTGTTTTGCTCAACAGCGCCCTCTAGCTTCCTGCTCTTCAGCCAGAAAAGCTCCATCAGTCGAATGGTCCTCGGAGAACAGAGTCCAGACATGATTCTACCCATCCATGTTATGAAGAACCTGCGCGCCATCAGCTTCGACCCTCTGGAACGCCTGGTCTACTGGGTGGATGGCCGACAAAACATCCGCAGTGCCCGAGACGACGGCAGTCAGGTGACTGTTCAGTCAAACAATGTTGATTATAATAATATTTAACTTATTATGTACATAATTATTAATAATTAATCATTATTAGTAGAAGTAGTAGTTGTAGTAGTATGTTGGTAATAACCAATATTGTTATTAACATTAATAACATTATTATATTAATAACAATAACATTATTATTATTTAACTAAATAATTTAAATTTCAATATTTGTTATTTAAAACCATTTCTGATGCACTTTTTGTATGATTTTCATG
Source organism: Ptychobarbus kaznakovi (assembly GCA_027422405.1). Lineage (NCBI taxonomy): Eukaryota > Metazoa > Chordata > Actinopteri > Cypriniformes > Cyprinidae > Ptychobarbus > Ptychobarbus kaznakovi. Next base: position 37,778,941 of record CM049796.1, read on the forward strand.
GCATTGATAAGATATTATATGATATGGTATGAAATTTGCTATTCATTTTATTAATTATTCAGCTTATCCTGTAATTATATATATTATTATTATTATTATCCCAAAATTAAGATAATACAAAAAGTGGGTCCGTTTTAGTGGGTCAATTTAAATATTTAGTAGTATTAGTTGTAGTATATTGATGGTAACAAATATGCTTATGAATATTAATAATGATATTATATATCATTGTTAATAATAATTATTATTATTTAAATAAATTATTTAAATATTTGTTATCTAAAACCATTTTCGATCCACTTTTGGTATTATTTTCGTGACATTGATACATGATATGATTTTTTTATTAATTTGATTAATTACTCAGCATATCATGTAACTGTATGTTAGCAGTCCTAATTTAAATTGATGTCATCTGAATTATCCAGGCGTCCACAGTCATGACCCCAACCAACCTCCACCCAAAGCAGCCTCATGACTTGAGTCTGGACCCCTACAGTCGCACCGTCTACTGGACCTGCGAGACCACCAACACCATCAACATCCATCGCATAGATGGCCATGTGATCGGGGAGGTCCTGAAGGATGACGTGGACAAGCCACGCGCTATCGTGGTGAACGCTGAGAAAGGGTACGATTATTAATTAGCAAATAAACTCTAGGGCATATCATTATCATTACAACCTGAGTCAAATTTAACTGCTCATCCATAACCTCAGGGCCAGATTTTATTATTCAGCTTCGGGTTGGCTCCTTTCCATAAACATAACAGCACCTTATCAAATGTTTATTGATTTATGGCCGGCGGACTTTAAATTACAGCGCAGAACTGGATACTCTAATTACGGGGCGTTTTGCCATTTCTTTCGTATTGTAGAAAAACTCTTGATTCCATCCAGGCCTCTCCAATAGCCAAATATGTGGAACAGATGGCCCTCTGTGGTCCCCGTGCTGCGGCGCTCGCTCGCGGGTCGACCATACGCAGGCGTTGGCTGCATGAACTGTAATTGTGTGTCCCATTGTTAGTGTGACCGTCATCAGTGGGTTTTCTATTTACGTCTCACCCTCACAGCCTCGTCTGGGTGGGGTGGAGGGGACTTCTCCCACAAGAGTGGCAGGATAGACAAATTATGGCACAAAAGCAGACATATCTGAGATCAAGCTCATTGCATTTATCCCTATATTTAGTCTCACTTTTATCTCTAATTTGACCAGATTATGCTGCTTTGTTTATGAGATGGCTAAATAGAATCAGCATGTTTTAGTCTTTGTTTTAGTATTATTTATATATTTTATAGTACTTAATATTTTAAATGAGCTCTTTTATTTTCCATTTATTATTATTTCAGTTTTAGTCGTAGTAATTATTGATAAAACAAAAAATATGATAAAAGTATTTCAGTTAAATAAAACGGCGATTCGCCGCTGATTTCCTTGTGGGCAGCACGCCGACATACATCGCCATTGCGCAATGGGTGTCCCGAGTTCGAATCCCGACTCGAGGACCTTTCCCTATCCCGCCCCCCTCTTTCTCTCCGACTTTGCTTCCTGTCAGTTATGATCTGTCCTATCATAATAAAAGGCGAAAATGCCTAAACTTACATAACTTACATAAAAATGAAGATTAAAAAAAAAATATTTTTATTTTGCCTGTTCGTCTTTTATTATAGCAGGACAGATGGGAGAGAGATGGGGGGGTGGGATCGGGAAAGGTCCTTGAGTCTGGATAGGAACTCGGGATGCCTGTAGCGCAACAACGCTATATGTCGGCATGCTGCCCACAAGGCTGTCGGCGCCGACATTTCTAATTTCTTTTAAGTTTAAGGTTTTCATCTATTTTATTTTAACATTTTCAATTAACAAAAATTATTTTAATAGCTTTAGTTTTAGATTCACTTTGAGTCTACAAATTATGGATTAAAGAAATGTTTGTGTGATTTAGATTTTAATTCACATGAAAACCTAATTTCATTAGTTGTGACCTTGTCCTGACCCTCTCTGAAAGTTCGCAAAAGCTAGTCGTTGGATCTGGATCCAAAATGCTGTCAAATCCGACAACCTCAAAATGTCGTAAAATTGATGAAGCATTGCTTTACCTAGTTTTTCAGATCGTTCGTGATCAAAACATCTTCAAAGATGTTCGCATAAGGATTTGTTTAACATTGCAGGTGGGAAATTTAATACGCAATATGCTACATTCCCCGCGCTAAAGTCAGACATTGGCAAGCGTTTAGCGACTACATAACACTCCATAGTGCTCTGACTCAGAGAAGGCGTCTTCAGATCCATCAGCCAAAGCAATTTTGGGGTTTATTCATTTCTTCTGTTCTCATCTTTGCATTGGAAATGCATCACACATAATGTAGATCCCCCAAACGTTTCCCTAAGGAGGTAACTCTGTATTAAGTAATTTGCTTTGTTGCTCTGACAGTAATTTTTAAAGACACTGTACTGTATGATATCAATATCAGCGTTCTGTTTTTTTTAAGCAGAGAAAAATTGCTAACAGATGCAAATTGTGGGTTTCCCAGACAGTAACTGAAAACAAAGGAGAAAACGCACCTTTGAGAGTTATCACAGACTAGTCTAGACATAACATTAGGGCTAAAGGGCTATTGGGATGTGTGAAGATATACACCAATTCCCCCACACAGTCAAAACAACATGGCCCCATCAAAGATGTCCCCTCTGTTCAACAAATGAATGTTTATCCATTCCTGCAGATCATGTGTTTGTTATGCAATGCAATAACATAAATTACTACAAAGACTTTTAGTAAGTGTTGAAACATTATGAAAGATGTTTGTATAATCCAATTAAAGTCACATTTGAATGCATATTTTTGTCATTAGGAAAATGGTACGTAACTGCCAAACCCTTTTTTTCCACAGATACATGTATTTCACTACTGTCCAGGATCGCTCGGCTAAAATCGAAGGTGCATCTTTGGATGGGACGGAGCGTGAATCCCTGTTTACAACCGGTTTGATCCGCCCTGTGGCACTGGCTTTGGACAACAAGCTGGGCAAACTGTTCTGGGTGGACGCAGACCTGAAACGGATTGAGAGCAGTGACCTGTCTGGTAAATACTACTACATGTTTGCTTGCATATCTCATGTTAATGCTTTTATTAAAATATCTGTGTAATTAAAAACTAAAACCACTAGATTGAAATGTATAGTGGATAGTCATTTTGAGATTTACTATTGAAGTGTTTTAATACATTTGTAAATAAGCTATATTTATAATTAGTTTATTTAAAAAAAATGCTGATATGTAATATTGTATGAATCAGTGTTATTTTAATTTTAAATAAAACTTTTAAAATAGTTTTATTAATTGAAATAAAGCTTAAAATAAAATATTGGATCAAACTTAAACCTAAAAACAAATGAAAATTAGAAATGCTGCTTTGGGAGCTAACTGAAATAAATGAAGTTTAAGTTGATGACGTACTGAAATTACTAAAACTAAAATTTAAATAAAAAAATCTAAATATTTTAACAAAAAAAAACTAAACCTAATAAAAATGGCAAAAGCACATAACACAATTACTAAAACTTAAACTAAAATTAAAATGACAACTGAAAAAAAAATTCTATATTCAAAATTTTAATAAATACTGTAATGGAATATAAATAATAGTAAAATAACAATATATTGTGCATACCTAATAACCTGTTAAATAATTATAGAGTGAAAGTTGCGTTTGAAAAAGAACATGATTTGTTAACACAAAAGTAATAATAACGACAATTTTGTTGTTTGTAATATTGCACCAAACCTGAATGATTTAAGAGTTTAAAAACTAAATTCCCATGCAACTCAATGTTAGTCATTCATTTTGATGTCACAAATTTGCCAGAAAGATTAGGTCTTTTCCCTCAACGCGTAACCATAAATGTCACTGAATCTCATGCTCAGAATGTTTTTTTTTCCTGTCTTGTATTGTATCGCCTGTGGGCAAACTGATTGCAATCAGTTCTGCAGTATTCTGTAACGCCATGTGAAACAAACACAACTTTCTGACCTCTCCAATGAGATTTGATCTTCTAAACATGTCAAATGACAGAGCTATGGAAACCAAACAAATACAGGGCGAGAGGACAGGCCAGGCACTATCTATACTTGCACTTTATATTATCAATACCGCCTAGTCTAAACTAATCAAAACAGTATAGTCTGTGTTGTCTTAACCTGGTATTGACAAGCTCTAATGAAGAATTTGATGGAGTGTATCTTAGTTCATTCTTCTGAGTTTATTTAAGTGCCTTCGTCACACAAAAATCACTCTATCGCTTTATTGCTGCCAGAAAGCAAAGTCTCTCCAGATGCTGATGTTTGATGCTAGCATAAGACAGATGATCACACCTTAAGCCACGACTTAATCTCCTTACGCAACAGAACCCCCCTCTGCAGCCAAATGACCAACACAAAGGCTGAAAAGATATGATTTATAACGTGACACAGTAGAAAAACTTGAATTATGACTCTGCGGATCTCTTTGTTTGCTTCCCAGGGGCCAATCGTATCGTTCTCCAGGACTCCAACATCCTTCAGCCTGTCGGTCTGACAGTGTTGGGTGATCACCTGTACTGGATCGACAAACAGCAGCAGATGATCGAATGCGTGGATAAGCTGACCGGAGAGAAGAGGACCCGCATTCAAGGGCGACTCCAGTACCTGACCGGCATCCATGCGGTGGAGTACATGGAGCCAGAGGAGTTTGGTAAGTTCACAGCTGTTTCTTATATTTACTAAAAAACAAATAACACACATTAGCTTTGTTCCGAAAACCTTGTGAGCTACCTGTCTATTAATATAATATAATATAAATTCAATTATTATTATAATTAATGAATATAATAATTATATAAAAATAATTTGTAATATTTGCTTAATGGATGGCAGAACAGAAAGGTCTTCTGTCATTTACTACACTATATCATATAATCATCTACTAAAGTACAATAATATACATATATGATTTATATATTATATGACTTAAATTACTTTTAAATTAAATTATTATAACTTAAATTAGAATGTATTATATTGTATATTTTATGGATATCTTATGTAATTTACTACACTACTATAATATATTGATCAACTATAGTATAAATATTAGTGCTGGGCAATGATTAATCACGATTCATCACATCCAAAATAAATGCTTTGTTAATATAATATGTGTGTGTGTGTGTGTGTGTGTGTGTGTGTGTGTGTGTGTGTGTGTGTGTGTGTGTGTGTGTGTGTGTGTGTGTGTGTGTGTGTGTGTGTGTGTGTGTGTGTGTGTGTGTGTGTGTGTGTGTGTGTGTGTGTGTGTGTGTGTGTGTGTGTGTGTGTGTGTGTGTGTGTGTGTGTGTGTGTGTGTGTGTGTGTGTGTGTTGTGTGTGTGTGTGTGTGTGTGTGTGTGTGTGTGTGTATTATATATACATAATAAATATACACAGTACACACACACACATGAACACAAAAACTTTTATTTTGGATGCGATTAATCGTTGCCCAGCACTAATACAAATATATGATTATGTTATATTATTAATGTTTTTTAAATTAATGTGTTTGTTAATAGTTAAAATATTATATCCTAAATTATATTTAATCAGATTATATTTCAGTATTTTAACATTATATATAATCTTGTTTGCAAAAACTTTTGCTTGCTTGTCTTGAAACCTGTAAATAGAGCCCAATTTCTTCTTTGTTAACTACCTAAATGAATTGTCAGACTAGTCAAAAAATATCTAAACAAATTTACACTGGCAGTTGAGTGTTTTAAACCAGCATTTAACCTCGTTTGAGTTGCACAAATCATATGTTGTCAAAATCGGTTTACATAGTTAAAGACCACGTGGCCTCAGAGATCCTGTGATTAAAGAGTATAATTGTCCTTTAATCTTCCTAACAGCGTCCCACCCTTGTTCCCGTGACAACGGAGGTTGCTCCCACATCTGCATTGCTAAGGGTGATGGGACGCCACGCTGCTCGTGTCCCATGCACCTGGTGCTGCTTCAAAATCTGCTCAGCTGTGGAGGTACATTTTTAAATATATACACATACACACACACACATATGTATGGCACCTATTGGTTTTCATGCATGTGCGCTTATCACATATTTATCCACAACCCCCCTCAGAGCCTCCCACCTGCTCTAGCGAGCAGTTCACCTGCGCTACTGGCGAGATCGACTGCATCCCCATGGCATGGCGCTGTGACGGCATCGCAGAGTGCGCAGACCACAGCGACGAGATGAACTGTCCCATCTGCTCCGAAATGCAGTTCCAGTGTGACAAAGGCCAATGCGTGGACATTCAGATGCGCTGCAACGGAGAGCCCGACTGCGTGGACGGCTCTGATGAACAGGATTGCGACTGTATGTCCAACTGTTACGCAGTTTAAGCCTGTGACTGATTCTGTAAAAACACACACAATCTTGAGGTTATGAGCGTGACAAGCAGCTCTCTTTTTCAACAGGATGTGCAAATACTATAAACTTACAATATTAGTCTCCAAATTAAGTCATGATTTACCCATGTGTTGCTGTCAACAGAAAGAGCAGTACTTTTTTACTTTCTCACATTATTTTTAGTCTCTTGATAACCTTACGCCGTTATTTTGGCAGGCAACTGAAGTGTAATTGACCATTTTTTGTAATGTTCTTCATTCCAAATGTAGTTAAATCCTGTCATCTCCTTTCTGTGAACCGATAATGCATTATTAGATTTGTACAATAGCGCATGGTTCAAATTACTTGGAGGGACAAAATTGTGAAAACAATAAGCGAATGCACTTGAATGCAAAACACTGAGAATAAGAGAGAAATGCTGCGTGCTAAAAAAAATGCTGAATAGTCCATTTGCAGTCCTCAAAACAAACTTATGCAAATAAATCAATAGTTTGTCATATGAATCAGTAAAATGATTCTGAATTATTTACCGAATCAGTCAGATAAATCACTAAATTGGCTCAAATGATTCACTTAATTCATTTAATAATTAATCACAGTTTATTATGTGCATCATGAAGTGAGCTGAAAACCATTGTAGTGTTGTGTATCGTTTGAAAAACGTTCATCTTAAATCACTGACTGGTGTTCATATGACAGTCTATAGTTGCAGATACACATCCACAACTTGTTGCATTCATAAATTTATGCTGCTTCATTTTGATTTTTATAAACTAATTGTTGTGTCAGTCACTGATCTGTCCTCTCGCTTTTTCCCGTTAGCCATTTGCATGCCTAATCAGTTCCGATGTGGCAACAACCATTGTATTCTGAAGAAACAGCAGTGTGACTCCTTCGCAGACTGCACAGACAAATCTGATGAGCTTTTCTGCGGTATGTTTACCATAACGAAAAAAGCATGAGGTGTTTGACCGTGCATGCAATAACTTGAATTCTGAGCCTTATTTATCCCTGTTTGGCTAATTCACAGATTTCCCTTCACCCCCCAACGACATTCCGCGTCACACCAGCACCATCGGCCCCGTCATCGGCATTATCCTCTCTGTCTTTGTGATGGGAGGCATGTGTTTTGTGTGTCAGAGAGTTGTGTGTCGCCATTACAAGGGACCCAACGGAGGCTTCCCACACGAGTACATCAGCGGGACCCCTCACGTGCCCCTCAACTTCATTGCACCCACAAATTCACAGCACGGTACTTTTACAGGTAAAGGTCTGCTGTTTGATAGCTGCTGCAGTCTCTTAAGGGGAATGTCTCTGTCTGTGATGAGTCTTTTGTGTGTGATGAGTGTAATCTCGCTGTGTCGCAGGTATTTCCTGTGGGAAGTCCATGATGAGCTCAGTGAGTCTCATGGGCAGCAGCAGCAGTGGGGCACCTCTCTACGACAGGAACCATGTGACGGGAGCCTCATCCAGTAGCTCTTCGAGCACCAAAGGAGTCTTTTACCCTCAGGTACTGTGCTATTCATTAGTTTGTTGTTTATTGTTTAATTCCATATAGAAAAAAAAGGTTTTGTATTTTAAGTTAAAGTCTCCTTCATATATTTTATATTGTCTGGTTTGTTTTGGTTTATGCCATATAACTGATAATTTTTATTTTTTACTTCTCTGTCTATAGATGCTCAACCCTCCTCCATCACCAGCGACAGATCGCTCCCTTTACAACGCAGAAGTCTTTTATTCATCCAACAGCCCATCGACAACCAGGTCTTACAGGTGTGTTTTAATCCAGAGATACTAGATAAATGGATGGATGGATGAAATATCTGTTATGGTAGGGTAGATTTGCTGATAGTTAGGTAGATAGGTACATGCGAAGGTAGACCGTTCATTTCTGAAATGGTAGGGTAGATATGTTATATATGATATATATATATATATATATACACATATATATATACACATACACATACACTCACTGGCCACTTAATTAGGTACACCTTGCTAGTACCGGGTTGGACCCCTTTTGCCTTCAGAACTGCCTTAATTCTTTGTGGCATAGATTCAACAAGGTGTTGGAAACATTCCTCAGAGATTTTGGTCCGTATTGACATTGATCAAAAGAAAACATGGAAACATGTTGTTGCGGTTGTTGCATTCCTGTGCGGTTATGCTTGTCAATAGCGCGGTATTGCGATTTTGCGGTTATCGCGATAGCCCTAGATAGATGGCTCAAATATGTACAATGGTGGGATAGATAGATAGATCGGTCGATCGGTCTTGTATAGTTGGGTAGATATGCTAATAGGAAGGAAGGTAGGTGGATACCCAAAATATCTGGAATGGTAGGATAGATATTCTGGTAGAAGGCTTAAATATCTGATATGGAAGGGTAGATATGCTGATAGCTAGGTAGATAACTTAGATATCTAGTATTTTAGTCTAGATATGGTAATAGTTAGGTAGGTAGGTAGACAGCCAACATATCTGGAATGTAGGGTAGATATTAGGGGTGTAAATCGGATGGTTCGTCACGATTCGATACGATATCGATTCTCATACCCAGCGATACGATATTTGCCAATACCTCAAAAAATTCTACGATACGATTCGATACAGGAGTATATCAATCGATATTATATACCTATTTTAAACAACCATCTACATTTTATTAACTCACAAAGGTAACCAAAAATATATTTCTACAGATAACCAAATTACAAGCAATAGCAGAAAATAAATACAATAGAACAAAGACATTTTCAATAAAATACATTTTCAGGTACGTTACAGAAATGTAATAATCAAATGTAAAATAACTGCATAGTCTTCACTGTATAAATTAAATAGCCTGTAAATGAATACTTTTTGATGTTACAAAGGTTATTTAGTCAGGAGCAGTGAGCACTTGTATTTTTCTTTGACAGCATTATATTTATTATTAGTTTGCTTTCACTTTAAGAACAAAAGCACAGATTTAATTTACTGATACACATGCCTTTTATTTCTCCACTGTTTCCATTAAGACATATGCTATGCTTAACCGACTGTTTACAAGGATATTAGCCAAAACATGCATTTTGATGTAGTTTTGTCTGTATTTATTCATCCATGCACAAAAAAAGCAGAGGAGAGCTCAGTATTCGTACAGAGTTGACGCGGCTGTCTGTGTGCGTGCGCTTCAGATGTGTGCGCGGAAAACTTCTCACACAGCGCTTGACTGTTACTCCAACAATCCCGAGCGTCTTTTATGCTCGCCTTGTGCCTTCGGGCAATCCTTATATCGAGTCCTGATACGTGAGATTGAACGAGAATGCATGCATTGGCTGTAATGCATAGACAGACATTATGTGAAAATGTGGACAGTGACCAAAATAAAGGTGCCTTTTTATACTACAGATATCGATATTTTACGTGTGGCATCAATGCATCGTATCGTCATACATCGTATCGATATATCGATGAATCGTTACACCCCTAGTAGATATGTTGATATCTAGTTAGATAGTTAGGCAAATAACTCAAATATGTAGTATGATAGGGTAGATATGCTGGTATATGGGAAGGTAGGAAGATGGCTATTATGGGCCCGGTTCAATTGGGACATTTAAGTGATTTTTTATAAACGTGCTTAGAAAAAAACATTACAGGTGTGCATCTTGAGACAAAACAAAGAAACTGATATATTTTAAGATCAGTCAGTGCAGGTTTGTTTCACTTAAAACTGCTCAGACTCACATTTTTAGTCTAGGACTAGGCTTAAGCCTTGTATGTGAAACCGGGGGATGGTGGGGTAAATATACAGATAGTTCGGCAGATAGTTGGGTAGATAGTATGGTAGGGTAGATGTGCTTAGAGGTAGGTAGGTAGCTCAAATATCTGATGTGGTAGGGTAGATATGGTGAAAGGTAGGTAGATAGCTCAAATATAGGGTAGGTATGCTAGGGTAGGTATGTTGGTAGATAGCTCAAATACGTTAAGTTATATGCTGATTTATGGATGGATAGTTGAATAATTGCATAGATAATGGGGTTGCTGAATAGATGACTGACTGGACAGATGGATAGACAGGTCAAATATCTCAAGCTCAAGTTCCTGATCTCTAAATGTTTGCCCTCCACAGGCCGTATATGATGCGAGGGGTCGCGCCCCCCACCACCCCCTGCAGCACAGACGTGTGTGACAGCGACTACACCACCAGCCGCTGGAAAAGCAACAAGTACTACATGGACCTCAATTCAGACTCTGACCCCTACCCTCCACCCCCCACCCCACGCAGCCAGTACATGTCAGCGGAGGAGAGCTGCCCACCCTCGCCCTCCACCGAACGCAGCTACTTCCACCTGTGCCCCCCGCCCCCCTCGCCCTGCACGGACTCCTCATGACACCCGGCAAGCGGCCATGCTTTGTACATAGTTTTAAATCGTTTTAAAAGAAGAAACTAAGATTTTATTTTATTTTCCACACGCTTTGTTCAAGAAACATTTCAGTTTTTCAGGGAGGAACGGGAAACGGTTTTCCGGATATTTTCTTCCTGAATAAAGTTACAGCGGTCGTGCCAAGACAGTGCTTGCACAAGTGAATTGTATTATGATATTTTTTTAATAAGTACCCCCCATATCGTTCTAAGCTATTGTGTCAATATGGTTATGATTTAATAATTTTTCTTTTTTCATAATACCACTTAAAAAGGAGTTTAAATGCAAACCAAATTGTCAAAATAACACCAAAATCATCCGCTGCGGAGGAGTTGTACATATGTGTAATTAAGTAAATAATATTTTTTTTCATTATGGACACAAGGTGTTGTTTTGATTATGTTCTATGTGAATATGATGCGATTCCAAGCATATGTTTGGTTTGTCCTGTTTACCAAAAGTGTGTTTGCTGCTATTGTACATACATCTTTTACTGTAAATGACAAATGAAAACAGCCAGCTAAAATGTTCTGTTTATATAATGAGAACTGACCATAGACCGTTGTAAAATTGTTATTAATCTCTCATAGCAAAAGAGCTTCGGTTGTGTATAGTCATATCTGAATCTACATGTGAATCACCATTACTTTGAAGGAGATATTGTCTTGTTTTAACTTCTGTTTTAAAGGGGCAGTTTGACTAAAAATGAAAATCTTAAAGGAGACGTTTAGCAGAATGTCCAAGCTGCTCTTTTCCATAATGAAAGTGGATGGGGACCAGTCAAAAAGGCAACATATGAGACTTTTCCGCTATATTCCAAGTCTTCTGAAGAAGTCTAGTGACTTGGGTAGCAATGGTCACCATTCAGTTTTATTGTAGAGCAGCTCGGACATTCTGCTAAACGTCTCATTTTGTGTCCTACAATAGAAAGAAGGTCACATGGGTTTGGGACGACGTGAGGGTGAGTAAATGATGAACTATCTCTTTAAAGGTCAGAAAGTCACCTGCTTTGTAGTGAACTACATGGATTATATCACATCTCATGGACTGAACTCATTGTAGGTGTTTTGTAAAAAACTAAAATAATACTTATACTAATAATTATACAGTAAAACTAAGCTATGATTTGAACAAGGATGCGTGGTTAATCTTACCATGATAATGTGGTAACAAAACTGCGTTTTTAATGCAATTTAGAAAAGTGTGTTTTGAAATTGAAATTCTGATTTATTTTCCCCCATTTTTGGTAAAGTTGAAGAATCAAACCGTACTTTTCTCTTTAAAATGTTATTTCAAAAGAGTAGATTTGTTTTAAGCTTTAAACATGTTTTGTAGCACAACAATGGATGTCTGTTTGATCAAAACCATCTTGAAATATTTTTTCTTGCCAAATTGAGCACTTATGGAAATTAGACGTGCATGTAGAATTATAGATGTAGAAGATACAAAAAGAGTTTCCCTCTTAACTCAGACTGATTACATTAGTTGTGTTTTTACAGTTAGCCATGCAAAAGACACAAAACCGTGTCTTTAAATGCAAAGATTAGATGAAATAAAATAGCCATGCTAGAAAACTCAACGAAGACCAGTTTAGCAGATTATGTTTCAAGCTGTTGATCTCATTGCATTGCCCTCGAGGTAACATGCTGTTCATTGTGAATGTGACTGAATGGAGTTTATTTGGATTTTTATACCACTTTGGCAGGTCAGTGGATTGACTGAATCTGTCGGGATCGTCCCATCCACTCACACCGACCGAGGAGCTTTGTGGTGCACCGCCAATGTCTTTGTTTTGTGTACAAAAATGCCTCATATAATGCACACTTGTGACAATTTTTGTATCAAAAGCATTTTTATATATAATAAAGGTTCTATTTTAAGAAATGTAATATTATTTTTGTCGTTTACCATTATGGTTCTTGTCATTATTCTTATAGCATATAACTTGCCATTTAAGGATTCCTGACTTGTCGAAGGCAAGTGTGTTATTTCCAATCCCATATTTACAGTGGAGGACGAGCCCTAGGCGTCAATAAAGCTCTTGTTAATTGCACTGAGCAAGGTGCTTCTCAGTCCAGTGGTAACCCAACAAACATGACCAGGAATGCAGAAACACTGGATCACTCTAAACAGAGCGTTATGAAATGTTATTGTTGAATGTGACATTGCTGTGCTGGAATGGCGTGTTAGGGTAATAAAATAAATGTGTGTTTGATCATTGCCAGGAGTCCGATCAGGATTTCAGGAGTTTTGTCTTCTGCTGCCCTCATGTGGAGAAAACTGAACCAAAAATATAATCTAAAAGAGGTTTAGATGGCCCTCCTGACCACTCATAATAATACCTTATTACTGTATTTCATCTTAGTGTCATTTAACCCCAAAATAATATATTAAATAACTCTTAAATTGAAATTAATTTGATAAATAATATGTTTATATATATATATATACACATATATATAATAGAATATACTAGAAATTAATGCATATATAATATTTGTGCAGAGCAGCAATTAAAAAATGTGTGTGTGTATACAGTATGTATACAGAGCACTGTATACAGTATATATACACACACATTATTTCATATTTTCTTTTAAATAGATTTAATATTTAAAATATAGATTTATTTAATTATTATTTTTCTATTTTTCCCTCTTTACTGTTATACACAAATATAGAATGTAATATAAAATAAATATATAAAATGATAAATAACAAAAACATAACAATAACAAAGAAATACAGTATAAAAGCCTATTTTTAACATTTTACAATTTCTCATTATTGTTATACAGAAATATTTTAATTCAGTATTAAAACAGTTCACTTGTTCATAAATATTATTGTAAATAATGTAATTATTTGTCACATTTCACATTTACATATATTTATTTTTGGGGCTAAAAGTTCACTCAGGTAATACATTATTATTTATGCAGTTAATTACTTTTTTAATGAGTTTTTGCTTGCATTTCTAAAAAAAATGTTAACACTATTTGCAGAACAAACCATGTTTCAATTAAATGACATCAGCGAAATACACTGATTCAACTTCATAATGTATCCATCATTTTCTGAATATATCACAAATTTGACTTCACAGAGGCCCAGGGCCCAAAGCTTGTACAGCAGTCGGGAACTAAATGTACATTCTGCTCTCTCATTTTTCATCTTAAAGGCCTGTCTTCAGCCCTTGACAGAAGTGAACACATGTTGTGAGGCTCCTGACGGGGCCGAGGGGCGGGGGAGGATGTCGACACCCCTCCATGTACCCATCTGTCTGTCTTTGTTTAAGATTCAGGTAGCAGAGGAGCCAAAAAGACACGCTTCTACATGTCAGGAGGGAAAGCACGTCAGCATCCTGGATCTTCTGATTATATGTTCAAAAAGAAATGTGTAGCTACATGCGTGCGGGCCGCGTTTGGCCTCGATTGCAGGTTCCTATAAAGACAATAACGCCTGAAAATTGTGAGGACCAGTTAATAAACATAATAAATAATGTCTAATAAAATCATTTAGAAAATTGCAACAAGGTTTTGGAAAATAACTCGGTTTAAAATCGATAGATTTAACTATTTTTATTATTTAATTATGATGTTTTTACTGACTGTATGTAATTTAATTGAATTATTAAATTATTAGACATATTAGTGTTATTTCTTTTTTATGTAAGTATTGTTTTTATTGATCAGCAATCAGGCAAAGAAAACCACTTTCTTTAGGTCGGGTACAATTTATTGGAGCCAGTGATCTTGTTGTTAACTAAATTTCTTGTATTTATAAAAAATACATTTAATTAATTGAAATTAAAAATTAAGCTAGAGCTGTCAAACGATTAATCGTGATTAATCGCATCCAAAATAAAAATTAGTTTACATAATATTTGTATGTGTACTGTGCATATGTATTATGTATACTGTATATAAATAACAGTATGGACCATAACCGTGATAACTGCTTCCGTCTGATGAAAGATGACATGAGAAACATCTCTCGCACGGCACCAGAAGCTCACAATACATCTTAACATTAACTTTACACACTTTTCATGACATGACCTTTGATTATAGAAGCAGGATTTTGTTAGACAATCACATGCACATGTTTTAGTTTTTTTACAGAGCAAAACTGCTTCAGTAATCATGTTTTTTGTCATAGAAACCCACATGACAGTCTGTAATCAGAAACACAGGGTTAATTTGACCCATATGAGAAAAATTAAATCTGGCTGCTTTTGCTCTATACAATGAATCCACTGCAGATTCTGTTATGCTTATGGACCGTGCAGCACAGATCTCGCATGTCTGAAATGCAGCCGTCATCAGCTGTAACAGATCAGTTCCACAGCCTGACGCTGTAGATTTATGCATCACATTTAACATACGGGTCACACGTCAGATCCTATTTGGCATGCTACACTGAACCAGTAATTGCCTGTCTGCACTACCGGCGAGCTAAAGAGCACAGAGATGCGCATGCGCCCTGGACCTCTTGACACATATTTGATCAATGGACGCAAGACATTCAAACACTTAAACACGTAAAAAACTAGAAAGATAGACCAGGTTCTCCTAAAGTGATATTTCACCAAATAAAAAAATAACAAAATGCAAAATGCACCAGATGTAGACAAACTGGCAAATTTGCAGCTGTTTTTATTTGCATAAACTTATTTTTAGAATTAATACACAAATTAAACTACTGTTTTGTGTAAGGCCTAATCAATTTCATGTTGGTTTGCCATATAAATAATGCCTTTTCTTTAAAATGTATTTATTTGTGTCAACTATCCACATATATACACGTACATTTACATATATAGTCTTTAAACACACTTAGGCCATTTTATATGATATAGCTTGATGTGAATTAAAATCTTGTTTTATGTAATCGATTTCGTGTTGAAATAAAGCCTTTCCTGAGGCGAACTGGATGCTCCATTCAGTAATATGTGATACATGCACTCGAAGCTGATTGGACCACCAGAATGTCAATCACGGTGACGTCTTATTATTGTTGCTAGGGCGTTGCAAGTAACGAGCCGGTTAAGGCCATCCTGAAAGCGACACTGTGAACGGGCTGCTTTGTGCAACATTGTGAAGAAACTACAACCGCGTAGTCTTTATATTTTGGATATGTTGAAATTTAATGACTCCGTTCAAGGGACAGGCTCTCACAAAGAAGGTAAGATAAAGCAATATGTGCGGTTTTGATATCGCTGTACTTTTAGTTTTGAAATCGGTACTTGATTGACATTCTCATGATCCAATCAGACGAGGGATTTTAAATGCAACTAAATTCTATTGGCCTTAACTGCTGTGGGCGTGTCTAATGATTCAGTTTCTCTTAAATATTGCTTCTAAAATGTATAATTATGCCAGTTTTTTAATTCCGATAAAGAGCATACGTTTGTAAAGAGCATCACTTCTGTTTTCGTGGCGTTTATAAATAAAAGATTTACTCCAAGCAGTCCGAAATTAACAAACACGAGCAGCTGTAATTGACACCCACTGTAGCCAATCAGCGCGCAGCAGTGATATTTGATTGACAGCTCCTCTACCTCAGGTGGGGGTTGGGGCTGTTGAAGTTGATAACGCCGCCATCTTGAAAAGTGAACTCTGATGGTGTCTCTTTTCGCGCCTGTCACAATCTGTTATAAACACCTCATTCTATCATACCTCGCCCCATTTGTCTTTTTTATTCCGGTGACCGTTTTATCAAAGGGTTCGCCAGTCTTCATGCCGGGCTTTAGCAGGATTCCGCTTTCTTAATCGGTACGTATTTGTGTTGTGTGTGTGTGTCTCGGTTAGCTTAACGTTAGCGTTTGTCAGTTAACGTTACCACTTCTCTGTTTTGCCGAGTCAGAACAGCATAAATTTCCAGCCTTTTCTCTCATTTAACTTAATTCTTCTCACATTTAGCGGGACTACTACGTATTAAAACCAACCCAGACTCTAAGAAAGCGTCAAATCTGTAATATTGTTCTGGCGGAAGCTCAGTGTCGGCAAATGCCGGGGCCCGACATGACGAAAAACTTCAGAAAGTGAGACACAAAGGCAAAACCTAGCGAGTTGTTCACATAGACAGCTGGTTTGACCAATGTAAGTGCATATGAAGGTTGTATTGCAATGTCCAAACGCGCTTGTGGTGCTCCAAAATGCTGTCTATGTCGATAGTTCACTGTGGATTGAGACAGCTAAAAACACCAACAAAAAACGCGTCTGGAAATGTTAATTCGGTTTTCAAGATTATATTTTGAAACCGGGACTGTTGTCATATGAAATTATTAATGTCTTTTATAAGGATAATTGAAGTTTGGGTTTGATTTGTGTATAAAATGTGATTTTTCTAATATAATATGTAATGTCAGTATAAATCTTGAAAACAGTCCTCCAATCTCTGTAGAGTTGGTTACAGCATGTACTGATCACAGATCTGTGTATTTGCCTTTATTTTGGTCCCCTCCATAGAAACGCCACTAAAAACCTGTTAATTTCTAGTCTTGTATGATGTGATTGCATGTGAAAGCTCCTGGAAGATTTTTAGGTTGAGCCGATCGCTCACTCTTGTAAACAGTCTATCTAGTTGGTTTGACATGGCAACACATTTGTATGGTCCTCTCAGGCAGATCATCTTTGTAGACTAGATTCTGAGTGCAAGCGGAGGACTTGTGGTGGTGTTGTTGTGGACTCTGGGATTCTTGAGAGGTTTGGCAACTTTTTTTTAATAAAGTCACAAGGATTTGCTTCAGCTCAGTTGCTCAAGATGAATGGTACAGGTGATCTAGTGTAGTGTTGTTCTTCGAACTTTTAACGTTACACTAGATAAAGTTTCCAAAGTGAACCTGGTAACACTTGGACTGAGTGTAAATGTGTGGAAAAGCTATGCGAGGAAGAAACCAGTAAATCAGTGTTCACAGTTTAGTAGTGTTATAAATGGTTGACATTTGGTGCAAGTGTCAAGATGTATGTCAACCAAGTTATGTTGACATTGAACATTAAATTGAGCCTTTTGCACCAGTCAATTTTCAGTGCAAGTGAAATGTCCTGACTTTAAAGATTAAAAAGTAATGCATGCTTGTGTTTGATTATTTTTGAAAATCTTTATCCAGTCACAGAGGTTTATTTGCTCAAAGTATGCCATCTTTCTATGATACGTCAGTGTTCTGCATCGTCTTGATATAAATGTAAGTCAAGCGGTCTCCACTACAAAATATAACCTGTGGTGTTCGTATTGTTTAATGCATGCATGCATATAATTATAGATGTCCTGTTTGGCTCACTGTTACATGTTCATTTAAAAACCATGCGCTATGCATGCGTCACTGATGACTAGTGAATTCGTCGGAGTGTGAATAATCATCGGAACTGTATTGTTAGTTTTCCTATTATTTTTTTTGTTTATGTTACGTTGTTTTGTTTATTTAGACACAGTAGTATTTTATTTATTTTTTCTAAGAAGCCTCTTATGCTCACAAAGCTGCATTTTTATTTGATCAATAATTCAGTAAAAAAACTGCAATACTGCAAAATATTTGAGTGAGTAAAGTGTGTGCATATGCATATTTTGAAAGATTGTGTGTATTTTGGTCTGTCACAGACGAGGCTTTAAGCCTAGTCCTAGTCTAAAATGTAAAGAGCTGTTTCAACTGAAATAAACTTGCACTTACTGATCTTAAAATATATCTGAGCTTTGGATCTGTCTTGATTACACCCAATATGTTTTTGTCCTAAGGGTTATCTCAAGAAATGTCCTAGTTGTATTTTCTAAGCATGGTTATAAGCCCTGTCCTAGAACCGTGCCTAATTGGGTGAATACCCCCCCTGTGTGAGGGGCCTAAATGTGTTAAATACTGATCCTTGACCCCCATTTTTTGTGCGAAGTATTACATTATTTTGATGTATTATATATATGGCTGCAGCGATTCGGCGACGTCATCGATTACGTCGATTATATAAATACGTCGATTATCATTTAGTCTGTCGACTTGTCACACCTTTAGCCACGCCCATTGCGCGAGCCTGCAGTTATCCCTACTTAAGACTGTTTTTCTGCCATGTTTAACACAAACAAGACTCTAGAGCAGAAGGTAAAGGCTAGTATGGCAACATCACTTCACTTCATAGTGTTCATAGAGCATTATATTATTATACGACCGTCAGAACCACATATATAGCCGAACTGACGCCTTTACATTGTCTGGATTCACATCCCATTCAAAGCTGCGCTGAATGAACGAAACAGCATGGGACATTGAGTAGCCTATATAATCATGACGGGTTTAATGCACTGACAGAGACGGAGAAATGATTCGCATTCATCTTAAACCGGAGCTGCCGTCAGTGCCGCGATCGCTCAAGCTCTGAGACGTGCGCACCAAATGCACTCGCCAACAAAGCATTTAAAGTCATTGTTAGTTGTTTAAATGTGTGATGATAGGACAAGCCTTGACTGGGCTCATTTATTTAATAACGGGCTGTCCGCTGTGATAAAACTTCTCGGTGTTATGACGCCATTTTTTTTTTTTATTCTGTCGCTCTCGTGTCCTGAATGAATGATGTTTCCTTTATTGTTATTTCTCTCTCTTTTCTTATTATCTTTCTTTATTTATTGTTTTGTTTCTTTCTTTCTTTCTTTGTTTTTGTTTATTTTTTGTTAAGTATTATGAGAAAAGGTTTGAATAAAAAAAGATTAATAGCATAAATTACTGTTATTATTTATTGATAGTTTAACTAAAGAATTAATCAACCGATGAGAAAATAATAAATAGATTAATTGAAAAATATTTATAGATTAGTCGACTAATCAAAAAATAATCGATAGATTAGTCGACAAAAATAATCGTTAGCTGCAGCTCTAATTATACACCCAGTATCAATATTATCATTAATTAGAAATGACAGTTTATAGCCTATGAGTTTGACCCACCATCCCCCCCAAACTCGTATGTCTATAGTTCAATGGATGTTAATTCTGATTTAAAGACGTTATTGAAGTAGTAATTTGGCCACATACTTTTGAATTGACAGATCAACATTGTATCTATTTCAAACAAGTTCATGTCATTATGCAGTTGAATGTTTTAATGCTTGTTATTTTAAAATCTGACATTGATTGCACCAGAACTTTTACAGCAAGAGCTCTTTTAGGACGAATTTTTGGTTGTTTGTCAATGTTTTTAAAATTCAGTAAATTGCCGGAAAGCATGTTTGCTGGAGAATGGAAGTAGGCTGATGTCAAAGCTCTTTTGGGTGAGCCTTGCGCAACCCCCTTAGTCTATTAATAAGCTTTCCTTCCTCTTAGCCATTCATGAAAATCAAGATGGCTGCTTGCCAGCTTGGTAACCTTTCACCTCAGTCAGTGGTGTGCATCCATCCACCTTTTAGACTGGGGAAAAAAGAATATTCTCTTAGCTACCATTAATAACAATTTGATGCCAGAGCTGTCAAATGGACATTTGGATTTAACTAGTGATCGACCGATATTGATTTTTTTATTACCGATTATTTGTACGTTTATGTAACCGATATGCAGAACCGATATTTATTTACTGTTATAAAGTAAATAAATAACAGAGTGAAGTAAGTCCATTCTTCGCTTTGGTTTTTCCTCTTTCAGTCATCTTAACAACAACAAAAAACTGTTGAAAATTAACTTTTCATGTAAAATGTCATCTTAAAATTACAACAATAAAAACATTTTATTTATAAAAAGCATCATCAGCAACACTGATATTAACAATAAGCAAAATAATGTCTAATGTTTTCAAATGGAGAACATAAAGGACAGAAGTCATATCAACTTCATTTTAAACTACAGTTTTAGTAGGTTTATAAGCTGTTTAATAGGCTAAAGAGTGAAGAATAATTCACTGAATAATATTCTCTGGAATATTGAAATAAGCTATAACAAACAAAACATCGTATTTTATTGCATTTCTTAACTGGCACGTTTTATCAGAATTATTAAAATGTTTTTTGTCATTCTAAATTATGAAAACTGCTGACAGCGCGGTTTATCTATGCAATTACACAGAACTATACTCAAACTGCGATCGCTTGTGGAGAAAATAAATAATTAATTTAGATAGAGATGTTTATTGGTGAAATAATGGTTCTATAGTAAATGTTAATATAGTTTAGCGTGTTTCAAACAAGTGAATCTTGTTAAAAGTTACATGCGGTGGCCGTGCTGGAGCTTCTCCTGAGTGAACAGTGCCCACTGCTCCAAGTGTGTGTGCACTTGGATGGGTCAAATGCAGAGAACACATTTCACTGCTAGTTATACTCTGTATAATTGTGTGTGACAAATTAAATATATATATTTTGTGGTATTTATTATGGTAAAATGCTTAAATATCGGTAAATCATATATCGGTCGATCTCTAGATTTACCCCAACATAACGGAGTCTCTTATGTTAGAAATTATGTACACTTTCCTTATAAGAACAAACAAAAAGAAAATGAAACCACAACTACCAACTCAAAACCACAATCATGTGTGTAATGGATTGAGTTCATAATGGTTACTGAATGATCAGAGGAGTTAGTCTGGTTAGAGTGCATCTGTATTTGTTCTGTTGCTTGGTTGTCAACGTCATAACAAGGAACTTGTTTGGTTTTCTTTAAACTTTCGTCTGTTTTTCCCACAAACTGCCGTTTGTTTTGTCACTGTAAACTGGGGCGTTGTTTCTGTATTAAATCAGGCTCTATTCATTGAATTAGAATATATTCAATATTTTTGTTGCATGTTTAGATGTCTATTTGAGATCCTCGCAAACTGGAAAAGGACTCTTGTTTTTGTTAGCAGCATGTGTTTTGTAATGTGTATTTGTTTTTAATGCCGTGACTATTAATGACTTTTGAAGGTGTAATCTTCAGATTTAGGCAGGTCTGTTTATAGAACTGACTAGTCTTTGAGAGATATTTGACTGTTCGTTTCAAATGCCTAGTATGTAAAGTGTATAACCCTCTCTTTTTCTGTCTGTTCTCTGTTGCAGGTGTGTGTTGAGAGTTTTTGCTGTGGCAGAGGACATTTCTGCTGCATGTGTCCTTTATTTAAGGGTCTGTCCAGTTTCTACTGCCTGTGGTGCATGTAATGGGCCAGAAGTCCCAAATAGCACAAGCATTATTTTATTTTTAATCAGAGTTTTTACTCTCTGGTCTCTGCTTCACTCGGGTAAGCTTTTTCATAATTAGTCACATTTTAAATGTAGTATCTTCACAGTCATAATGATAATGCAGAACTCACCAAAAACTCATAAATGAGCAATCCTAATTTCATTTTCAGTTCATGCATCTGAAAACCACCCCCTCCCATTTATTTATTCATCAGCAGCACCATGTTTTGGAAGTTTGATCTGCACACGACGTCCCATGTTGACACGCTCCTGGAGAAGGAAGACGTTACACTGACAGAGGTGATGGATGAAGAGGACGTCTTACAGGAGTGCAAGGCTCAGAACCACAAGCTCGTGGACTTCCTGGTGAGGCCACAGTGCATGGAGGATCTCGTGGTCTACATCACTCAGGAGCCCAATGACGATGTGGAGGAGAAGATCAAATACAAGTAAGAAAAACAAGTTTGATGCTTTCTCAACAAAGACATCTGTTCTAAAAAATACATGACTTCCTTTTTTATGTAAAGGTATCCCAACATATCCTGTGAACTCCTGACCTCAGATGTTAGCCAGATCAATGACAGGTTGGGTGAAGATGAAAGTTTACTGATGAAACTCTACAGCTTCCTACAGAACGAGCCTCCCCTCAATCCGCTGCTGGCCAGTTTTTTCAGCAAGGTCCTGAGCATCCTCATTGGGAGGAAACCAGAGCAGGTGCGTCTTCAGACATACTGTTTCGTGTTCATATGGATGCGTAAAAGTGAACTAAACCTCTGTCTTGCATCTAGATCGTGGAGTTCCTCAGGAAGAGGGAAGACTTTGTGGATCTGATGATCAAACACATAGGGACCTCAGCTATTATGGACCTCCTGCTTAGGATGCTCACCTGCATTGAACCACAGCAGCTTAGACAAGATGTATTAAATGTGGGTTTTCATGTTTCTTCTCTATTTTGTTGGTTAAAAAGCGGTTTGGCTTTGTGCATGCACGGTTTTTAGTTTTAGATATGGATGTTTTTCATTTCAATGCCACCTCAGTTTCCTCTTCATCTCCTCTCTTGCAGTGGCTAAACGAAGAGAAAGTTATACAGCGGCTGGTTGACATGGTACAACCATCACAAGATGAGGATGTAAGTGAAGTGCAAAGAAGCAATGTAATAAGACAAGCAACTTTATTATTATTATTATTTTTTTATGTAGTTTTCAAAACTGGAGGGAAAAAATGTGGAAAACATATTTTTTCTTTTTTTGCATTGAAGAATTATAGTGAATTTGATTTAAAAGTATGATAAAAATTATATTTTATTATGTTTAATTTTAATATTTATGTGATAAGCTAGTGAAAATGTTGGAATTGAAAGTAAAAAAAACAACTGAACTGCATGTCTGAGCGGCCCTTATTGTTGAGTCCTGATGACCCATCATCCCTGCTTGCTAGCTACGTAACAGTAAATGCTTGTTCCCTCCACACAGAGACACTCAAACGCGTCCCAGTCGCTCTGTGAGATCATTCGGCTGAGCAGAGATCAAATGTTCCAGGTGCAGGGCTGCTCGGAGCCTGACCCTCTGCTGGCCACACTGGAGAAGTGAGTTTGGCCATGTCAATACAATTCTTTCTAGTGACTTTCTGGAAGGTGGCATATTTGGAGGGATTAAAGTTGAGCTCTAGTTTCAGGCACGTTAATGCTGTAGTACTGAATTGACTGTTTGTCTTCCTTTTTAGACAAGAGACAGTAGAACAGTTGCTGTCAAACATCTTTGACAAAGAGAAGAATGATTCTGCCATAGTCAGTGTGATCCAGATACTTCTAACCCTCTTTGAGACACGGAGACCAGCGTAAGTGCATTCTATTATTATTATTTTTATGGCTGTCTTGGGTGCTTGTTCATATCTGAATATCATCCTTGGTTTTTCCTTTCAGGTTTGAAGGTCATCTGGAGATTTGCCCCCCTGGAATGAACCATCCTTCATTCTCTGTCAATCAGAGTATTCTAGATGCCGTCAGACCCAGGCTGAAAGATTTTCACCAGCTTTTGCTCGAGCCCCCAAAGGTGAAAACATTGTGTTGGCTAAACTTTATATCAGGTGACCTAACTTGGACCGTAATCTCCAAATTCCTAATTACATTAAGCTTTTAAACAACAACACTTTGTGCCTGTACAAATATAACCTGGCAGAATCTTGTCCTTTTAAAGGGCAGCTTGTCTTGCCCACACAGCCGTATGTTGAATTAATATTGTTTTTATAGTTGTTATATGCTATTTAGTTGTTTTTAAGAGAGAACTCAACATCCAGACTCATCTTTGCCGTTTCATTTATCTTATTTTTTTATTAGAAAACTGTTTTGAATACCACATGGGGAGTGTTGGATCCACCAGTGGGAAACACTCGTCTAAATGTGGTGCGACTAGTGACCAGCCTTCTACAGACCAACACGCATATCATCAACCAGGAGCTCATTGCCCTCAACTCATTGGGAGTCATACTAGTGAGTGATTGAGATACAATTCAAGAGTTCTGTGACCTCTATTTGCAATGAGAAAAGCTAGTTGTTAACCATGTTCTTAAACACAACTGTTTGGGATCGTTTTTTTGTGTCTCTCATGCTCACCAAGGCTGCATTTGATAATTTTTTTTTTAAATATTACAATTTAAACAAACTCCTTTCTATTTTAAAGTGTAATTGTGATGGCAAAGCTGAATTTTCAGTGGCCATTACTCCAGTCTTCCATGTAAAATTATTCTTCTTGGAAAAAAAAATGTGCTGCTTAATATTTAGATATTTATAGAAATATATATTTTTAGGGTTCTGATAATCTTCTATTCTGTTCAATTTTTTGTAACATTATACATTATTTTACTGTTATTTGTATTAATTTAATGCTGCTTTGCTGAATAAAACTTAGTTTAATATCTCACTGACACAAATTTTGAATGTTAATGCAATCCATATTTCCTTGCTTTATACTAACTAAATAGACATTTTGTAATTAGTCACATTGAAACTTGATAAGCTCATTACTTTTTGGAACACAGCTATTGTCAAAATAATAATAATCTGTGCTTGAATGCCATAAATGTTCTAAAATAAACACTTTGTCTCTTTTGTCTAAAGGACATGTACTTCAAATACTTATGGAATAATTTCCTACACACGCAAGTAGAAATCTGTACGGCGATGATCTTAGCAATGCCTTCAACCCAAAGTGAATCTCCTGAAATCAACCGAGAAAACGACCAAGAGCCCATAAGAGAAAACATCCTTATCAAACATGTCAGTTTATCATCCTTTCCTCTCTCTCGCTTTTTGAAACACAATCTGTTTTCTTCACACATCAAAGTTTAATGTGCTCTTCTCCATTCTGACCTGCAGCTCTTTCAGAAGTCCCAGTTAATACAAAGAATCCTTGATGCCTGGGGATCAAATGAGAAGGAGCAGTGAGTAACTCCTAAATCTGATCGCTTGCGTGTGAAGAAGAGGAACCATCCTGTTTACTCATCTGTGACTGTGGTTTTGTCTGGAGAGGTCTTTACTAAAGCCTCCCGTCTCTCTTTCCTTAGGGCCGAGGGTGGGCGGCGGAGAGGTTACATGGGTCACCTGACCAGAATAGCAAACTCTATAGTTCACAACAGCGACAAGGGCCCCAATGGGGCACAAATTCAGCAGCTCATCTCAGGTTTGTTTAAACGCATATACATTTTTTTCAGACTGTTTTAAGAGCCGTTTCCACTTACATTTGCTCACTTTCAGAGCTTCCAGAGGAGGATGGGGAAAGATGGGAAGCGTTTATGTCAGGACCGCTATCAGATATAAACAAGAAAAACACTGTAGACTTAGTAAGTGTGCTGCTTTTTTTCATTCTGATTTAGTTTTCTGAAACTATTGCTTTTGTTTGACAATGCTCACAAAAGTGTATTAGACATCAAAACTTTTTTTTCTTTCCCCCCCCCAAACATTCTCAGGTTAACACACACCACATTCACTCATCCAGCGATGATGAGGTAGATTTCAAAGACAGCGGGTTTCATCAGGACTCCTCCCTACAGCAAGTAAGTCTGTGCCTGGATGAGCTCACAAAAGCTGCTATTAATTGTAATATCTGAATGCTAATTTTAATGGTACTGCTAAATGTAAACCATTAATAAATCTACGTGTTTAAACTACATTTATAATTTTTTGTAGTCCTTTGAGCGATTTGTGATGCAAGACGCTTAACTGCTATCAGCTGTTTTAAAATGAAGCTTCTTTGTAGTGTCAAGACTATATCGTTATCATTGGTCCTGGGTTTGCCAGGCCTTTTCTGATTATCAGATGCAACAAATGACGTCCAATTTTATTGAGCAGTTTGGCTTCAATGACGAAGAGTTTGCCGATCAGGATGATGTCGGGGAGTAAGTACCCATCATGCATGACGCTTTTCAGATTTGCCGCCTTTTCTGCTGGTATCAAATCAGTTGGGGGGAATGTTTTAGCATTCTAAGTGGGGGCTTTGGTTGATTTTTAGGGTTATGTTGCTTTCCAATAAACTCACAAAGCCTGTTTTGGGGGGTTGTGTGTATTAATCATGGATCATACAGTGTAGATTAAATCTGATCACTTAAATGTCTCCGTTCTGATTATCCATGTTTTTAATAAGACTGGTGTGGTGTACATGGTGACAGTCAGTAATGCTGTGGGTGATGGTTGCTGCTCATTGCCTTAAGTGATTTTACTTTGTCTTAAGATTTTACTACTATACTAAAATCAGTTTTTTTTTATCTTGCAGTGTTCCTTTTGATAGAATATCAGACATAAATTTTTCCTTGAATACAAATGAAAGTGTAAGTATGTCAGATACTTGCTCAAATGAATGTGTATTATTAGTTGAATTTATTGAAAAGCTCATGGTATGTTTTCATAGTTTGTTCCTGCTATGCTCATAGGCAAACATGGCACTCTTTGAGGCCTGCTGTAAGGAGAAGATCCAGCAGTTCGAAGACGCCGGATCAGATGAGGAAGATATCTGGGATGAGAAGGATGTCACTTTCGCTCCGGAAGCTCAGAGACGTACCAGGTATTGTAATCCTTGGAACGCACTTTTAAAAGCATTCTTCATGCCGGTGTGTTGATTCTCTACGGCTTTCTTCCTACGCAGGAGCTCAGGAAGTACAGATAGCGAGGAGAGTACAGACTCTGAGGAGGAGGATGGGAAGCGAGACCCGTTTGATTCTGCCAATGCCACCTCTGATGACAGAATGGAGGTGGACTCTGGGGATGGTGAGAATAGAAATGATCAGCTGCCGTATCTATCGCCGTTTAGTCTTCAACTGAAGGTCAATGTTCACACATCCTTGTTCTGTATCATCCTTTGGTTCAGGACCGGTATGGACGGCAAATTTTGATGACGTACCTATGGATACGGGCATCTCCACGGCTCCCAGCGCACCTGTATCCACCTCACCGGCTGCAGTGCCTGAACCTGCAGGCTGGAACTCTCCAAACGCAGCTGCACAGTCGGCTTGGGCCAACTTATCCAGCTTCACACCTGTCAGGTACATTCACATGACATGTGAAAGCATGTTTAAAATGCACTGATTTTATACATACACACACAGTATTGGGTAAGTTACTCCAAAAAAGTAATTAATTACTAATTACATCTTCAACCGTGTAATTAGATTACTGTACAAATTACTCTCTCCAAAAAGTATTTAATTACTCATTACTTTCTAAATCCCATATCAACCTTGACAAGTTAATTATTGATACAAGGATAGACATGAAATGGGTCTTTTAATTCTTTCAAATACATAACTACAAAATGATTCTGGTCACACTTTATATTGGAGTCCAATTCTCACTATTAAATATAAACTAACTATACTTCTAATTAATGCTTGTTAATACTTATTAAAGTAGTTGTTGACAATTAAGTTTAAGAATTGAGTAGGATTAAGGATTTTGAATAAGGTCTTGCAGAATATGACATTAATACGTGCTTTAATAAGTAATAATAAACAGCCAATATCCCTGTAATATTTGTTAATAACCAGCTAGTTAATATTGAGAATTGGACACTAAAGTGTTACCAATATTCTTATTAACTCACCAAAGTATTTAAAGTGAGAAGGGTACAAAAAAAGCATGCATTTTAAGGATAGACTTAAAATTTACTAGCATAACCGCCGAGGAATGCAACAACCGCAGCAACTGCGATATTTGCGTGTTTTATTTTTTCGTAAGGTTATGCCCTTCTCGTTTTACTCTTCATGCATGTGTACTGAATATTAAATAAGTTAGTAATGATAACGTGTACCTTGCTGATTCGTACGGAGGCTCAGTAGATTTGCACTTGACAAGCCTAAACAGACAGCGAATGAGAGAGAGATCGACTGATCACGTGCGATTACCTGCGTCTGTCCTTCAGGTGGAGTCATGTATATTTGTGAAAACAGGTTGTCATGTCCAAGGAAAGCGAAATCTCTGTCTTGGCATCGACGCCCTGCTGGTCAGCTGAGCCTTTTAAAGTGGTGCTCAAAGTAAAAATGATTTCAACAGCGTGTTTCATTACATCTCTCTTTAAATGATTCAGCACTTTTGAACGTGCAGTTGAATGAACGGTTAAAGACTCACTCAAAGACAGTCTCTTGCCTCCGCCTTGTGGCGAAGGAATGAAACTGCACTGACTGACAGCCCGTCTAGAACCCGCAGGTGAAATATCAACAGAAAAAATATCTTGTCCAGTCAGATTCGAGGATCAGCACTTACCACTAACTTTTTATATATATATTATATATGCTAATAATAGCCTAACGGTTTTATTGTCAGGTTTGTTATGTGGACCGTTATTTTGTCATTCTTTTGTTTACTTCACTTCCGGTTTCAATGAAATTTAGAATCTGTTTCTAAATTCCTTGCATCGTAACATACACACTGATATTATATATATGTATATGTGACGAAAATACCACATACCGCGCTTTTGAGCTCTATACCGCGACAGTCCCTATATAGAAAGGGCCTGCAACCTGCACTACTGATGTACAAGTGGATTTTACCGATGCAGGTTGGACACTGGCCGAACCATTAATCAACCGTAGTTTTTATGTACTGAAATAAAACTAGAGCTTTGCTATTTAAAAAAATTAAGCATAACAGTTGAACCATTCAAATTAATAAAAATATTAATATTATTTATTATATTGATCATTAAAGTTATTTCTTTTGCTATTTAGCCAAATTAAAAAATGTAGCCTGCTAATAGGATGTTGAAATGAACCTTAACAAGAAACAATACTTCTACAGTTTTCATTAATGCTACGAGCAATTCCCCGGTAGCCATGGAGACCAGCATAGAAACGGTGGACCCTCTGGGAGTCAACGCGCCCATGCAGCAAGAAAGTAAGAATAAACTCTTTTACCATTCCTCTTGTCCATGTGTCAATCCACAGTGGTTAGAATAAAACAATCTAATTGTTTAGATACAGATCAGTGGCTTCCCAATGAGACCACCCCGACTTCCCCTAGAGGGAAGGTAGAAGACAGCTCGGACCCCGAGGAAGAGCCTGTCAGTGACCGCATCACAGAAACGGTCACCAACGGCTCTATGAAGGAGACGGTCAGCCTTACTGTAGACGCCAAAACGGAAACTGCTGTTTTCAAGAGGTGAGTCCTGCAGGTTTCACTCACAGTGCCTCGCATCACTTCCTCTTCTCCCTTTTTGAGACGCAAGCTTCACTTCACTCTGCATGTAGACCTGACCTTTCCTCGTCACGTATCCTCCTCCTCCTGCACTTAGAGCCAGCCAGGCCCTGGACCGCCCACCGTGTCTCTTTTAAACGGGGCTGTTAAGATGCAGAGCTTTGTAACATCTGTTTTGTCTATTTGAATGCAAAAAAAGAACAATCTGTCCTTCTTGAACTGCAACTCTTACAACATGAGCTTCCTCTCTCTCTTTGGCGTGCGTGTGGCTTCAGAGTGTTGAAATCGTATCGGTATGTACAGCCAATCAGGGGGCGTGTCTTGTTTTGTTTTTCCTATGTCGGCCACTGCGTTTTGATTTGAAACCATGTTTTGTTTCTTCGTTGGTATGTTTGTTGTTTTCTTTAAACCATAATGTATCCATCACCATTTGCATGTTAATATCAGATGTACTGGTTGTTAATGGCATGAAATGCTCTATGCATCCTTAGATGTAGTTCATTCTGATCCCAAAGGTTTCAAGCCCATATGTTTCCCAGTCTTTCCAACACCGCAGGTGAAGATTATGGATTTCCTTCACATCCTCTGCTGCGGTTTGGCCCCATGGATCTTTCGCAGGGCTAAATTGATGAGTACGAGCTGGCCCTTTAAAATCCGGGCTGTGCGTGAACTTTAATTATTGTAAATCACTCTGATAAAGGAGGATGCATCTCTGTGGACCTTCCCAAGTCCAGAAATCCGCCATGATCTTCCTGGCATGAGACTTTAGACGAGGTTATAATTCAATCAGTGACTGTTTGTGTTGATGCCACCCTAAAGGTAAAATTGGCTGGCATGCGATCACTTTGTAAAATTGCTAACTTTGATTTTACACCATTTCACACTCCCATACTAAACAAGTTTACCTAAACCAGCTGTTGTGTGGTTCATAATCCCTTCCCGTCTCTGTACGTCATGCTCACATCTTACTTGTCCACCAAACCCCATTTCAGAACATTTTCGTTTTGCCCCGTTGCTTTTAATGTGGTCCGTTCCATTCTGCATGTTTGTCCAGGGATTTAAAAAGGGAGTTTTCTTCTTTAAAAGAGCGGCAATGAAAGCTCTTTAAAACGCTGTCCTCTCTGATCGTCCTGTAGTGAGGAAGAGAAACAGTCTACCTCTGAAGACGCATCTGCAAAGTTGTTTACAGAGAGTGGGGAAGTGGAGAAAAGCAATTGTCCTCCAAACAACTGTCAGAAACCAGGGTAAGAGTCTTTATTTATGAAGTTATGAAATTATTAATAAAATTAATCATTTGCTTTTAGTCTGGGGACCAGAGTTGTTTTTAACCAAAATTGAAAAAAAAAATAATTAAATATAATTAATTTGATTTTAATATACAGAAGCAAATCAAATTTTATATATATATGTTTGGATTTTTTTGTGGGTGGAATTGTGGAATCCAGTCAATCCGTATACTTGAATCAAATCTCTATATGTACTAGTGTTTGTTAATATTAAGCTGCAAAAATACTATATAAATATGAATCATGGTCTGTGTGAATGAATAGCGCAGATTTGCAGTTTCCTTTACTAGACACGTACTGAAGCATGCGTGACGCTTGCGGTGTTTCTACCTCTGCCGCCTCAGTATGATTACATGAAAACAAACAATCTACAGAACTGCTCTGAGTCACTTCATGAGATTTGTACAGTTTCTTTTGAGAAACTATCATCATGTACAAACAGAAACGTAAAGGTCTTCACAGCAACCCGTCAAAATAAGAAACGGTGACAGATACAAATATTAATGTAATAATGGTATTATTACCACTAATAAAATTAGTATAACATTGTTTAGTTTTAAAGAATATTTACCAGAAGAAAATATTTAACTGATTTTTATTTACCAGATAAAATTAAGAAAATAAACCTACAAGAACATTATAACATTATTTTTATTTCAATTAATTAGAAATGCTTTTGATATTACAATTTAATGAAACCATTAAAATGGAATCCAGAAAATCAATGGAAAACACAGAATTTGGTAAATAAAACTGAATTTGAGGGGGGCATAGGGCATTAAAAATTTAATTTTGTTAAATCTTTAATAAATTGAAGTTCACTGGTCTGTTTAATAATTTCAATTAATCAGACTTGATTTTAATTAATCATGTTTTTTAACTAAACCTTTTAAAAAATGGGGGAAAACGAAATCCAGAAAAATGTAAACCGAAAAAAAATGCATTTTGGAAAAAAATTAATGGAATTTGAAAAAAAATTAAACCAATTTCATATGGCCCTAGTACTAGTTCCCTCTTGTGGTGATTCCTGAATCTACTGGCTGTATATACGGATCAATATATTCATGGTTTAAATGTATAAATTATATATTACATATTTTGTGTATAATACATTTATTTCAGATATCATACAGATATGATCTAAATATTGAAAATGTATCACTGCTGTAAGTAATGTAATGTAAAATGTTTCCATTTCTTTTGTGTATAGGGAAATTTTTTCCACAAAAGTAAATTAATTTAAATTTTTACATTTGCCCAACATTGTCACTTTTTTCCCTCAGTCTAAGACACTTAGAAGAGAAAGCAAAAGCCACTTGCAAAGCTCTAAATGGTCCTCTTGAGGATGCGGCTGCGATGGACGAAGCCAAGTGAGTTCTGGGCCCTCCACTTTTTCCCATTTCCTCTAGTTTAGTGTTGCTTCCACCTAGAGATGGGCGATAACAAAAATTATAGTGATTATAATTTTCCTCGATAAAACAATATGAAGAGTTTGATACATGTTCGATCGTTTATCCGCTCTGATCACGGTTCAAACTGCCACGCGCGCGAGCTCACTAGAGACCAATTCTTGAAGGTCCTGTATGTAGGATTGACCTAGTGGTTGAACTAGGTATTGCTGTCCGAATTCAAAATATTGGAGAGGGTTTTTTCACACGGCCCCTCCTCCTCAGACTTGACGCCCACCCAGGCTGCCAGATTAACGACACCAACAGGAACGAGCGCACATGACGATGAATGACATGAAATATGCTGTGTTTTCTGCCAACTGGCAACCGGGGTGCTGAAATGCAATTGGGTAAACTGGCAGTGGGCTGGTTTCACAAACCAAAAGAGAGACCGATATTCCGGCCCGGAACGCACATTTTCAAATGAGAATAACTGACTGTAGCATTGTTTTTCAGATAAACAAGTATGTTAACTTAGCATGTTTCTTAAATATATGCAAACATATTATGGTGTTTTTATGCTTTAGTAGAGTCAAAAACTTACGGGCAGCACCTTTAATAAGAAAAACTTGGACAGAATAAATTTAACCGTAAAACTGAGGTTGCGACAATTTTGACTGATTTTGATAATGAACAATTTACCTCTGCATCCTAACTCAAGCTACTGTAAAATGTGCATTTCTACTAGACAACTTTTTTATTATTATTAATATTATCAGGCAACCCAAACCGGTTTCTTAATGTTAAACAATATCACTCCTTAGAACATCCATAAACTAAGACATTATTTTTTCTATTTAGATATTTAATTTAAGGGAAATTAATGTTTTGATTTCTACAATTTTCACTTTGGAGCAAAAATCTGGCTTAAAACTTGAAAGAAAGACTTGACATTTATTGTGATAATTATCGATTTATATGGAAAAAAATTATCGTGATAATTGTTTTTGACATATAGCTCAGCTCTACCTCCACCCATGACATCAAGCCCCTCTCCTTTTCCCAACCAGATCAGAGCAGTGCACGGCCAACCCTGAGGCAGCAGTGAACGGTCCGGCATGATGAGGTTAGCGCTCAGGTCAGCTCTTGCCACGCCAGGACCACCCGGAGAGGCCAGTGCCAGACTGGAGCCCCCCAAAAACCACCACCACCACCGCTGCTGCTGTCTCTTACTCCAGCACTGCACTGACGCCACCAGATCAGGACCAGCAATATTCATAGTAGACAGTTGTACAGAAAATTTGAACTGTTATGAAGAGAAACATACTCTAATGATTTTTTTTTTCATTCGTTTATATACTATTGTTCTTATGAGGTGATCTGTCTGACATCTTGCCACTTAAAAGTGAATAGTAATGTTGCTATAGTTAAAAATGATTGTATGAATAAAAAATATTTTATAAAAGACACATGTATACAGAAACAGGATGAAATATACCGATTGGAACGTTAATGTGTGACCAAAACATAAGCTGTCTTTTTGATAGGATTTTCCTCTTGCACACAAATCTGCTATTTAATTTAAGTAAAAGCAACAGCTACCACAGAAATCTTAAATTGGCAACTTATGTTGGTCTGTTTTATGTTTAAGCTTATTGTTAGGGGAGACTGATTTGAGATATTCAGAAATGATTTATTTTGCCACTGGTGTTATTTGTAAATGTTACTTGTATACTTTCAACACAAGCAAGATTTGGACTAAAGAAACACTTTTTGGTATAGTTTTTAACTTAATTTATTCTTTAAAAAGATAGTATGTTACTTAGACGACCCCCTTGATGAAATTCAAATCTGGAGAGAATGGACAGATGGGTCTCCGTTTGCATGTAGCTAGTGATTCTTACCTACGGGCCTGCGTTCAGTACAGTTCATCTTTTATAACTGTTATCCTCTCCAAACAAGTCAACCTTTCTACCTGAAGAGTGATGGGAATGCAACATGTTCCTGGTAATGCTACAATGATCATGCATCGACTTTTCTTTTTGTAATAAAACGCTATCTGTGCCAGCAATAAGGAAAAGGTTCTGTCTGTCAATCGCATCGATCATGCTGTTCTGGGCAAGGCCTTACCGACTTGAGTCAGAAAACCAGTTTACCAAAGAAGCCAGGCTTGTTTCAGTTAGTCGGACTTATCACCAGTTGATTTGGTTCAAAATAAGTCAGACTAACTGAAATAAACCTGGCTTATTTGGTAAACTTGTTCTGCTCTTGTCTATCAGGCCATTCCGCTTAATTATGAAAACCCATTGTTTGCTGAGTGAAGAGATAAACAACGACTATTTAAACACGTCCACGTTTGCAGGTCAGTACACGGCTTTTTTAGTTTTGAAGCCAACAGGTGGCAGTAAAGTCAGTAAAATAGAGAGTGCGAGTACGAGTCTTTCCATTATTCTACTCCGTTTGTGTGAATACATACGTTCTGTAAAAGCTGTTCTCGCTTTTACAGAACAGGACATAGTCATTTCTACATACAGGACGACAGTCATTTCTAACTCATAATGTCCCAAACTGGATGAAATGTTCTTTTAATGACCCGCTACGAACGACTTTCATATTCCGTTTCGGCACCAAACCTTTTTCCTACAGCAGGGTAGACGCCATGTTGAATCTAACATGAACACGAGGCTGTGCGAGATTTACTGATTTAGAATGGATGTTTAGAGGTCTTAACTACGTTTTAGTTTAGTCAGCTAAACAAGTAGGTCCCTTACGAAGATTAACCACTATTTTACTACAGATAACAAACCAACAAAATGAATCAAGTTTGCAGGTGGTTAAGCTCAGAATGTGTCGTTAGTTTTTCAGTTTGGCTCTGTCTCATTGGGCCTATAGCGGCACCATGACCTGGAGTCTAGAGAAACACTTAAAATGATGGGCTGAGGATAAAAAAAAATCAATAAGTAAAGGAACCTGATTGCTAATGCTGGATTTACCAATTGTAAGAATGCAGTGAATAATAAAGACTCAAATTGTAATGGTTTCGACACTAGATAAACAGATTTTGGTTCGAATAATCTAAGCAAAAGATACAGCTTACAAAAAAAAGTTAATTAATTCCAAGCTTTTTACCAGTAGGAAGGATGGATAGATAGATAGACCCCCATCTTTAAACGGTCATGGCCTGCTTTTTTATTGTAATGACTGCTTTGAGAGCATTATGAAAACACTGCTAAAAATAAGACGATCACACAGTATTCTCTTTTACAAGGGTTGTTGAATCATAATGTTCAATGAGCCTTGCAAAGTGTTGACATTTATGCTTTAAAGCAGATGCTTTCTCGTCAGAGACACTTATTATACAGAGATATGTCTGGTGTTTTGCTGTCAGATTATTGAAGTGCAGCTCAAATATTATGCAGCATATGCATCAAACATCATCAGATTTTTTTTGTGGTAAATATAGAGACTTTCCCGTTCCTGTAGAGCGCAGATATGAAAGGGTCTTATACAGTGAGATGCAGTGCTGATATCATTGAAGACATATTTATTTGCTTTCAGCAGTGAGTCTCTGTCATCAGCTCAGTGCTGAGGGAGGGTGAGAGCAGCTCTTTGTGTGTGTGTGTGTGTGTGTGTGTGTGTGTGTGTGTGTGTGTGTGTGTGTGTGTGTGTGTGTGTGTGTGTGTGTGTGTGTGTGTGTGTGTGTGTGTGTGTGTGTGTGTACATTCTTGAATACCATAATCTGAATGAGGACACATGGATAAACGGGTGTGGATAAAACTAAGGATCTGTATTCACAAAATGGCTCAATCGGTATTTAGATGTTTATTCACAACTTTTATGGGGTTGATTTTGAGAAGATTGCAACTTTTATTTTTTTAGATTTATTAATTAATTATTATTTTTAATTATACATTCCTGTCTGTCTGTCTATCTGTAAAAAATGTCAATACTAAGCTATAAAAAAGTATTAATATTAATTACAATTTTAATTATTACATTTATACAACTTTCATCATCTAAATAAACCATAGGCTATTATATTTCAGTATTTAATGTGGGGAAATAATAATGTCATTTTTATTATTATTTATTTTTTTTGCTGGTGAAGAGCAAAAAAGTTGTCCATTTTATTCCAGAAAAAAGTCATTTCGAGGATGAATAGTAATTTAGTTTGTTATAGAAATCATTGCTTTTTGATGTGCGTCTGTATAATGGACATTGTCAGCAGACATTAAATAAACTAGCGAAATTGTGTTTTAGGGTAGTTTAATTTCTCAAAGTCCACAGAGCCCAAAGAAACAGCCACTTACTGTCTGTGAAAGGAAAAAAACACGATTTTATCAGTGAGTGACATTAAAAAACAAAGCTGTAAAAAATAGGACATCTTAAAAGCATCGCAGGAACAATAGTGTGACATAAATCCCCATGGCATTGCAGCCACACTGTCCGCAGCGTTTTCAGCATATGTTGAACTAGCACATCACAGGCTAAGATAAACGTGTTAGAGAGTGTGTCAGCTATTATGCCCTATCTTTCCAAATATCCCATAATTGCAGTGTGACGCTATGATGTTTTGAAATTGCTAATGTTATGCTCTTTTATTACTAAGGTAGTAAATAACCGATGAATCAAGGGTAATTTGCACATGTCAATGGTTTTTGCTAATATACTTCATGCCTTCTATCAGCGTTCAATGTGTGGAGTGGAGATAATTACCTTTGAGGCTACATTTAAACTCAATTCTTTAGACAAAATTAGGCACACTTATTATTTTGTACGAAGAAAAAAGTGTGTACAGTAGATGGCTTGAGGTAGTTTCATCAAAATATATTTTAATATAATATTCCAATTCATATACAGTGTCTGTGTATATATATATATATATATGTATGTATGTATATATATGGGTGATTCGATAATTGCGTGTACATTTGGTGTCCGAAGTCATTACGTTTTTCAGTTGTTTTTTTCAAATGGTTATATGTTTTATTATTTTAATACTTTTTTACTCATTGTTATGAATTACAAGATGTTACAGTCCATAACAATATCATAATATATTTAAAAAGTGTCTTAAATATCTGAAAATCACAATTTCTTGTCCGAATTAGTCAGTGTATTTTCCCCATCATGTATGTATATTTTGTAATCCAAATATTTTATAGTACTTTTCTTTTGGTAACATTTTGTTCATTTTATTTATAAAATCCCTAAATAGTCTCTTACTTAATTCTACAACATTAAATTATTTAAAATGAACTTTTTTCTTTGTGTCCATAAATCTTGCGTCAACTCTGTTACTGTACCATATTTTCCCTTTAAATTGGTGGAATTATCTCCTACATCTGTGTAAGATACAGGAAATGATGTCACTTTCCCTCACTGATAAGATCTGAAGCACTGAAAAGCATGTGTTGTCTCTCTGAGAAAATATTTTAATCTAAAAAGTTCTTATACCAAGAGTTATTTTGTAGAACGTCAACTCTGTTACCACAATATGAAAAGGAAAACAGAATTTATTACTGAGCACACATTGGGTTATTTAAAGGTCTTTTATTCATGTTTTCATTAGTGTAATGTACTCTTAACATTTATGCCAGCAAGTGGAGTTTTTGGCAAAAATAAAATAAAATGGTCAATTCTGTTACCGTCAAACTCTGTTACCAAGGTAGAGTAACAATGCTGACAACAGTGTAACAGATTTGACAGTCCACCGGATAATTCGGTCAATTCTGTTACTTAAAGGGTCAACTCTGTTTATGAACTATTTTCACAAAAAAAAAATAAAATTGTTTAAAATATCATAAACATTGAGATATTGTTGCACCTTTAAACATTTCTCTTTTTTTTACTGGATATAATACATTTTCAGATGAAAAATACTTGCTCCAAGTGGACAGGTCTGTGAAGACAGGTATTTTTATTTTTTTCATTTTTAAGGTATACATAGGTGAAATATTATCTCAGTTTCGAGTGTTGGAATGTAAGGACTGTGTGTCTAATGAAACAATAAGGAGTTTTCCGGTTATGATGTATTGTTATTTCTGCACATTGCCTAATTTGTACATAACAGAGTTGACAAACAATACCAGAAAGACATCTGTTTTTTCATATAAAAAAAACACGAAGTAATTTGTTGTTTGGCAAGCACTAAATTATAAAAATGTCATATGTTTTCAATAAGATACTGGAAAGAATTTCTGTTAGTGAACAGTTTTTTTTCTTAACTTTCTGAAATGCCAAATGTATCTCCAATTATAGAATCACCCATATATATATATTCATTTATTTTTTTTACTGTCTTACTAAGCTCATCCCTGTCCTTTAGAAATGTACCTTTGACCTCTACCCTTTGAAAGCTAATTTAAAACAGCACAGACGTTTCAAACACATTGGTAAAGACTGTTATGTCGATGCTGACAGGAGGCAGACACACTTTGGGTATTCGCTCAGAATTACTGTCTGACAAAACACAATAAAGCTTTCATTAAAGTCCAGAACAAGAGCTTTAAGACACAGGCTGTTTGTCATGCAAGTACACTGTCCTGATTCAATGACAATGTTTGAAAGTTCGCATAGGCTACTTCCCTCAGCCATATATGGTTTATTTCTGACCAATAAGACCAAATTATTTTCTAGCTGATCCTAAGCATTTATTTGTACTTTCATTATTTTATTAAGTGTGTTTATTTGATATGTTATTCTACATTTAGCAAGTTTCTTAATTTTGTATTTTATAGTAAGCATTCCAGTTCATAGTGACTTCTGTCACTATAACAAATTCCTCATATGTGTAAACATACCTGGCCAATAAAGCTCATTCTCATTCTTATGCTCATAAGGTACAAAATAAACTCATCATGATTTACAGTATCTCACAGAAGTGAGTTCACCCCTCATATATTTGTAAATATTTTATTTTATATTTTCATGTGACAACACAGAAGAAATGACACTTTGCTATGTAAAGTAGTGATTGTACAGCTTGTATAATTCAATTCAAGATTATTTGTATAGCGCTTTTTACGATGCAATCGTTGCAAAGCAACTTCACAGGAAATTAAGTTTCTAAAATAGATTTATATTGTAGAAACTCAATATAATTAACTTATGGCAAAATTTGGTTAATTCAGTATAATCGCTGATGGTTGGCTTCCTCTGAGGTCCTCCGAGGGGTTGTCATCATCTCTTCTCAGATCATTTAAGGGTTGGATCCAGACTGAAGCTTGTGTAATTCCTAGTTACCACGGGATGCAGAAACAGAGAAACAAATAAAGACAATTAGCGTAGATGTTGTTCCATCCAGGAAAAACCCTGGATGAAATTATCAGTTCAACCCAAGCTAAAGCATAATAATGTGCGTTTGATCAGATATAACTGCAGTACAAGATTGTGAGATGCATTATATGAATGCTTGGCTAAAGAGATGTGTCTTTAATCTAGATTTAAACAGAGAGAGTGTGTCTGAACCCCGAACGTTATCAGGAAGGCTATTCCAGAGTTTGGGAGCCAAATATGAAAAAGTTCTACCTCCTTTAGTGGACTTTGCTATCCTAGGTACTACCAAGAGTCCAGAGTTTTGCGACCTTAGGGAGCGGGTTGGATTGTAGCGTGATAGAAGACTAGTTAGGTACGCAGGAGCTAAATCATTTAGGGCCTTATAGGCAAGTAATAATATTTTGTAACTGATACGAACTTAATAGGTAGCCAGTGCAGTGACTGTAAAATTGGAGTAATATGATCATATTTTCTTGACCTGGTATAACAGTGTAAATTTGCTGTCCCCTCAAAATAACTCAACACACAGCCATTAATGTCTAAACCGCTGGCCACAAAAGTGAGTACACCCCTAAGTGAAAATGTCCAAATTGGGCCCAATTAGCCATTTTCTCTCCCCGGTGTCATGTGACTCTGTGACATACTGAAGCAGAGCATGATCCCCTCCCTTCGGAGACTGGGCCGCAGGGCAGTATTCCAACATGATAACGAACCCAAACACACCTCCAAGACGACCACTGCCTTGATAAAGAAGCTGAGGGTAAAGGTGATGGACTGGCCAAGCATGTCTCCAGACCTAAACCCTATTGAGCATCTGTGGGGCATCCTCAAATGGAAGGTGGAGGAGCGCAAGTTCTCTAACATTCACCAGCTCCGTGATGTCATCATGGAGGAGTGGAAGAGGACTCCAGTGGCAATCTGTGAAGCTCTGGTGAACTCCATGCCCAAGAGGGTTAAGGCAGTGCTGGAAATAATGGTGGCCACACAAAATATTGACACTTTGGGTCCAATTTGGACACTTTCACTTAGGGGTGTACTCACTTTTGTGGCCAGTGGTTTAGACATTAATGGCTGTGTTTTGAGTTATTTTGAGGGGACAGCAAATTTACACTGTTATACAAGCTGTACACTCACTACTTTACATTGTAGCAAAGTGTCATTTCTTCAGTGTTGTCACATGAAAAGATATAATAAAATATTTACAAACATGTGAGGGGTGTACTCACTTCTGTGAGATACTGTATCTATCATACTACTGCAGCATTGTAAACTGTTAAATTGCATGATAAGCATCAAGTCTGATTTCATGCATCCAAGTACTGACGCACGTCCCGGAAAACCAACGTTTAGGATTTCAAAGAAATTAATGCTTTTATTTAGCAAGAACACAATAAATGCAAAAGGAACTTTTTACAAAAACATTTAAAATCTCAATGATTTGAAATTTATCATTGGTATATCACTCATAAAACATTTGTATTTTGAAAATATATTGTGTGCGTGTGTGTATTTTGAAAATATATAATATATATATATATATATATAAACATTAATATAACATGTTATCATTCACAAAATATATCAATTTATTTTGAAAATATATAAGCCATAATAATTATATAAAATATATTAAAATTGTAATATAAATTATAAAAATATAAAATTATAATTTAATATATCTATTATTTCACAGATTTTACAGAAATTATTTATTTTTATATTAAATATAATCTGTTTCTGTGACCCACTGACCATATTTGGCTCAGTTTTGTCCAAATGAAACATTGAGCTTTTAATATATGCCTGGAATTGAAACTGTAATTGCAAATAATCTGAATAAAGAGAAATCGACACTAATCTTTCCTGTGCCTTTTTATTTGAATCGATTTATTGAATAATATAGGACAGGCAAAGACTGTAAAATATCCATTTTCAGCTTGCCTTGTGAAACTTCAACACATTAACTCTTGTTTTAGTCATTCTTAACAATCTCTTTGTGCTAAATCCGAAGGAAATTTGCAGTGTTCATGAAATATTGTCTCCTCAGCTATCCTTAAAGTCACATCTTGTATCTTGAATCACACCAGAAATCATGAGCATCTGAGGACAAATCCAGTTTTCAATACATATTTCAAATCCCTAATCCCACTCCATTATTCAAATAGCTTCCACACAAGGATTGTCACCAATCTACCATTGAAATGCTAATACGGTGTTATGTAGCTTCCGAAAAGTGCACAGCAGAGTGAAATGGAGCTTTGAGGTAATGTCTCCCACCGTGTTCTTACAGATGTCACATGTGTTCCTGTGCTGTTTTTCTCCTCTGACAATGGATGGTACATTCATCCAGCCCTCCTGATCTTGAGCCTCATTCTACCTTATAACAGACCTAATCATTTATATTTTGTGATGTGTCCCATTTCCTTTGATGGCAGTGTCGGTGGAGATTGCTCTAAAAGCACTAAAAGTCAGCAGGTGAGAGAGGAATGAGAGAGGAGCTCTGACTCTGTGCTAGTGTGACCTGACATGCTGGAGATTTTCAGCTCCGCATCGTGCACCTAACGGAAGAAAGTGTGCGGCCATGTATGTTCAAAAATCATCCCTCATTATCGGCATCAAAAACTGTCATCAAGCCGATTATTACAAGATACAAAAGTTACATTTGATGCCTGACATGTCAATAGAACAAATGCCACATACACATTTTGTATTCAACTGTTTTTTAAGGGCTTCATTGGTGATTATTAATATTTGGATAAAAATATAATAATAATTTCCAAATTCTTTAAACATGTTTTTTTTTCTCTGCTGAAAGCAGATGGGGAAAATATATAATTTAGCAATTTTCTGTCATTAAAAATAAACTAAATAATTTTTTTATAAAAATAATACCATTAACAACCAAAATGTAAAATAAAATATTTATAAAATATAAAAATATATATTTAAAATATTTAAATGTTGTTTAAAAAACTAAAAGAGTCTAATAATGACATCATAATACCATTTTGGTAACAATATGAAATACAAATTTACAAGAAATATTTTTAACAACAATAAATATTTTAATATAAAATACATTTAAATGTAAAAAAAAAAATTGCATCTCATATTACATAATAATAATACAATTTTGGTGACATTAAAATGTATCAAAATGAATAATAAATAATACATATTAACAAAACAATGTTAATTAAATATAAAAAAATTGGGATAAAAACATTTGTAATGTAAATTATATATTTATATATATTTTTTTACCAATCTTCTAACATTAAAATTAATATAATAAAACACTATTAAAGGACTTAATGTACCATATAATCAGCATGCAAATTAAATATTTAAATACATAGAGCTATTTATAAATTATGAATTTCTATGCCAAAAATAGATTTTGAGTTTTTATTACTTCACAAAATCACAGGGTTTTGCATCATTTTCAGGGAAATCAACTATACTTTTAAGTAGTCAATATGAAGCCTTTGATCTGACTGCAAAAAAGTCTAAACTGTCTATATTGCTTGATATTTATCCCATATTGCATAAAAACAGTATTCATGCTGCAGTTCTCCTGCATGAGTGCACTGAACTGTTCGGTCTCAAAAAATACAGATAATCTGGAGAGACTAAGATTCTTTACTTAAATTGCCATTTCTCACCGCTAACAAAA
Source organism: Ptychobarbus kaznakovi (assembly GCA_027422405.1). Lineage (NCBI taxonomy): Eukaryota > Metazoa > Chordata > Actinopteri > Cypriniformes > Cyprinidae > Ptychobarbus > Ptychobarbus kaznakovi. Next base: position 37,822,205 of record CM049796.1, read on the forward strand.
TCATACAGCTGATTATGTTATGTTTCATACTAGCGTCTTTTCTTGACCCTGTGTACAGTATAACCTAATTATGCCAACCTAATCAAATTGGAGTCAGACCAATTTGGTACAAATTAATGTCTAAATTATTTGTCTGTAAAGGCTAAAAGCAGCATAATGATATGGAAATGCATTTTTTTTGTCTAAAGTTATTATTAATGCAATTATCTACAGTTATTGTACCACATACTGATAAAAAACTGTATAGCCTGAATGCACTGTAAGTCGCTTTGAATAAAAGCATCTGCGAAATGCATAAATGTAAATGTTATTATTAATGCAATTAATTGCAATTTTCCATAACATATTCTGCTGAGAGGGACAGCACATGGCAATGCTCTCACTAAGTACTAGAGTAAGAGATATTATGGATAAAGAGGACTCATATTTTCACCAGAAGTCACAGTTTAAAGTGAACACACCTTAATGATGGATTTGTTTCTTACAAACACACAGCTTTTGGCTTCACGAGACATTAATTGATGAACTGGAGTGGTGTGGATTATAGGGATGTTTTTATCAGCTGTTTGGACTCTCATTTGACGGCACCCATTCACCATTTCTCCAAATCTGTTCATCTACATCTTGGATGGAAAATACAGCTCCAAATGTCAATTTTTGGGTAAACTATAGCTGACAGTTCCAAAAGGGAATAGAAAATGCCATAGAAGAACAATTTATCCGCTTCCTCAAAGGACCTTTCATTGAACACTTCCTAAAATAACCATTTTTGTTTTTGTGCGAAGGACAATTTAATAATCTAAAGAACCCTTTTCCACTATAAATGATTTTTTTGTGGAATGGCGAGGTTCCATGGATGTTAAAAACTCTTCATGGAGCCACAAATGGCAATAAAGAAACTTAATTTTTAAGAGTGTTATCTAGCGCTTGTAATTTCATCCAGTCCCTCTAGCTCAGGGGTGGGAAACGTTCATCCTGGAGGGCCGGTGTCCCAGAGTTTAGCTCCAACCCTAATCAAACACACCTGAACCGGCTAATCAAGGTCTTCAGGATGCAATTAGGTTTCACAGGGTTGTTCAGGGTTGAAGCTAAACTCTGCAGGGACACCGGCCCTCCAGGATCAACGTTCCCCACCCCTGCTAAACACAATGAGAGTAACACGCAGGCAGAGCGTGTCTTTAGATCCATCGGAAAGGTGGCAAGCAAATATGCTCAACAGAGGTGAGAAACAGACAGCTGCGTGATATCCATCAAAAGTGACAATAATGTTAAATGACGCAAAAGGAGGAAATGCCAGTTAATGGACTCTAAAATAAACTTATTGAACTAAAATAAAAAGGTTTATGGTACCTGCCAGGTTGGTCTCCCTAGAGACACATCTAAGCACACATATAAGGAACAAATATGTGGCAAGAACAGAGAATGTGTTTGTTTTCGCTCGTTTGAAACGGCTAACCGTGAATAAAAGACTGATGTTCATTGTAATCTGAAATGATGCTGGACGTGAATCACTGTACAGGGAGTCTTCTTTAGAAAAGAAAAGAAAGTCCACTGCAGATCCGATACAAAAGTGGGAGTCAGTTGTGTTCTTCAGGACAGCATGCGTCATAATGAGTCAAATCAGGGCTTTCTTTGACGTGATATGGACCCTAAGGACAAAGAGACTCATATAATTAATGGCTATAAATACTAAGACTCTTATGTAGGACATAACAACTAAACACTCTCAGTTCTTAGTGAATACATGGGAAAATTGTCTGAAATTGATATGGTGCTCATTATAGAGGCCTTAACCACTCAGGCATGTTCAGTTGGAACTTGGAAAAAACTGGTTTAGCTGCTGAAAACAATAGTTCCATGGGTTTGAGTGATGGATGATGACCAATCAGAAACTATTTTTCTATACAACCTTATAATAAATTACAATAGGCTATTGTTTAAAAATGCCTTTACATTTTAGTCATTGTTATAAAAAAATGTTTTAATAACCCCCCAAAATGGATTACAAATTTAAGTTTATCCGCCTTATTTTTTTTCCGCGCGAACATTTGTAAATTTTATGGGACTGGCTTCCGGTGTTATTCGCTTTCAGCCATTTGACTGGTGTGTCTTCTTACCATAATATTTTAATGAAAATTTAATTATGAACACATTGGTATGTCGTGAAACTTTTTTTTAGCGTTTACTGCACCTAGTTATTCTGCTCGTTATTTCCCTACCACGGCTAATGAACAGGAAGTCTCGCACATTCGCGGAAAACGGCTTAACGTTAACGTTACTTCTCCGCGTGGATACGTTCAGTTGACCAAAGTAGACACTTACGTGAGAACCTCGTTGTCTTGAGGCGGTAACCATAGCAACACCAGGCCGCTGATTTCAAGTTGACATGTTCCGGGATCGTTTGTTAAATTGGTGAATTGTTTTTTGGTCCCTTTACAGTTACACAGAGCACAGCAATGAAACAGAAGACGGGCTTGAAAGGAGTTGAGGTAGTTGTAAGGCTAGTTATTATTATTTTTATTTCTCTTCTTGATTGTCTTTCTTTGATTTTGAGTGGAACAACAGAAGTAAGTTCGTTGAAATCGGGGTGTGAAGTATTTATGGGCTCAACAGCGTTCAAAAGGTTCAGTAACGACGACGTTTTCTAAAAGTTTGCGCATTTTCGTGGATCTGTTTTTTCGCATTAAGTAACCATAGTAAACATTACGCCATTCCAGAGCTTTTATTTCGTTCTGTAAAGTTACCTCAATTAATCATGGTAAGCCAAGTAGGCTAACGTTAATTTGTAATGGTTTTACTGGTTATAATGGGAATTGTATTGGTTTTAATGGTAACTATAATGGTGCCTGTTGGTCTGTACTGGTAATTGGTCGCCTTATATTGGTGGCTTGTTAAAACCAATAAATCCTAATGGAATATGTCCCAAAACACACTACAGAAAAACATTTTTAATGGTAAAAAGTTGATAAATTGTAATATTTGTTATAGTATTTTTAGTGAAAACCATTAGAATTTATGATGATGTTTCTATTGTTTTTTTTCAGCAGGGCTATCTGTTGACATTTAGCTAGCTGGCCCAATTTCGAGAGATGATATTTACCTTCAGATTAAGCATTATTTATCACGTTTAACCCTGTGGAACTCCCTAAAAGTCACTTTATATTTCTCACAATGGCTGAAACTATATACTGAAAGACAAATGGAGTGATTGAAATGTTTGTCTCATAGGTCGATAAGACATCTACTGCCATGAACACAGTAAATTTAGTCAAATTAGAGAAATCCTGCTGTACTGGACACTGTCGTTCTCGAGCCGTTTTCAGATTACTCATTAATGTTCATGGAACGCCAAAACTGGAGTTAAACCAGGAGCATCTTGCAAATGACTACAGGTAGGCTTCTTTTCCTTGTGCAGATTAATTAGATAGTCATATATGTATTGATCTAATACAGAATATAGGCTATCATACAATTTCGTTATATGGTATCTCATTTTGTATTAATCTAAAATGCCTTCAAAAGTGTTTTTCTAGATTAAAATAAGACACCAGGCACAGTATTAACTGATTTCCTTAAAAAAAGAAAGATGATGAATTGTGTGCACTGTTGCATTTTCATCAAGGGCTTCGTCGCCAACAGCCTCCGTGATCCGTGAGGGACATCATCAAGAAACTGAGAAGCAGAATGAGGAAGCTGAGAGTCCTTTCCATAAGAAGGAACAAAGCCTTTTGAGAAGAGCCATCCGAATTCTTCTCATGTTGTTCATTATTTTGGGAATAATTGTTATTTTCATGATTGCCAGCCAGTATGTTTACCTGGACTGGGATAGAATCTTAAGGTCGCTGACTCTTAACAAATGCATGAATGGCTTTGTAAAACTGCGCTTTGTTGGAATGTACAATCCACCCATATGAACAGATGAACCTTTTCTGCCTTCAGCACTCAATAAAGCATTTAAAAAATGTCTTTGTGTGGTATGAATAGTGTTTGTTTCTCTGTATCTCTACAGTATCTTAACATGTCAATAAGCACGGATCAGTAACAATTGTCAAGGGTGACTTGAGCAGGTGCAAAGGTCCTTGTACCAATACACATTAACCTCTGGACCTCTAAATGAGGGCATCATTTATGAAAAAAGGTATGTTTGTTCATGTGTAATCTGTCACAAAGATGTGTATTTGTAAACATGATAATAAATATAGCCTAAAATACAAATATTTTTTACCTTCAGTTTAAAAAAAAAGATTAAGTGCTATAAAGTGTTATGTGCTTTAAACAAAATAAAACCTTAGCAATTTTTCATAGTATAGATTTTTCAAAGATTTATTGTTTTAATTTCTCTCACATTGAAAGAAAATGACTTAATTGCAACTTAATTGCAAAATAACTTGACATAAATCTAACGTTTAGCCTACTCATTTATTGTACAACAATTAATTTTTTCTTAAACCCTTCAGAAGCATTCGTGTACGTTTTAAGAGTATTTGAAGCAAAATCATACTTCTGTTATTGTAGAATCTGTGAGCTTATGCTGAGCTTGGAAAGCCAAACTGGAAAATGTAAGATCCATAATATAATTTCCACCCATTCTTGAGGGTGAATATGGGACTTTTTATGACAGTATCAATAAGACGATAATTAACTGATCCATAGACATAAACAGACTCGGTCGTTGGTAATTTGCTCTGGCGTCATTGATGAAGAGCCTGACGATGTGTAAGTACGTCAGAGGTGAGATATTCGCTTTCAATAAAGGCGCATCAGAGGACCAGGAGCAAGAAGCAGCAGGGATATCAGCCAACTAGTGTTTTACTCTCCAAAGACCCAGCTGATACTCAGGGTAAGTCCTCAGACTTCTTTGATTGTGCACGTTCTGTATGTCTCGTAATACTTCTCTGATGCTGCTTCTCAGATGCACAGGTGTGTCGGTGGAGTTTGTGTGTCTCTCATTGTGTGCGCGCTTCTTACGGAAACACTCGGAATGGTGATTGCGGTAAGAATGACTGATTCAAATGATTCATATTTAATCCTGTATGTTTTAATGCATATTAAATTACGGAAAAGTTGAAACAGTGATTTCTTTAAGATATAGGAACTGTTCTGTGTAACAACACCCGGGAGACCGGGGCTAGTTGTCACAGTTTTTACTCGAGTAATTGTTCTCACAATTTTACGGTGGATAAAAAAAAGACAATTTCTTTTTAAACACGTTACTTAAAATCTAAATATTTAACATTTGCACTGTTGTTGCGTTAGAAGAAAAAGAACGCTCGTTTACTTTTGTGACAACATGCCCCGATACCTGGACATGTCGCGATGTACGGAGCAAAGGTATACAGCATTAAATAGAATATTATAGGGTTTTTGGTAAAATTGTTAAATAGCATAAATGTAAAGGGTAGCGTAAAATGGCAATAACAATAGCTGCTGTGGAAAAACAAATATTGAAACACGTGCAGCCTACATTTTTAACAAATAAGCACGTGACAAATTGCCCCGACTTAACAGTTGAAATAGCCTACACTTGTTTTGGGAACACACTTTAAGCATTTAGGCTAGTTCAAAATCAGCATATGGGTATATGTTGACAAAAAAAATTGGACCTTATCCTATGGTGTGAGTAGAAAAAAACTTAACATACAAATAACATGAGAAAAAGAGTTGCAAATAGCATCTTCAATGTTATAGTTTTTTTTCGTCACACCACAGGACACGTTGATACATCAACTATTCATATAGCTAAAATATGTTTTTGTAATTATTTTTATTTTAATTGAAATGACATTCAATTATTTAAAAATGATAATAGGATTTTGAACCAGTATACAAAACTGTTGCAAAAGAAAACAATTATTTGTATAATTTGAATTTAGATTAAAAACCTTCTGTTCTATAGGCTTAACCCCAGACTCAACTACACTGTAAAATGTTTGTATTTTTGCATAAAATGCTATAGCCTAATAAAACTATTAAAACTATAAATAGTTTAACATTGCATTTTGTTTTACAGTAAAATACTGTGAAATTTGATTTAAAAAAAAAAATTGCAAGTAAAAACTCTGAATTAATAAATTATGGCAAAAACATTTACTTTTTTTGTTAGTTCAAGTAGATTGGTATATTAACATTATCACTTAATGATATTTGTAAGTGGCTTTGAATAAAAGCGTCTGCTAAATGACTAAATGTAAATATGCATTCATTAGTTGTAAAATGGGCATGTATGTCATTCTGTAATATCTGAAACCGTTTTTACAGTGAATTTCTGGCAAACACAACAGTTTTTAACCGTTTTTTTGTACAGTATATATTTATTAACTTATACTAAATATTCTATAAAACAGGCAAAAGAGAAGAGAGGATGGACCCTCAACAGCGCTGGGTATCTCCTCGGTCCCCGTGAGTTCCCCATTACATCTTTTGTAGACTTTTTTGTCTTCTCCAGTAATACCACTCTCTATCTTTCCCCATATCTGTTTATTAACAAACCGTTGCATATGATTTATGGTTTTGACGTATAGGCCTACATTTTTTGTCTTCATTTATTTTGCTTTGAGCTCACAGGTCTGTTTTTAACCCTTGGCCTCTTTAGTTTGTCCGTATCTGTGCAGGCCTGTTCGCTCTCTTTGATGAAATGTGTTGGGGTGCACTGATGTTGAGCTCACCTGTGTAGGTCAGTTACATGCTCCCTGTGTTTCAGGTCGAATTGATCACCTTATACAGATTAAGGATTCTCCCAGTGCAAGGGGGAGAGAAGATCTGCTTGGTCAATGTAAGATAGCACCTGCAGGTTATTGAAGTCAGAGGAATTGCTCTGTGGCGTTTCGCTCTTTGAGCTGTTTTGCATTGCTGGTGAAGTTTCCAGTCGGCACAAATCAAAGAAAGATCTTTTCACCTAAACTGGAAAGATCAACCATTGCTGGTTGAAGGCATCATTTAGCTACATATTCTGTGTGCAAATGCATGAAGGATTCTTCATGAACTTTCTAAATACTGCCATAGTCTTGAATTCAATTATTAGTACTAACCCCTTTAGTGGCAGGTTTCTTTCTGAATGCATAAGCTGTTTTCCTTGCATTAAATAGTCTATTATAGGTGCTTTCACTCTTTTTACATCCTCTATCTTTCACTTTAGCCTCTGTCTCTGCTTGTCCACTTGCTATGTGCTTTTGCTGGGTTTTTTTTGCTGTCAAACTGCCCTTTTTTTGCTTTGGGTGCCCTTGTGAAAAAGCAGTACACTTTAGAGTACACTTTTTTAATGATTAGTTATGGAAATAATATACTTAAGTGCAAGTTTTTGGACACTTAATTGCATATTTTTCTAGTTATAGTTTAACTTAAAAGTGCTTTTTTGACCCACTTAAGTAGGATTTTAGTACATCTTTGAAATATGGTTGTGTAGCTTTCGAAGCATTTACGAATTTAAAATATACTTAAATGCAATTTCTATTCAAACTTGTATGTCATGTATTTAATTATATTTGTAAGTATATTTAGTACATTTAAAATAAATTAACTTTAAATTGAATATAAAATAAGGCACCCCAGTTAAAATTATAATCAAATATTTGACATGTGCTTGCTAGTCACATGTCAAAATAAGTATTTTTTAAAGCACAAGAAAAGATTATTAAAACCTGATTTGATGTACTTTAAGGTACAACTTATATTACAATCCAGTGCAATTTTACTTAAGTACATAAGTATGTTAATAAACAGTCATGAAATATGACTTTCTTTAATATCATCTGCAAATACAGATTTAAAAAATATACTTAAGATTTGAAGTACACTTCTTTTTGACAAGGGTGAGAATGTGTGCTTCGCCTTGCAACAAAAAAGCAATTCCATGACTCAATTCCTGCAGGTTGCTCTACTCAATCTGTCCCAAAAAACAGAAACCCAACCAAAAAGCTATTCCTCGGATAATGACTTGTCGCATTAGGAACATATGTGTGCCACAGCAGGTCTATGAATATCAGCCGGGCGTCAGGGTCTGACGGCGTGGTGCTCAGCTGGCTGTTCAAATGATCAATGTGATTATGTGTGGTTTTGCTTTGTGATCAGATGCCATAGACAGCCACAGGAGCCTTAGCGACAAGCACGGACTGGCAGGCAAGAGAGAAATGCCCATAGAGGAAGATTTCAAGACAGGTAAGAAACATGCAGCGCCTGTAGGGACTCATCAGTGTGAAAGCCCAAAACGGATTCGTGTTAATTAAGATCATTGTTCTATGTGGTTTATTAGACTCTCTAAAGGCTAGGAAGTTGATTACACTATTCATTTATCGTCAATGTACTTTCACAGATGTTGTGGTAAGGCTTTGGAAGTAAAATAATAACTGAGAATGACCTTATAAAATCTTGTTTTTGCTTTTTAGCAGCTCTGAGGATAGCAGATGAGGATATTGTCCACACTATTATAGACTTTCTTTCTTATCTCAAATTAAAAGGTAAGTGCAGTTCTTATTTATTTTATTAGAGATTTTTGAAACTAAAAGATATCAACTTCTATTTGCTGGAAGTATAGTAAGTATAGTATATACATTTTTAAATAAATACTTTTATTCAGCAAAGATGCATTATATTAATGATAAGAGACTAATATATATATATCAGCCTCTTTTGATTAATTTAATTACATTTAAAATAAATTTATTTTTGAAGGATCATGCTATAATGATATATTAAATAATGTATTTTTTATTGTAATGATATTTGGCAATACTACAGTTTTTTTACTGTATTTTTTTTTCAGAAGCATTAAAAAATGATGGAAAAAAAAATCTACAAACAACATGAAGGAAACACCTAAGATGTTTTCAGTTTGCGGTCATTTTGTTGTTGTGTTGGCCTATTTAAAATCATCTGCTGTGTTACGGTTAACCATTCAATCCAGTCATTCCAGCTTAAACACAAATGTGTCCTCTTAGTCTTGACCAATTCATTTCAAATTCCAAAGTTCAATTAATCAATTTAGAATTCACTCTGACTTCTACTAGTAACTGAAACCATCAAAATATAAATAAACAGACACATAAGTCAAGTAATGTATATACCGTGCAATTCTGAATAACCATCTCTGTAGGTTTGAGGCAAATAAGAGCTTAATTTGACTGCAAGAAAGTGAATTGTTCTAATTTTCATTGTACATTTTTACTTCATCCTGCAGAAATCGGAGCTCTTGACAGTCTGCCTTCCTCTCTCATGTCAGAGGAAATAAGTCAACCCTAATTTCGACTGAATCCAGAATCCAGCACTGACACACCGTGACCTCCTCCGCACCCGGCTGAACTCACTCTCAGAGGCTGTATTAACGTTCAGCATCTTCTCCACCGCACTCTTCTCGACACGCTAAACTCTCAATATTTAATCTGTCACAACCACTTTACGGCTGATGCGGAGATGGATTCAAAAATAAAACTCATAAATGGCATTCGACTCACCTTACTGTCTGGTCTTATTATCTTTTATTTTATATTCATAGAAAAGGCAATAACCATGACAAAGTATACACACCCCTGTAACCTTTCATAATTCAATTCTCCAAAGACCAAAGGTAACTTCACTATTTTACTTCATGGTCAGTAGATACAGTTGGAAACATGAATAATTAATACGGCAGGCTGTTTCTCTGGTCTTAGCTTCTCAGCGGTCACCTGGCACTCGGAGAATGTGACACACAATATGGAGATCACCAGGGCAAGCTTTTCCCAGTGTAGTCTAGAAATCCACCATGATGCTTCTCCGTTAATCCAGAAATGACAGACAACACCGATGATATGCTCTCCTCTGGACTCAAAGGTGCCTTCAAATGCAAGAAAATGGGTTAAAACACTATTTTTATTAAGACAGCTAATAATAAAAATACATTTAGGCTCACCATTGGTCCGCCCATATCAGTGCGCACCCAACCAGGGTGAAGGGCGACGAATAAGATCTTCTCCGCTTCCAGATCCACAGCCAAACACCTTGTAACCATATTCAAGGCGCTCTAGAATGTCAAAAATTTAAAGTTAAGTACTATATATAGAATTAATAATTTTCCCCCCAACACAACTAAACAGGTGTTTTACCTTAGATGCCCTGTATGCATAACTCTTGAAGCTCGCACCCTCGCCCCAGTTGAGCTGCACAGATCCCAGGACGGACGACACATTGATCACCGCGGCTCTCCGGATTCCCATGTCACTGCCTCCAGCGGCCGCCCTTCTCAACAACGGCAGGAAAGCCTGAAAAAGATCATGGGGTATTCAAATGAATAAACACTGAAAATAAAATGCTGTTAATAAAGATTATAGTCACCATTGGATGGTAATTAGTCCAGTCATATTACCTTGGTCACAAAAAGAGGAGCCACTGTGTTACTCTCATAGGTTTTCATCATGGCATCTCGAGTGACCGTGTCCAGTTCAGACGCTATATTAATCGCCGCATTATTAATTAAGCAGTTCAAACCATCGGTGCCCACGATGGATTCCGCTGACTGCGCTGCTGCATCCACACTGCTGTCACTGGTCACATCTGAAATAATAAAGACAGACTGATTTGTGAATCCATTTGATGCGGTTCGTTAAAAAGAAGCGACTCATTTGTTTTCAAATCAAACATCTCAATGGCTTATTTATATACACAGAAGAGACACATAACTAATGGAATATTATATGGAAGAGCATAACTAGAAAACGTATTCACTACATAACTTTCTGTTACTTATGCAGGGCGAGTGATATGATTGTTAACTAAAAATATATATAAAAAAATTTAAGCTGTTTAAATAATGCTTGGAATTAACCAACTATATGGAAAGTGACATAAATAAGTTCAGATTTAAACTTGAACTTAATAATAAAAAAATGACAAAAAAATAAAATATGCATAAAATACGCAAAATAAAATTCATATTTAAAAAAACAAAACAATTAACCAACTATATGGAAAGTGACATAAATAAGTTCAGATTTAAACTTGAACTTAATAATAAAAAAGTAAATGACAAAAAAAAAAAAGATAAAAAAATCATTGGGGGGAACCCCCCCTCATATTCCCATGATTTCCAGAAACGCTATGTATTTATTTTCCTATAAATAACAAATACATAAATATAATTTGGACTTTTTATATTTAGTTTATCATGGAATATATAGAGATTTTTGTGGAAATAATACAGTATGTGTTGATGTCAATAAGAATAACCTTTCTTTGTCTTTGTCTCTACCTACTGGACATATATAAGAATTGCTCTTCACTAGTATATTATTTCAATGTGATTTATGTATTATAGTGGAGGTTAGGTGGTATTAAAAATACATTAGTATTTTAATTATTAAATAATAATGCATTTTTTACGAATTTAGAATTTAAATATATATATAATAAATAAATAAAATATTGAAAAATTCAAACAGATAAAGAAAATAGTCGGTGAGCTAAACACAAACAGAATTCTATACACATATCGTCTTGATGATGCAGACGTGGAATATTTAATTCACTTATATTTTGTTAAGCGCCTCCGTGTTAGTCACGTGACAATGCAACTCACCTAGAGGCAAAACGTGAAAGTTTGGATGCGATTTGGCGAGTTCTTGCAGTTCCTGACAATGACAGCAAACCATAATCATCAGTTAAGCCCCTTGTCCAGATGTGTGTATTGTTCCCAGATGCTACGGTGCACTGTGACGGCCTAACGTTACCTTTGCAGCGGCGGGATTCCGCGCGGTCGCTATGATCTTTTGGGGTCTGTTCGGCGAATCGAGCAGCTGTTGGACCATTTGCAGTCCGAGACCTCTGTTTGCCCCCGTGATGAGCACCGAGTGACACTTTGAGAAGTTGACATTCATCTTCAAGACGTGGGAAGCACTCCAAGCGCGCTCTCTTAACTAAAGTACTTCACAAAGTCCAGCTGGAGGCGGGGTTAGTTTCATAAGCGTCCAACCTCCAAACATTAGCTAATGCATAAAAAATGAGAGGGGAAGGTGACGTTGCAAAAAAAACTTACTTTTGTAATGGTTGTGTAAAAATGCGTCGTAAAGCCATCTTAACATATTGTTTACAAAGCGGATTTACAAAATAAAACATAATTAAGTGAAATGCAGATGCACGGCTTGCGCGCGCCTTCTCGCGGTGTTTTTGCGCGAGACCTCAAATCAAATTCGCGCTTTTCTACAGTAACGCCATCTCTTATACAGTTTTAGATAAGTTCATTTAGTTAATTTAAGTGGTCAAAATACCCATTTCGCACTTAGTTATCTGGTAAGTATATCATAAAGACAACAAATCTGATATTTTACTAATATCTTGAGGTGGACGAATGATTAGCAAAATCGCTAAAGTTAGCAAAACCAGTTCACCTCAAAGTTAGCAAACTAAACATCTTATTTACGTTAAATATTTGGTTGTCTATTTATATTTTGCATTGCATACATTTTTGATAGCTTTTTTAGCTCAACACAAAATAAATATATTAAGAATGGAATAGTTTACTGAAGAGTATAACTAATGTTAGAAAAATGTATATTCACTAACACTATGCAACTTTCCATTAACGTTAACGTACGTAGTCGGGACCAGTGTTATTTTTTTATAATGATAAAATAATTGTAATTGAAATAAAATATAAATCTTACAATGAAAGCTTTATAAGAACGACAATTTTTTTTAATTTAAACTGTTTTCTAACATTGTTATACAGCATCTGTAGATTAACATTGTTTTCTTATATGACTGTGTTATTCCAGCGCCATCTAGAGTAGGAGAATGAATGAGTTGGAGGACCAAGAGTACAGCTACAAAAGAGAGTTATCTGAAGGGTCGCTTGTTCCTTTACACCACACCCATGAAAGTCCTAGAATGGCAAATCTCATCAGTCATGGGATGCATTCAGTACCGGGATACTCCAGGATGGAAGAATCCCTGCGGGAGGATGACTACACCACTTACAGGATTCTTCCACAGCTAACATGTGATCCTTTGCCTCCAGTAGCCCACTTCAGCTCAGCGTCCTATCCTGAATACTTACTGGCTCAGTCTAGCCATTATCAGCATGTACTTGGCCAACCGTACAGCTCCTGGCCACCCCAGGAAGCTTTTCATTATGGCATGTCATCAGTGAGTGTGCACAAATTGGAAGTATTTTCTATGTGAAATCTAAACCGAACACATAAAGAAAACATGTTATGTCTTTAACTCATTAAATAAGTAAAACTTTGCTTAATTCTTTCTCTCATAGGGAGAGATCTGTCGAGCTGTCACCAGTATCAGCTCTGATGGTGCAGATGTTTACAGTCTGGAGGGTTATTCTACACATCACGGATTCAGACATGATGTAATATGCAATCTGAAGATGTTTGTGTCATGTATGTGAAGCTTTGTTCAAAGGGACTTAATGGATTCTTCTTATATAATTTTTCAGAGAAATCAGCCTCATGCTCTTCTTGTGTCGCCTCATGACCAGAAGCTTCAAGATGAGACGTCCAATATTTGTCAGGTATTATCTCTCTCAAATGCCCTATATATATATATATATATATATTATTGCCACAAACAAACACACGTCATAAAAATGAAGCCATTTCAAAATGTATGAAATAGGCCATCTTCTCTGAGATGTTACAGCCAGTGCAGGTTGTGTGTGATGTGACCGGAGGAGGGCAGGTCGTCGTGCTGAACCATTGCAGTCCTGATCAGATTCCTCACTCTCTGATGACGGATCTCAACACAGTGTCTATGTCAAAGCCTTCTGAGCAGAGCTGCTCTACTGAGGACCACTCACCCACTGGAAAAGGTGAAACGATTATACTTGAACGATTACAAAATCGTAGACTTAAATCATTTATTTAATTTATTATTCATGCATTTTTTATTATTATTTTTTTTTGGTCCCTGAGGTCTATGTGTAATGCTCATTAAGTTTTTTTTTTGTGCCAAAGCCATGATAATTTAGTGTTTCGTGGCTATTTTCCATGCTCCATTTAGAGTTGAACAGTCCTTATTTTGTTGCTGTGCCTTTCAGTCTTCTATATAGATATTTTTTTTTGCATGTAAAATTAAATGCATTTCCATTTGTTAAAAATAAACTCAAGCATTTCTGAAGCTAATGGAAATTATCAATGTATTATTACATTAACAAACATATTATGATATCTACTATGAGGTTAGTAGTTGAATGTACTGTTGAAGTATTTGAATGTCCTGTCCAGCATCAGATGCCGGACATTCAGAGAAGATAGGGTCCACTGGACTGCCTCAGACCCACAAGACATCTGCAGGTGTCACATTCAACCTCACGCCAGGACCTTATGCTTCACAGGTACTGAAGTAATTGTTTTTGGTCCTTCAGAAAATATGAAAGCCTTTCATCTTTGACCTAGGATCTTTATCGGCTTTTAGGTCCTCGCAGGTACGGAATCTGGGTGTTCTTTTAGATGACTCCTTCAAATGAGATAAACAAATGTCCACTGGGATTAGGTCCAGTTTTCATCAGCTCCGTACACTTGCAAAAATTAAACACTTTCTCACTGACAAGACTTTGGAGATGGCGGTTCATGCTTTCATAACATCACGTCTTGATTATTGTAACTCGTTATACTGTGGCATTTCCAAAGCTCAAATTGCCCGTCTTCAACTGGTCCAAAACACTGCCTCTAGATTTCTTTTAAAAAAGAAAAAAAGGGATCACGCCACTCCGCTTTTAAAGGCGTGATCCTAGTGGATAGAGCGTTGGACTTGTAACCCGAGTTTGTGGGTTCGAATCTCGGCTCCGGCAGGAATTGTCCACGACTGAGGTGAGACCCTTGAGCAAGGCACCGAACCCCCAACTGCTCCCCGGGCGCCGCAGTGTCGGCTGCCCACTGCTCCAAGTGTGTGTGCACTTGGATGGGTTAAATGCAGAGAACACATTTCACTGCTGGTTATATTCTGTATAATTGTGTATGTGACAAATAAAGCTCATCTGAGCTTAATCTTATCTTATAAGGCCCTTCATTGGTTGCCCGTTCAATTTAGAATACATTTTAAAATATTATTATTTGTTTTAAAATCTTTGCACAATCAAGCACCCGGCTATCTATCTGAATTGTTGCATATCCCTTCGAGAAACCTAAGATCTTGCAACCAGAACCTTCTTTTAATTCCGCATTCCAGACTTAAGTGTAGAGGGGACCGTGCCTTCTCTGTAATTGGTCCTCGCCTTTGGAATGACTTGCCAGTGGAGATCAGAATGGCCCCTAGTGGAACCCCCCCCCCCAAAAAAAAATAAACAGCTTAAAACACTTTTAACACAATTAAGATTTTTAAATTGTGATATTACTTTTATTATGCAAAATGATCCATAAAAAGGTATTACATATTTGCGAGTGATTAGCTGCTAATTTGTAGGCAAAATTAGAGTCTTATCTATTCAGAGGTGTTTTCAATCAATGAGATGTGATGGTAGTCAGTGTCAGTGACGGTCCTGTTTTATTTAAAGAGCAGGGATCTATCAATATGATCTTCACAACACATGTTTGTATAATTTAATGTATAATACAACATGTTTGTATAGTAATTCAAGATCATTGTAATACTCCATGAGGTTACAGAGGAACCCAGAGTAACTTCTAACTCACACTGACTAATGTTAATGTTCATGAGTCCACCATCAGGAGAACACTGAACATCTACGGTGTGCATGGCAGAGTTGCAAGGAGAAAGCCATTGCTCTCCAAAAAGAACTTTGCTGCCTGTTTGCAGTTTGCTAAAGATCATGTGGACAAGTCAGCGGGCTACTGGAGAAATGTTTTGTGGACAGATGAAACCAAAATAGAACGTTTTGGATTAAAGGAGAAGTGTTATGTTTGGAGAAAGAAAAACACTTATCCTATCTGTGAAACACGGTAATGGTGGTGTCATGGTTTGGGCCCGTTTTACTGCTTCTGGGCCAGGACGGCTTGCCATTATTTATGGAACAATAAGTTCTGAATTATACCAGTGAATTCTAAAGGAAAATGTCAGGACATCTGTCCGAGAACTGAATCTCAAGAGAAAGCGGATCATGCAGGAAGACACACAGCAAGCACACAGTTTGGTCAACCACCTCAATCCTGTTAAAATGTTGTGGAAGGACCTGAAGTAAAAATTAATTTGAAATTAATAAATTCAAATGTAATGTTTTTTTTTTTAGTTTCATCAGGCGCTTTGTCCTACTCAGAATGTAGAACTGGAAGAGGAAGGACAGACCAAAGGACGTAGACGGTACGAGTGTCATTACTATAAAACCTCATGGCTCTCACGTTCATTAATCAACTATTCTTTATTTATTAGTGTGAGGTGGGAAAAATCAAAGCGACCCTGCAACTGCACAAAATCTCAGTGTCTGAAACTGTAGGTATTTTGATGTTTTTTCATTTGTTCAGATGTAACCTCTACTGAGTCATGGTTGCATTGCCCAGCAAATTTATTTGCTTTGGTCATGATGACAAATGCTTCTGTACAAAAATAACTGCTATGTCCCAACCATGAAAAATCAGCTCTTACCAAATACTTTCTTTGGCAGTTATTGTGAATGCTTTGCAAACGGAGATGTCTGCAACAACTGCAAATGCTTAAACTGCTACAATAATACCGAACATAACTTGGAGAGATCCCAGGCTATAAAGGTCAACCACATGACAGAAACCAACATAAATGGTCTCTTTGACTAGATCCCACTGATAAACTTCTTATATTCTACACTTCCTTTAGGCCTGTCTGGACCGGAATCCAGGGGCTTTTCGGCCTAAGATTGGCAGTAGGAAACAGGGGAATGTGAAGGGATGTCACACAAAAGGCTGCAACTGCAAGCGTTCAGGCTGCCTGAAGAACTACTGCGAGTGTTATGAGGTAAGCTGACCTGATAAGTACTATATTTTCAATAGTGTATTTATTTGGAGCCACTTTACACTGCAATTCCACACAGGCCAAAATCATGTGCACGTCCACCTGTAAGTGTGTGGGCTGTCGAAACTATGAGGAAAGTCCTTCGAAGAAGAGCTCTGAGTGGGACAGGCCTGACTCCAGCATCTACTACCTGACCAGGTACATGTAAAACCATTGTAATATTAATCATGTAAAAATAAAATAACGTTTTCTGTGCTTTTTTATTTTTATTTCATTTCTTAAAATAAAATTAAAATCAAAACACTAGGAACTGTGGGCTTGTCTTGTTAAAAACTTGTAAATTATATATGCATATACAGTGTGTGTGTATATATATATATATATATATATATATACCATCAGTTTGGGATCAGTAAGATTTGCAAGGGAGTCTCTTCTGCTCATCAAGCTTGTGTTTCTTATTGGTTTCCTATTTTAATATATTTTTATAATTTATTTCTGTGACAGCACTGATTTTTCAGCATCCCTCCTGAATAAAAGTATTAATTTCTTAAAAAATTAAATACAAAATCTTTTGAAGCATTGTATAACACAATTTTTTTTGCTGTTCTTTTTAAATTTGTATTAATCAGAGAATCCTAATAAAATATTACAGGTCCCAAAAAATATGAAGCAGCACATCGGTTTCCAACATTGATTATAAATCAGCAAATTATAATGATTTCTGAAGATCATGTGACACTGAAGACTGGAGTAATGATGCTGAAAATTCAGAAATGTATCACATAATATTTTAATTTTAGAGTATATTAAAATAATAAAACTGTTATTTTAAATTGCAATATTTCACAAAATATTTTTTTCTGTATTTATGATCAAATAGATACAGCCTTGATGAGCCGAAGAAACCTCTTTAAAAAACATAAAAATCTTACTGATCCCAAACTTTTGAGCGTCAGTATATATGTATATATACATATACTTGCTTGTTACTGAAAAAGCTGAATGTTCGGCAGTTATTACTCCAATATTTAGTGTTACATGATCCATCAGAACTCTTTCTAATATACTGATTTTCTCATTTTTTATGATTCTTTGATGTATAGAAAGTTGACTGAACATTATTAATTTGAATTTTTTTATATAAATGTTTTAACTGTAATTTCTGATCAGTTTAATGTGTACTAGTTGAAAAAAGCATTTCTTTCTTTCTTTCTTTCAAACTAATTTTTACTCCAGAGTTTAGATACCATTCATCTCAAAGATGCTTCAAGAAACCTAACGGCAAACCTACAGTAATGTTACAAGTTTAAGGCACTTGTGTAAAAATGCTGTAAAATGAGGATGCTGTCAAACATTATGTCATAAATAGATTTTCTTTGTCAATTAACTTATGTTACCTAAATTAAATCAACATTTGGTGTGAGCATCGTTTTGCCCTGGCACTTGTGCATTTTTTTCAGGAAGCTTTGCAGGCAGGTTTCTTGAAGCATCTTGGAGACGTTGCCAGAGTTCTTCTGGATTCAGTCTGTCTCAGTTTGTTCGGTTTCTTCATGTCATTCCAGACAGACTGATGATGATCAGATCAGATCTCTGTGTGGAGCACTGGCTGATGTCAGACTCCTTATGCAAACAAAATCTCACTGGATTATTACAATTAATGGCAAAATGAATGTTTGGAAATGTAAACGGATATTTCCTACTGACACACTACAACAAACGATAGAAAAAAACTGACTAAACCATTTTTAGCTGGTGAAAATACTGTCATAATAATTTTGGCCACCACTGTAAATCAAAAAACCTCACTTCCACTATGTTGTGTAACAATGTGGGTTTTTAGCAGGCGTTTCCCTCCCCCCTCCACTTCCTCTGCACTGGCCGTGTGACACCACAAGCACATATGCAATTAGAGTCACTCCAGCAATAAGTGGAACTGCCAGCTATGTCATATCGGTTATACTTGAAGAGTAAAAATAAGAGCTCAAGACTTTCAAGGTCGATCTTTTGTAGATCATGTGAATCAGGAGGCCTTCAGTGTCACTTCAAGACTGATTGGACATGGATTTCTATCAACTGTTAGCCCACATTTATGGTTTCACTGTAAACTAGCCCAACGAGATTGAGGTTACAGGCTACTGTTTGCGCCGTGCTTTGTTGGTTGTTTTTCAAATGGTAGTAAATGAGAGCAGTAGGGTTTTGTTATTCCTTTGGTCACTGAGGGTGTCTCTGTTGATAGGAGTCCTCTGGTGTGCATCACGCCCGATGTAGTGGAAGCCACATGCGGCTGTCTCCTCGCCCAGGCTGAAGAGGCAGAGAAGGAAGGGTACACTTCGGCTCACGCTGAGAGAATGATTTTGGAGGAGTTCGGCCAGTGCCTGACGCAGATTGTCCGATCAATATTCAAATCCACCAGCGTGCAATTCAATGAGTAGCTGGGGAACAAATGCTCAGTGTTACGATTGATCCAGATGTGCTTTGGTTACCAACAAGTGTTTGTTTTCATTTACCTCAACATTAAGAGATGCTTTAAAAATCACATCCTCACGACATTAATAGCACATTTTATTTATTTATTTATCAATCCTTCATTCTCTTTTCATTCCCACCACTTCACATCTGCAGGATTTTAATGGAACTTTTTATTTATATTTAAATATTATCTTTGTTATTGTTATTTTAAATTATTCCAACCACGTTTTATTGGCACTATGTTAATATTATTGTATATTATATCGTATTTATAGCCAAAAAACTGAATCTTTGACAAAACCTTGCTTTTAAGCAGTTTGAACTGGAGCACTGTTTACATTGTTTTTTCTACATTACCTGTTGCTTGTTCTGGAATATTTTATCCTGTTTGGAAACATAATTCTTGCATTACAAATTTAGCATGGCATTTTCATTTGACCATTTGCGGTTGTTTTTCTGTAATGGAGCTGTCACTGTGTTTATGCATTAGTGACTTTATTTTCTGTGTCAGTATTTATTTATTTAAATATAAATGGTATGTTCCTTAAAAATTATTAAAATATTTATTATTATTTATATATTTTTATATTTCCATTCATTCCCACCACTTCACATCTGATTGATTTTAATGAAAACATTTTATTCATCTTTATATATTTCAATGTAAATATTAATATAATTGATATTACCTTATGTATATGACCACATAACCTGCTGCTTGTCCTGAAACCCTTTTACTGTTCGAAAACTTGATCTCGGTTTTGTGTCAGGGAATTTCCATGCATTAGAAATGTAGCGTGGCATTTTCATTTAGCCATTTGTGGATGTTTTGTTCTGTAATGGAGCTGTCACTGCGTTCATGCATCAGTGACTTTTTTCTGTTCCAGTGATATATATATAAATTGATTGACATACTGCTCTTTTTTTTTAATAAATCATTCAATTTCTTACATTTTGGATTTCCCACCAAATCCCTCTTTAGTTAAAATTTGACCACTATTTACGCAAGCAACTCCGTTCAAGCCATTTTGGATTCAAGGTTGAGACTCTTTGGAAAAACAGTGTTTTTCTCATGTGTAGAATCTTTAGAGACACAGCTGTAGGGTAAACCTCACGTATTGATTTTCATTATGGCAGATGCTCTTGACGTCAGGATTTTGTGCAGCTTAATGTAGAGAGCGTTCTCATGATAGGACAAGGTGCAAGCAAGTGATGTCCTCTCGCAGGGGGTTGTATCGAACCTTGGGTCCTGTTGTTAAAAAAGCACATAAATAGAGGAGTAGAGAACTGGACCGTTCAGATTTGTTAAGTTCTTCTGATCAAAAACCATTCTTGAACCAACAAAAATGGTAAATATGCATATTAATATTTCATTTGCAAACATTAGCATAATGCATAACACATAATTTTTCATCTATTTTCTTTTCATAGATATCAAGAATGTGGATTTTATGGACGTGCACAGTGATATTTTTACTGGTCAGAGAGTGTCATTGCATTCAAAAGGTACGTTTTTTTGAGTGAAATATCTTTTTATTATGATTACGTATGCTGTTATTTACTTATTTACTGTTTATGTCTTTTAATAGACCACGCTATCTAAGAACTGGGGACCACAGTCAATGCTTTACCTCAAGGGAAAACGTGAGTGTTGTCTGACCTCCCTAATACTCTTGAAGTAATCGAATCGATCTGTTAATGCTGATCCCGAGCGTTTGTTTCAGCTGATAATCTTCTGTTTGAAACAGTGATTTTGATTGCTTGCCGTGTTTGTATTGAACTTCCCTTTCTCCCCCCAGATGGAAGACGCTTTGTTCCTGACATTGATGATATTATTTCAAGTTCAGGGTTGAAAAGCTGGTATGCAGTTCTCAAAGGTGTGGATCAATAATTCCTTAATATGTGCAGATGCTATAGATAAATAAAGTAATCTTAACTGCTGTTTTCTTGAAGGGTTTCAGAAACTGAAGTCGCTGAATGCAAGAAAACAATCAGGATTGTTCCCAATGCAGAACTTCGTTATCCGTTAACTTTTTGTTTGCTGGGTCTGTACAGTGTGCCATATTTTGTAATGTTTAAGATTCAAAATAAATCTATTTATGTCAAATATGTGGGAGAATTGTGTATTTATTTATTTGACTGTTTAGAAAGGGCTATCTTTTGGGATTGATGGTATATGTTCTGACAGGGGTGTAAGTTTTATAAATCAAACTTTGGTTGACGTGTTAACAGATAACATTCACACTGAAGCTGGCTCACATGCCTAGTTGTGTCAGCTGCATGTGGTTATTTTATGCATCCACATTTGTTTCAGTGGCTTTTCACGTTTAGTAGCAATTTTCTTAATAAACTGAGGTCATTGTATGTGCATACAGACAGACATAAATCCATGCAGCCCAGCTGAGGTACTTCAGATGACCTTAAATATACCTCTGATTCACAGCCAAAGTCCAACAGCTGCTAAAGGAGAGATCAGATCATGTGAGCCAGACGTGTCGCCTGCTCAGGCAGCAATGGCTCCTTTCTCTGTCCTCAAATGCACTTCAGTGTACTCAATGAAAACACAATGGGAGAAATGCTCTCTCAATGTGAGTTCTGGTTAACAGTGTAGATTACTTTATAAGCTCTGCAAAGCAAGTAAGTTCATATTTCTCTATCTCTTTCGCCATGCCTTCAGCCAGTTTCACTTTCTCAGGTTCACATAACTTTGCAGCAAGCCGTTTTGAATATGTTCATGTTGTAATTTAAGTATTTGTATGAATGGACTTTCAGATATATGCTCTGATGAAGCTGGGGCACTTTAACATTATAACTATTGCTAGATTGTTTACACAGTGGCAGGAAAATTAACTTAAGGGATGCAAATAAATGGTTATGATTACAAACGAATGCATCAAAACATTACAGAACCCATTACTTAATATTTGCTCATGTTTGTACTGTTGTAATAAATATGATGCCAAATGATTGCCACTTTTCAATCAAAATTCACACTTGCACTATAGTTTGATTACAGTTTTTCATCTTTAAAAGTTAGTATAATATTTACCCAATATGTTAATATGTGAATTGATTGACATTTGATTACTATATTTAATTGACACAGTAAAAATAGTAATGCTGTGAAATATTGCAATTTAATATAATTTATTCCCGTGATGGCAAATCTGAACGCTCCGTCAGAAATCATTCTAATTTGATGCTAAAAAACATGTTGTCGGTGTTGAAAACAATAGAATTTTGACGAATAGAAAGTTCAAAAGAACAGCATTTTTTATTTTTGTGACCTGCTCAATAAAACTATTTATATTAAAAACCGGTATATGATGGGGACATTGCTTGCTATATATCAATAGCTCCATCTTCTGGTGCATTACTGGTGAGGCAGAAGGAACTCGAAATGGTTAACCAGTGTTACCAGTTCCAATGCTTCCACTTTCATCAGTTGGGCATATTTGAAGTGCGTGTAGGCTATATTTTGAAATGCAGTCATTAACGAGAAGAAAATCGAGTGTACGTTCACCCACTAAATAAGGTTTAGTATACATATATAATACTAATACACATTGAAATGTAAAAATAACGCAGCCTAAACAAATGCTAAGAAAAAAAATGGTAACACTTTATTTTAAGGTGTCCTTGTAACAAGTTACATGTAGTAGCCTACTTACTATTATAATAACAATAAATTATGCATAATTACATGCTAAGCCAAACCCTAATTCTAACCCTTAACCATATAGTAAGTACATGTAGTTAATATTACTCAGTACTTAAATGTGTAATTCACTGTAACAAGGGCCCAAAATAAAGTGTACCAAAAAAAAAAAGTTGAAAAAAATGAATAAATTGGTGCCTTCTGATTTTGTGGTTCAGTTATTCCGTGTTAAAGCCTTGTACAGAAGCCTAAAGACGTCTAAAAAACAAAAACGCTCTCCGTCGTGGTGCGTCTTCACGCAAACACAACCAGACATCCAATTAAACACAACGCGCTTATCACACGCGCAGCGGATTGGCAAACACCACATTTCTTTTTCTTTTTTCCCCACCCTGACCTTAAAAAAGGACTTGGCAGGTGTACAAGAAACTGCAGCTTTGACTTTCCTGTAGGACTCATTTCCAGACCACTCGAGCCGCGCGCGACAGGAGCATTTAACTTATCCAACAACAGGACGATGTCAGGCTTGAATCGCTCGTTCAATCTGCTGAGGGGTGTGATGAGACCTCAAATCATCCCTAAAGCTAATATTTCATCCAAACCAGCCAAACATGTGCTGTCCGCTGCGGTGAGTATGAGCTGACTTCACTTGCTGCGCACTTTGATCAGACTCACTTCTGAAGAAGTTGAAATACTTTTAAAACATTATTACATTTATTGCTTGAATAGGCGAAGCTATAAAACGCCGTATGACATGAATACATGTAAATAAATAATATCTGACCCAGTATAATTCAAAGTGATACTGGACAAATTCCGATAACGCCATTGATCGTATATGTGCGCTCACGTGGAGTGGAAATGGCGCGCGAGTCTGTTTTCTCTCATATATCAACATTTCCGTAGACATAATATGAGGAACCTTTATTGGAATATTAGAGTCTTTAGATAATGTGTTTAAAAAGCTTCGTGCCCTTATACGTTTCTGGAAAACAGCCAATTTGATGACCTTCTCAGACAAATAAAGTCGTCCTGTTGGGAAATCCAGCGCTTCTTCATTCGATGGTCCAGTACTAAAAACCGCTGTCCCAAGACACAAATACCTCAGATATGTTTTCTTTCACACCAAAAAACAAGATTAGATCAGCTATAAACCAGATACTATATCCCAAAACAAAAATACCTCAAGTTATGCACTACTACACTTTGTCCAAATAAAAATCGCATTATAGTCTCTTTGGGAAAAGGCGCCAAAATATAGTCAGCTTGAGTGTGATGCATGGGAAAATAGCTTGGCTAGTCTATTACTTAAAAAAAGTCTAGACTAATATAGATGAGCATCTGATGACCGTCTCTGCGTTCTCAATGCAGGAGCAAGTCTTTGTAATGGCGACCATGTTCGTGACCATCCTGGGCCCTTCTGGATGGGTCCTGTCACATTTGGAGGACTACAAGAAACGTCCCAGTAGACCTGCATAAGAACCACCTGTCTCTGAGCATTCCTCCTTACGAAGACTATTTAACCTTGTTAACATGTTTTAATAAATGAATGTACTTGGAATGCCTCAAATGGTGGCACTGGTCTGTATTGAATAAAACAGGCCTACTTTCTATTCTAAGTTGCATTCTTCATGTGCTTACAACATGTGTTTTACAGTTGCTGGTGCACGACCACAAGTCAACACAACTGAAACTAAAAAGACAAAAGCTTTTTCAATAATGTGACATCATAAATGACCATTTCAAAGTATAGTTGACATTGTAAATTTCACTTGCAAAACAAAGCAGCCAAACTATAGCAATAAGGACACAATTCACATGCACTTATAGTGTCCATTTTCCTACAAGCAGGAAATATATTTTTCGTAGTGAGATTAACCATTTACAGGCCAGTTTACCAGTTATATGCATACTAGATGTAGGTAGAAGGTAATACATCTTGTCTATTCTGTATGACGATTTTGCACTGTTTTTTTTACAGCACTGCTCCATTGTTTCAGTGCAGGATGTGGGCAGTGTAGGAGTAACTGTATTTCAATTTAGATTTTGGAGTTCAGTGAGGTCACATGTTCCCAAATGTTATGATGAAGCAAACTACTGTATTTTCTGGGTTTCACTTTAACAATGCAGTTCTCAACAGTCAATGCAGATCTAGAATTGATGACAATTGTGTGTGATTTTGGTTCAGATGAAAGAACTGTTATAACTGACTCACCCTGATGTTGTTCCAAACCTTTGTGATTTTCTTCTGTGGAACACAAAATATATTTTAAGGAACATTTTTAGCCCAGGGCGTATAATTTGTATTTTTGGTTGAACTATCCCTTTACATTTTGTATTGCATATAAAAAACAAACAAATGATTGTGAAAACAATCTGCTTTAATGTCACAATGAAGATACTGACACGTATCACAAAGAACCGAGACTTAGGGAGAATGCAATGAAAGGGAACATTTGAATGGGACAGCCCGCATGAAGGACATTTCTAAGTGAGGATGTCCTGAGCCTGGTGTTCCACCAACACGGCCATGTTCTTAACATCCCCACACCACAAGTCCAGACGATCCTTCATGCCCTTTATCTGTGGAGATGGAAAAAACACTTTGTGATGGCCGTAGAAAACGTTTTTGTTAATGTACAATGGGGGAAAAAATATTTTATCCCCTGCTGAGTTGCACGTTTTCCCACTGACAAAGAAATGATCAGTTTATAATTTTAATGGTAACCGTGAGAGACAGACTAACAGAAAAATCCAGAAAAACTCATTTAAAAAAAGTTATAAATTGATTTGCATTTTAATGTGTGAAATAACTATTTGACCCCTGCGCAAAACATGACTTAGTACTTGGTGGCAAAACCCTTGTTGGCAATCACAGAGATCAGATATTTCCTGTAGCTGGACACCAGGTTTGCTGACATCTCAGGAGGGATTTTGTCCCACTCCTCTTTGTAGATCCTCTCCAAGTCATTAAAGGTTTCGAGGCTGACGTTTGGCAACTCGAACCTTCAGCTCCCTCCACAGATTTTCTATGAGATTAAGGTATTAAGGTTGAGACTCCACGAGGTGAGATCGTGCATGAAACCCCAGACCGAGGAAGATTGACATATTTTGTGTTTCATCCATTTGTGAATAATCGCACCAACTGTTGTCACCTTCTCAACAAGCTGCTTGGCGATGGTCTTGTGTGACCATCCAGCCTTGTGTAGGTCTACAATCTTGTCCCTGACATCCTTGGACAGCTCTTTGGTCTTGGTCATGGTGGAGACTCTGGAATCTGATTGATTGATTGATTCTGTGGACAGGTTGTCTTTTATACAGGTAACAAACTGAGACTTCCTTTAAGAGAGAGCTCCTAATCTCAGCTCCCTACCTGTATATAAGATACCTGGGAGCCATAAGTCTCTCTGATTGATAGGGAATCAAATATTTATTTGACTCATTAAAATGCAAATCAATTTATAACTTTTATGAATTGCGTTTTTTCTGGATTTTTTGGGTGTTATTCTGTCTCTCACTGTTCAAATAAACCTACCATTAAAATTATAGACTGATCATTTCTTTGTCAGTGGGCAAACGCCAGTAGGGGATCAACTAATTTTTTTCCCAACTGTATATGTCTTCATTGGTTTGGGCGTACCTGCTGCAAGTCCAGGACTCTGGGCTGAACCCAGGTCATGTGAACTTTCTTTTCCACCTCGTCGATGCTTCCCTTGATCAGTCCGGCAGACAGAGCCTTCATCACCAACAGCTCCACCTGAGGGAAAGGATGAGGATAAAACCATCTCCAAGAATCAGATTAAGTCTGGTCCTGGATCAAATACACTTCCTTTTTACTAGCTTTAACCTGTGTCTACTTGAAGAGTGAACATCTTAGCCAGTAAGAGTAAGCTATACCTTTAAACATAAGAAAACTAATTGAAGAAAACCATAAAAAAGAAAACAAATAGATTATATTGTTTAATTTATTTAATGCCGTCTATTCATATAGTAACAAATAAAAGTAATTTTAAAGCTACAATATAAATATAATTTATTTGTAAACTATATAATGCTGTGTCTATTTATATATTAATAATATACATTTTTTTCTGATTCAAAAGAGAAAAAACAAACCTCATTCACTTGGATTTTTGCACTCAGTGCAATTTCCTGGAACGTCAGCTGCCTGTGATTGGCTGGCCGTGCGAAAGTCATCTATGAAGAATCAATCATTAACTTTATCTTTGTTACTCAATAATGACTCTTCCTAAACTTAATTAGCAAAAAACGATGTACTCCGCAAAACGTCAATATATAGATAGTCAATTACCAGCTTATTACATTTTTAATCAATAGCATTTATACCTCCATGACACAGAGTAACTGGATCTTCTGCATGAGTTTGTCCTCATTAGCTGAGAGATCAGGCTTTGAGGAAGAAAAACAGAAAGGTTCACAAATTAACAATATTGACAAATTTTGAAAAACACTTGATAAGTATTTTTTTTTTTTTTTACATTTAATAACTCACCTGTTGACCCCATGCGGTCTTCATGGCTTGGAATTTCTCCACGTTGCCTGCATTAAATGCAAAGAGTGTGTCTATCAGCCACTGTTTATCCGTGTTCCTCAGCGACTCCAGGACCGGGTGCATCAGCTGTAAACATCACAAGCTGTTAGTGCACATAAATCCAGAAGGACAAGCAGTTGCCAATGAAGGAGACATGTAGCAGAGAAATCAACTTCAAAATCAAAAATAGAAACAAAAACAAATTTGAAATATTACCATATATTATAATAGTAAATAAATAACACCGGTAAGACAGGCACTTACCAGTTCTCCGTAGTTGTACACTCCCTCTCCGAGCAGGCCGGCCAGGCCTAATGTGAAAGCTCTTTCTTGTTGCTCTGCTTCTGTTGTGGAATAAAGGGAGCATTAAACCACAATCCCAACTGCATCAGCATCTTTTCACCTGGATTTTTCAAATGATTTCTGTAGGGCCAACTCTAGAGGGCGTGGTTTCCCCAAGTGTCTTGTCAAATGTAAACACCCAGCAGTCAGAATATTTACCTGGCAAGTCTTTTGCTTCCACACATCCCAAGTACCGCAGGGCATCCCTGTAATACATAGCGTGGTTCCCAATGATGCGGTAATATTTGCTCGACAGATTGTAAAATCGCCCGTGCACTGACGTCACACCCGGGAGATTGTTCAGCATCTCTTCCACTTCCTCTATTAATTTCTGCAAACGCATTATACACATGACTACATGAACAATGGCATCAAATAAAAGTGGTTAAATCACAAATTTCGGCAAAATTTTGTATTTCGACAAATTCCAGGTCATGTGGAATCCTACTGAAACGACTAGATTTGATTCGCTATGCAATGGTAAACGCGACCGCAACATAAGAACAAAAGAATATGCAAATAAATGACCTTTGTCGCGGGGAGGTCGTTGATTTCGAGCTTGAGGGTGCCAATTGAGGTTTTGCAGAGGATGGTGGCCTCTTCACTGGCTTTGACCTGATTGAGTAAAACGACAAACAATTATTTCAACACCGTCACTCATATTGTAAATTCAATCACAGGAGAACAACTTGCTACCTTCTCCTTTGTTTTCTCAAGAAAGGTGATGGCTGTATTTGGATCTGTTAAAAAGCAAAATATGTTATTAATATTACAACTGGCATATATTAGTATTCTTTGTTCACTGCGATGGGAATCATTGAACACTAAAAGGAAACACAAAGCTGTACCTGGCATTTGTTTTGCAACATGAAGGATGATTTCTACTAAAGACAATGGGTTGATTCTGTCCAGAAAAAAAGAAAGAATTTGTTTCCCATTAAACTGCAAGTTTTCCAGAAGCACAAGAGCATTACAATGGCCATGTAAACACTGTAGCTAACTAGTTGTTAATGATGCACTTAAACGCACATCAGTGGTCTCTTTTCTGCACGTACAGTGTCAGAAAGTACAGGGAACAAAGTGTTTCAACTCAGTGTTGCCAGATCTTGCCCACTGTATGTCAAATGCTGTATTTTGGAAATAAGCCAAGGTGTCAATTAGGGCTGTAGCTATCGAATATTTTAGTAATCGAGTATTCTACCGAAATTTTCATTGATTAATCGAGTAATCGGATAAGAACTACTTTTTCTTTTTAGAGAGCAATCCTAAATATACAAGAGAAAATAAGACAAGTCTCTTAATGAACAAGTCATTTGTTTCCTTTGTAGAAAAAATCATTTTTTTATTGCTGAAATAGCATATATTAATAACTGAAAACTAAACCCATTTAGTGCATTTAATTGCCATATTACATAAAAAATACAAATAAGGTAAGGTACAAATAAGGTAAACATAGTACTACCTAAAACTAAGACATAAATCAAAATAATAGTATTAAGAAATAATAATAAAACCTTAACATTGTGCAACTTAACTTCCACCTTTGATCCTAACTAAAGCTCAAGCATGACACAAGCCTTTACGGTCTTCTTAGAAGAATTGTGGCTTTTGCGTGCGTGCGTGTAATCCTTTAAAGGAGTAATGTAGTTACAGTAAAAGGTTGGGATGCACCAAAATGAAAATTCTGGGCCGAAACCGAGAATTCTGGATGTGCTTGGTCGAAAACCGAAAATGCTTTGTAATAATTATTTATTTTATTAAATACTATAAAGTGATTTTGTAAGACTTTTAATTTAACTCAATTTTAATGACACGGAATTTAAAAAAACAAGCCAATAAAATAACCACACTTTTATTGAAAGAGAATTGGACAGAAAATATATTCATATTAAATATCAATGTATTATTTATTCAGTTCTATGCAACAGAATCAGACATAACTGTTGTTGTTTTTCGCTAATTATCCAAATAATGTATAGTCCTGCAAACAGACCATCCTGATCACGTGCACACAATGTACACTTCAACACTTTTTACATGCAATGTATTTAGGTGTTATAATAATAATATGATTAAAGAAAAGGACAATTATAAAGTTATGTTTTATTTTCTCTCACCTAATGTTTTATTGTCATGTGTTTTTTAAAATAGCCTAATTCAATGTTTTCTTTTTCCTCAGAAATTCTGTGTTGTGTATCTGGTTATCAAATGAAGGCATAAAACATCAATTTCATTTATCTTTACATTTGTGAAAATGTAACTTTTTTTGCAAACAAAGGGAATTTACTATTAAAATTAAAACATGTTGGAAATGTTGTGTGTGCATTTCTTAAAAAAGTAAGTTTTCATAATTTTAGTAGTGTTATGAACATTCTTCTGAACACATTTCTGCTGCACTGTCTTCAAAAAAACTGACTTTTATTTTGACGGGTTGCCGTGAATACCTTTACATTTCTGTGTGTATATGATATGAGGATAGTTTTACACAAATGAAACGCTCATGAAGTGACTCTCAGAGCAGTTCTGGAGATGTTCGTGTGTTTATGTCCTCATTGAGACGTCACGCGCGCTTCAGTGTGTGTGTGGTAAAGGAAAACGCGCGTCTCTTTCATCCATTCACAGAGATATGATCGCGTATAATATGAGTTAACGCTCATCAGATCGCGTAAATCAGTGGGAAATGAATAGAAATGATGATTCGGTGTGAAGAAACATCAAGTAAACATGTATTATCAGCGAATGTGAGCAGATCAGTGAAGGAGATTTTTACCAGCGTTGCCCAGATCAGCTGTTCTGCACGTCACAGCACAGCACAGCAGCTCTACTGCTAACAGCAACAAGTATACTAACGTTACATAGACCTTTCTTGTCGGCGCGTTATTTGAGCGGACTCTGCTTTTCCAGTGAGCATGAGCGGTAACTGAGCAGAATGATAGAGCGGAGCGTCACACGGTGCAGTGATGAGGGAGAAGGGAAACATGAACACTGCTGGGTGGTGCGGTGCAGCATATATTTCCGGCTGCCGAAAATTCAGTGCATCCCTAGTAAATGGACAAAACGATTCCTCGAGGCACATAATTTGCCTCGATGATTTTTTGTATTCGAGTTACTCGAGTAACTCAAGGAATCGTTTCAGCCAATCATCCACATTTTGAGAGCGAGTTCTGTTCACGTTCAAATTGATTTGGTTAGAGAAATCACTCACGTATTTAAATGCAGTTGTCACTCCTGAAATTTTACAGTGTGTACATGGCCAATGAATGGCGGTGCTAAAATTATCAACTGGTTTATTAATACCAGTTATCAGATCCATGAGTAAATCTCATCAGAATTGCCTCTTACCTGTGTTCAAAATCACAGATGAAGTTTTCATAGAGCTGTGGAAAGAAAATAAAGACTTAAAATGTTTCAAATTACACTTTTGAAGTGTAAGAAGAAATTCTGATCTGATACCATACCTGAATGAGACCGTCCCCTTTGGAGAAGTAAGGGTCCTGCACAAAGTCTGTCAACTTCAGAGTCAACTGATGCCACAATCTGTCAAAAGAGAGAGCAATTAATAAATACAATAAATGTGACTTGATCTGTTTTGCTCCCATCTTACCATCTACTCAACTATATAACTACCTCCCCATCCACTTGTTTATCTTCTGTCTATCTATCTATGGGCTGATGTTTAAAGAGTCAAGCAATTCAGGCACTGGTTTACACATTTACTTTACATTTTTATAAGTAATTAAAGCATGATTCAAAGCAGTGTATTACATTAGGAAAATGTTAACTTAACTTCCAAACGAAACATAAAAAAAAACACAAAAACAACAACACCACATACTAACGTTAGATACCTCACTTCAGCAACGACTTGCTGTCCATATAAACACGCTAGAGCTCATTTTACAATAACTGCAGCAACAAACATAAAACTAGTACGCAAATTAAGGGCCAGCGTTGTCTTTAAGCCCTAAGGTATATTATTTCCTATTGTATAATTAATATAAGTCGCCTTTAGCTTAGCATGCTAAATGACTCAGCTAGCCCGCACTCACACACTGAACACTCATCACTCATACTTTCTGTTGTGCATATCCTCCATTGAGTGCCACTCCGAGGCCATCTCAGGCGTCGGACTCTTGCTCTGCTGTTGGTTGAGGTATCCGATGACATCTTTCATCTTGAATGTAGATGTTTGAGTGTTTGAGGAGAAGAATGAAGCTCTTGCTGCTGTCACGAATCTGTTCTACACCGTTAAACTGAACGGATGCTGAGCAGAACAGCGCGCTACCGCCACGCAGTGGAGTGGAGACCGGGTTGAAGCGTCTCAACATTGCATCATCTACTGATAAACAACATACATTTGTATTTGAATTATCACTTAGTAGGTTACTTAACCATCTGTTTGGAGAGCTTTTGTCTTTCAAACACATTAAAATGCACAAATTCACGTTATTTCTTAATTCACATTAGTGTAATGCGGGCATTCCCAATTCTTTTGTATAAGATCCCCATTTAAATCAATGTGATTAACAAGTTAGGTCAAAAGTAATCAAAAAGTAGTCTGATTACATTAACTACAATGCATCATGTAATGGATTACATTAATGACTATGATTTAAAAATATCACATTGTATTAACAAATGGCAGGTTTGTAAAACATCTCAAATAAGAGACAATGACAAATTCAGCTCTTTTATTATAATCTCACAATCATTTTTTTTAAACACAATGTGATACAAATTATACAACATGTCCTTCAGTCTTTCACACGTAACTACACGGGCCACCAATAACAATATACAGTAATGTATCCTTTTACCACACAGAATAAAAGAAAAGTTGATCACAGGAGGCTTTATATGCTCCGGAGTAAAACCAACAAATGCTGAACTGTCATTCCTCATTAAATATCACATCTCATAAACATTATATATATATTAACTTAAAACATTTCCCCACTCAGCTCATCCTAAAACCAAATTAATAAATAAATAAATATCAGGGCTGTGTTACGGTCTTCATCCAGTGTCACATTTGTTTTCCTCCCAGACCACATTCTAAATAAAAATACAATCTGTGATGTATAATAACTTAGAGTTCCATTACATGAATCCTGTTATATTAATAAACTTGCACTGTGCAACCAAACCATGTTTTCATTGTCATTGTACAGAAAATATTACCTAAACACAGGCCAACACAATAAACCTCAAATGAGACGAAATAACAATCATCAGGTGCTTTCCTTTGGAGTAAAAACAAAGCATTTAAATCGATTCCATTCTTTTATATGATTCACAATAAGCGTTTGTTTTTGATTAGAATTAAATAAGCATTTCGTCCTGTGAAAAGACTCGAGACTCATTTCAGGAGAGTTAGTTTGTGTCACTGTCGCTGTCAGAGTTATTGGACTCTCCGAACCGTTGGCTGGCTAAATAATGAAGCTCTTGTGGCTCCAATGAAGTCATTTTACCATCAGCTCCGATCTTCATTGGCTGGATCACCTGCTCCCTGAAAGAAAAGCATGTTTGCTGTTACTTACAGTTGACAATCTACTATTTTGAAAGCGCAATGACAGCATCGCTGCTTTCTAGAGTTGGTTTATTACCTGGAGAGTTTGTCGAACATGTTGACCAGTTTCATGGCTTCAGATTCTTTCTGTTCATCAGTCATTCCCTCCATAGGGTTGGGCTGCTCCTCCTCCACACGGCCGGTCACTGGATTGATGCTGTACAACACAAAAAACACGTTTTTCCTAACTTAGTGATGGCTTTTATGGTTTCTGACTATGACTACGTTTACATGCGCACGAATAATGCGATCATTTCCAATAATCAGAGTAAGGACTTAATCGCATTATGATGTTTACATGTCAAGAGCAACTCTCTTCACTCCCGTTTACATGCAATTTCCATTATTCGCTAAGAATTGGGGTTAATTTTTTACTGCCATTATTCACATACCCCACTGCACAGCACAAACGATGGACTCGGAAAGAGCAGGTGTGTTACTGGCTGCTGTTTTGATTTATTTACGTCTAATGCAAAACACTTTTGTATGGTTGTATTTCATGCTTTTTCGGTGCCATAGAAATGTGATGAAACTCGTTTGCCTACGCTGCCGCCGTGTTCTACTCGCCGTTTCTGGATGAGGGTAAGCAACAGAGTCTGGTGGCAGAGAGTTGTGTTTTCCCCAGACATGCAATGCTTTCTTCTCCGCCATCGTTTCTAATCTGCGTATTATTACAGGTGCGCATCATGTCATTCATGCATGTCACAAGCACATGCACAGTTTGGTCAGAGCGGCAATACTGCGATTAAGGCGTTTACATGCCTGTATATTTCGATGAAAATCGGCGTACTGACTATGTTAATACGATTATGCTTGCTGCGATTATGAGTTTAATCGCATTATTTAGATCGAAGTATTGCATTTACATGAGGTGAAGTTTAATCGCAATATTGTCAAAATCTCATTATAATCGCATTAAGAGGGTTCATGTAAACGCACTCAGTGACGTACTGAGGTTTTGCCTCTCTGTACTCCTCGGTATCGCTGTCCTCGTCTTCTGAGTAATGTCCAGGGTCTCGGCCGCCTCTCATCAGTCCCCGAGCGGCCAGCAGCCCCGCCGCGTTACCGTAACCTGTGTACTTGATAAACCTGGAAACTGATAGACAGAAAAGAATAGATTATTTCATTATAAAAGATTATTTCTCTTCAACTTTTGTCTATATATATACACTAATGTTTAAAAATTAGATTTTTTAAGAAATTCATAACTTTAATTAAATTAACCAAAAATGACAATAAGTCAATGTTACAAAAATTGGGTTTCAAATAAAAGCTTTCATCAAATAATCCTGAAACAAGTTTCCACAAAAATATAGACGTTTTCAACATCAATAAATAATAATAAATTCTTCTTGATCACCAAACCAGCACATTAGAATGATTTTTTGAAGGCTGATGTGACACACTGAAGACTGGAGTAAAGGCTTCTGAAAATTCAGCTTTGCACCACAGGATTAAATGACAAATACATGATAAAATATTAAAATAGAAGAGTGTTTTTAAATTGTAAGAATATTTCACAATATTACTGAATTACTGAATTTTTTTTTCAAAGTAAATACAGCTTTGCTGAGCATAAGAGATATTTTTTTAAAGGGGTCATATGATGTTGCTAAAAAGAACATTATTTTGTGTATTTGGTGTAATGCAATGTGTTTACGCAGTTAAACAAAAACATTATTTTCCACATACTGTACATTATTGTTGCTCCTCTATGCTCCGCCTTTCTGAAACGTGCCGATTTTTACAAAGCTCATCGTTCTGAGAAGCGAGGTGTGCTCTGATTGGCCAGCTATCCAGTGCGTTGTGATTGGCCGAATACCTCAAGCGTGTGATGGAAATGTTACGCCCCTTACCATGTTGTGATGCCGTGTCCCGGACAAAAACAATAAAACCCACTATAAAAAAGGCATTTGTTGCATTCAGTGAGGACATAATTACTGATTATAATGACTCATATGTTTTTATGTTTTCCGCGTAAACATAACACCATGCATTTGTGATCGGAGAAACGTCAAACAAGCACTACTCTACACAGCTCAAAACTCGCGTTTGAATCGTCAGTGGAAAATTCTTTAAAGGGGTCATCGGATGCTTTAAGAGAAGTATAACACAAAATTTACTTTTTTACCCTGTCAAAATTTCTGTTTTCAGCAAGCCGTTTTTTAGCCATGTTGCTTTAAAAAAAAAAATAAACTTTTTACTCAGATTTTTTTTTTGCAAAGATTCACTATGTGTGATCTCAATATTCAAGTGATTTTGTGTATTTTTAATAATAATGTAACGTACCACTCTCCTTGCACAGCACAAACAGGAACTCAGCCGCACAGTGCTTCACGTCCGTGTCTATGTGTGTCATCAGACGCACCAGCTTGTTCCGTAGAGCGTTCCCGACCTCAGGTCTGTTTTTGACATCTCGTAATGGTGGAAGCACCTGCGCAGACACACAAACATACATTTTCATGACCGAAAGGAAAACGTCTCTCAAGTTTTCATCCAATCTCACCTTCATTCGTAAAAACTTCCTGGTCTCTCTGTGGATGCGAGCGCTCTCCGTTAGTAGATTTAGCGAGGGCAGCAGGGTTTCCTTCAGCTTGTTTCCCTGGAAATACAACATCAACAGGTGGAGACGGTGAGCAGTTCAATTGTTGTACGTTGGAGCTCCAGCTGTGTCCTGGTGTAGAAATCCCTCAAAGCATTCCCATCACACACAGCACAAAAACAATAACAACCCAACCAGCACAAACAGGTGTAGAACAGCTACCAGAAAAGAAAGAACAAAAATACCTTTGTCGCAGATGTTTCACCTCAACATAACCAGGTACAACGCAGAAAAAGTCAAGCCCAATTTATTTGTATAGCTGTATGAATCTGGGTAAGGTTGGATATACTTATAGAAGTTGTATAACCTGTGCATTAATAATAAATGAATGTAAAGGAATTTTCATTTAAAAAAAAATTTTTTTAAATGTTTTGAAATGAAATAAATACATAAATAAATCCTATTGAAATTTGACATACAAAAGATACATGAAAAGAAAAATCTGAATAAAAATAACTAATTATAAATTTGTTTATTCATTAAAATCATATACAAAAATATGTAAATGGCATATAACTCACAAAATGTGCATTTCTATATATAATTTATATATTAACAAAGACAACCAGAAAAAAAATATCACATTTAGTATATAAATAAGTGTGATTTTTGACCAATGAGATTTCGCTGTGGGCGGAGCTACCAACCAAGTGACTAAAAATGTCTTTGTGTGACAGTGTTGTCATTTTTAACAAACACTGGAAGAAACGTGTGACTGGAAAACCCAGCTAAGAAATTCTGTGATTTATTTTACTTTAAAATATTGACGTATTATTGAAATTATAGTGAAATTAATGGTAGAAATCAAACTGTCTGTTATCTCAGAAATAGATTTTGAGACTTTAGCCTGGATTTCACAGAGAGGGTCACATATGATTTATCACAATATTGACGTATTATTGTCATGTCTGGTGAAAAACATTCATCTGCTTTTAATGTGCTTTAACCTTTCTAATTAATGTTTTGAGATATCAACATTATACTTTTGCACAAAAGCAGTATTTGATTGCTCACCCGGTCGAGTCTTTTCTCCAAAAACTCCAGCAGCACCTTGACGGCGTCCATGTTGACGCCAATGTACTCGATAGAGCCCTGCTGGACTTTAGGCATCAGCAAGACATCAAGACACGGAAGCGGCAGGTTCCCCAGAAGGTTCACCGTGTGGCTGTAAAACAAATTCACATCAAATTTGGTTTCCTTTTACAAACTGACTAATTCATTGGGATTGAGATCCCTGTGGGACTGCTCTAATTTGTTACCAAACTCTACAAATCAGATCAAGACACACGGTGAGAATCTGTGCCAGTGTGTCACCGTTTCAAACAAATTTACATGATTCAGTTGTGCAATTGAATGCATTATTGAGAATCAAAATCCTTGCCATAATAAACCTCTGTGCATCTAAATCTTCTGCCCTGCTGTATGTGAGTGTGTGTGTACCTGTGCATCTCCTCTGTGCGCTCCTCTCCCTCGGAGGTGCTCATGATGCAGTGTCTCAGTATGGCACCCAGGTGTCTGTAAGTGGCTGCTTCCTCCTGCAACACACACACACACACACACACACACACACACACACACACACACACACACACACACACACACACACACACACACACACACACACACACACACACACACACACACACACACACACACACACACACACACACACACACACACACACACACACACACACACACACACACACACACACACACACACACACACACACACACACACACGAAACTACATTAGATCTGCATCACTAATTAAACACTGTTATTTACACTGAGAGAACAGATCTAATTGCTGCGGGTGAGTAATGCATATTCAGCAAGATGTGAGAATGAAATTGACATGCCTTCATGTCATGGGATTAGGAGAAAATTTGAATATTAAAAAACTTGTTCTCTTATCAAAACATTAAGAGGCAGGCATAATATAAAAAACACTTAATTTGCAACAAGGAATGTGCAATCCCCATATATAGTATTGGCTATAAGTTTTTTATTTTATTATTACCACATCATACCAGAGCAGGCAGATAATGGTATCATCATCATCTCATTTTTTCAGGCTTAAAAATATGAACTTTTTATGACAGATTTGAAAAATATGAAGGTTTTTTTTTAATGAACAAAACTGCATAGATTTATAAAACTGATAAAAAAAATGTTTTAATTGGCCATTACATTTGTTAACATACTTTAATACTAAAATATTGACAGAAGTCATTCTAATATGCTGATTGATTAAATACTTGAGTAATGGGGGCTGCAAATTCAGTTTTGCCATTATATTATAGCTTTTTATTATATACTTTTATTGGTCTTATGAAGTATAATAACTTGTTGAGATAGTGAATTGGTGGGTTTTTGTTAAATGTGAGCCAAAATCATCACAATTAAAAGAACCAAAGACTTAAACTACTTCAGTCTGTGTGCATGAATGAGTTTCATTTGAGTTGAATACTGAAATAAATTAACTTTTCCATTACACTGTATTCAGACTTAGCACTCAGCATTTTGTAGATGTGGTTTTTCCTTTATTATGTTGCAACAAATAATTTTATTACACTACAGTAGCTTCTTCTAAATTACTGTATTATTTTTTATTGTAATTTCTCACCTCATCCACCTTGCGGCGGTTGGAATCAAAGGTGACGTTAAAGAGGATCTTCAGGATCTCCATGGCTTGCTCCGTCTCCTGTCTCCCCAGCGGGGGCAGCTCTGAGCAGCCGTGGAAGCCCGCACGCGCCACCTCGTACGTGTCGGGCCAGCAGAGGCCGAGCGTGGCATCCAGAGCCTCGGACAGCAGACTGACCCCCCGCAGCTCACGGGCCAGCTGGGCTCTTATGTCCACACGCAGGGCGGTGATCAGGAACGTGAGGCGCAGGTCGAAGAATCGTACGTCGTGGTTCCAGTGCGGCTCGCGGCACTGTTTCAGCCTCTCGGCCAATCCCACGATCAGCTGGAGCTCCGCACCTGCCTCCTGAGCCGCCTCGCTGTTGAACACGATGTTGCACAAGCACTTCAGGGCCTCCACGATCACTTCCAGGTCTGGGGTCTCGGGTGTGAAGCCCTCACCCTGACTGAGGCCGGCATGTTGGATCAGGATCTGTATGGCGTGGCGGGTGGTGAAGGGAAGCAGGCTCTTCTTGTCACGGGACAGGATGCGGATGGTTTCCAGGCAGGCCAGCTGACAGGACGGCTGGAGGTCTCTCTCCAGGAAGCCCAGCACTAACTCGCCCAGACGCTGAGAGGTGAGAGAGAGATACAGTGAACAGCAGCAACCATCAACTTATGGGCCAGCAGTTCTCAACTTGTTTTGCTTCAAAATCCAGATTTACTTAAAATTTTTACTACTTCAAAAAAATTTTTTTCAATAAAAATACATAAAATAATTAAAAATACAATTATAAAAAAATTACATTAGTAATTTTTTTCATGATTTTGAAAGAAGTCTCTTATTCTCACTAAGGCTGCATTTATGTGATCAAAAATACAGTAAAAACGGCTAAATGGTGAAATGTTACTACAATTTAAAGTAAATGTTGTCTATTTTAATATATTTTAAAATGTAATTTCTTTCTGTGATAGCAAAGCTAAAATCACTCAGACCTTTGGAAATCACTCTAGTATCCTGATTTAATGCTCAAGAAACATATCGTAGTATTATTAATGTTGAAAACAGTTGTGCTGCTTAATATTTTTGTGTAATTAGAATAGAAAGTTCAAAAGAACAGCATTTATTTAAAAAAATTTGTAACCTTTTAAACATATTTACTGTGACATTTGGTCAATTCAATGCACCCTTGCTGAATAAAATAATTAATTTATTTCTGTCAAAAAATTAAATACAAACCTTGACTGACATCCATTTGAAGGGTAGTTCATATATTTTAGATTTTAAATATAAATTCATAAGAAGGTATAAAAAATACAAATATATAACCTATATTTAAAATTACACTACATACAAAATACATAAATTACAAAAATACATGAAAATGACATGCCTGTGACCCTATCAAAACAGACCTATTAAGAAACCAACCAATTGAGAAACATTGTTACAGGCTACATGAGAGAATCTCATGTCTGTTATTTTCATGCGATTCAATGTGATTCAAACGATCAGCTTTGAATTCATGTTTTGAAACATACTTGAGACTTGTTTATGCTAAAGTAGCAGCATAACAACATTACGTCCATTTTTTTCACGTCCAAGGTAATTTAATGAATCATTGGGTATTGTAGAAATAAGACACCTGGAGATCCTGAGAGGGATCATTCATCATTGTTTGAGCAGACAGCTTACTATACACACGGGTGGATGACTGACAACTCCTCAAATTCTCCCTGACTGAGTTTCACTGCAAGACCTCCAGCTGTCTCACTGTGGAACTTACAGTTACCAAATTGGAGTCCAACTGTGACACGTCCTTACATGACCCAGTCAAGCAATGAACAAAATTAGATCTGTTTGAAACACATCTGTGACATCACATAGTGATGATAACCAAATATAACAGCATTAAAGAGTTACAGTCTGCCGTTTTAATGTAAAATACTATAAAAGTACACTTTAGAAATAATTAAGTAAAGTACTAATAATTATTTCGAATCTATACAAAATATTTTTCAAATAATATTTTAATAATTTATTTTGGTTTTAGTATAAATTAAATTATAATCATTAAATAAAAACAGCGACAAAACTTAATAATTTCACCAAAAATAGCAGCAAAGTCATATCACAGGTTTTTTAAACCGGTGTCCTCAGAAAATGTAGGAGAAAAAAAATTATAATATAATTATTATCAAAATATAAAAATTATTTTAACCAATTTATTGTAAAAGTGCTATAGAAATAAATTTTATAAATAAATATTTATGAATGACTGTTTTTAATTCATACAGATAAAAATATAATGATATATTTTGGCTTTAGTACAAATTAATTAAATTATATTGCAACAAAAATATTACCACAAATATTATCACTCCAACAATTTCTTCCTCCCTTGCAATGCAGTTTGCAGTCATCATGTTTTGGTATCAAAAGTTTTCAAAATCATTGTTCTATACATCTCAGTGCAAATGTGATTTACTGTACTTTTTGTAAAGTGCTATAAGGGGTGTAGTAAAACAATGAATGAATGATGATTTTTTATAGCGCATACTTTATATATACTTTTATATAGCGCTTTATTG
The DNA here is from genome assembly GCA_027422405.1 of Ptychobarbus kaznakovi. NCBI lineage: Eukaryota > Metazoa > Chordata > Actinopteri > Cypriniformes > Cyprinidae > Ptychobarbus > Ptychobarbus kaznakovi. The sequence continues at coordinate 37,863,473 of CM049796.1, forward strand.
TGTATTGCTGTACACCAAAGCGCTTTACAATCATGTGTGTGTGTGTGTGGGGGGGTTCTCCTCAACAAGGATTAAATTGACCGAGGTCAGCCCTTATATAAGAGACTAGAGTCAAAAACAGCAATGAAGAAAACTGCATGTCAGTTCATATTAGAGACAAAAGCAAAAATGTGGTCAGCTAAAGTGCAGTTTAGGACCAGGATGACCAGAATGACAATAGAACTCAACACTAAAACTAACATTAAAAATATGAAATATGGTAATAGCCAAATCTGCAATAAAAATCTTGCTTTCTCTGCTCCTTTTAAAAAGCAATCCTATTTTTTGCATACAATTTCTGACTATCATTTTATAGTTTGCATTAAGCATTGATTTTCTCTGCTTTCCTCAACCCACCAGTACAGACCCACGAGCCATTTTTGGGTCGTGACCCATCAGTTGACAACCGCTGGTCTAGATATTAGCATTGGCCATTTAAAAGCTCTTATTGATCGACTGCTAGTTTCAACATCACCAATGTGCTCAAATGGGAAAATATTGCAACTCAAAAGAGACAACATGCAGATAAAGATCATGTTTGGCTTGTTTCTGAACCACACTGATTCCCATGAAACATTCTCCATCCATCTCAACACAGTGTCATCTTATAAAACCCCAAAGTGTATTTCTTTATATTTTTGGAATGATCCCGTCATGTGATACTATAACACCTTCTTTGTTTCACAGCTAAGTCAAAACACCCGATTCATCTAGCATTAGCCAGTCAGGAATGAGAAGTAGGCTTTGGGTTCTATGCTAATGCTACGCTACATCTAAAACACTGAGCTACCCAAATACCTCTTGCAAATGTCCACCCTACCAAAAATGCAAGCAAATAAAAGCACACAAAGTCAAAGAAAGAACGCATTACAATAGCAGTGCTATGAAATATAATTCATTTGACATCACCTGATACAAGCACACTAGCTTGTTATATTTATTGGAAATCAATTGAAGGTTTTGGCATTGAAATATTAATGAATATTCTTGAAATCTGAAAGTAATGTATCTAACATGGCTAGACATTGCTGACTGCTTGCATTATGTCGAGTAAGGCTTACCTCTCTGTCTTCCTCCTCCCCAGGGGTAAATGAAAAACACTGTGATTTCTAAAAGAGAAAAACAACATAATATGAAATCCAAACACAAACATTTATGCATGAGTACAAGAGATACTGCAAATGAATAGTTCATCCCAAAATTCAAATTTGTTGAAAATGTATGCCCCCTCAGGTCATACAAGATGTAGATGAGTTTGTTTCTAAATCGGAACATATTTGGATAAATTTAGCATTACATCACTTGCTCGCCAATGGACCCTCTGCAGTGGATGGGTGCCGTCAGAATGAGAGTCCAAACAGCTGATAAAAACATCACAAATAATTCAAACAACTCCAGTCCATCAATTAACATCTTGTGAAGCAAAAAGCTGTATGTTTGTAATGAATAAAATCATCATTAAGGAAATTTAAAGGGATAGTTCACCCAAAAGTGAAAATTCTGTCATTAATTACTCACCCTCGTGTCGTTCCAAACCTGTGACCTCCGTTCATCTTCGGAACACAAATTAAGATATTTTTGATGGAATCTGAGAACTCTGACCCTCCAAAGACAGCAAGGATATCTCCACGATCAAGGCACAGAAACACAGTAAGGACATCAGTAAAATAGTCCATGTGACATCAGGGGTTCAACCGTAAAAGAGAATACTATTTGTGTGCAAAGAAAACAATAATAATATCATTTATTCAACAATTATTCTCCCCGAGTTACCGTCTTCCACCATTTTGGAGAGTATCCCAGAACATAATCAACATTGTTTACATTCAGCATGTGCGCACGTCTACTGAATGTAAACAACGCGGATTACGTTCTGGGATACTCTCCAAAATGGCGGAAGACGGTAACTCGGGGAGAATAATTGTTGAATAAATTATGTTATTTTTGTCAGATAATGAGTCAGAGCTCTCAGATTTTATCAAAAATTAATCTTTTTGGGTGAACTATCCCTTTAAACCAATGCTCTGACAAAAGTCTTAAACAGCAAATAAGCAAAAACCAGATATGGGTGCCATGTAGGCTAATCAAATATTTTTAACGGGACTGAATTTGTATTTAACATGATTCAAATTTAATATAAACATTAGAAATGGATAATTATAACATTTAATTTCCACGTTATTCAAACAGCGAATAAATTATATACAGAAAGCCAGCGAAGAACATTATCACTAACTTTAATCTCTCAAGATTTCAAGCGCTCACAATAAAACAGAACTATCGTTATAATATCTGAATGTGGAATGAATCTCTTACTTACATTGTACGTACATCTGCGCTTTGTTGTTTATGATGAGAGAATTCACGAGGGTCCGAATTCAGCACTCAACAAAACTCAGTTTCAGCGATGACTCATCTGAACGCCTATGATTGGCTATTGTATTACTAAACTCAACAGAATGGCGTGTGATTGGTTATAACGAGCAACACTGTAAAATCACTTCAAAAGAAAAACAGTGCAACATCTTAATTTAATGCCACAATCAACACTTTTCATTCATTTTCACTTTGTTAGCAACAAGCGTTATAGATTTAATTTATTTGTGTAGGGACATTTTTTGTCCAATTTAGTGGCATTTTTGCTCCAAGTCCCCGTGGCCAGGCTCCGCCTATGTTTTGGACTCTTTTTGCATGTTGATTGAAAGCAATATTACGGACAGAAAACTTGGAAACAATGGTTTGAAGTTAAAACGTCTTAATGATGGATTTGTTTATTACAAACACACAGCTTTACGCTTCACAAGAAGTTAAATGATGGACTGAAGTTGTGTGGATTATTGTGATGTTTTATCAGCTGTTGGACTCTCATTCTGACGGCACCCATCCACTGCAGAGGATCTATTGCTGAGCAAGTGATGTAATGCTAATTAAATTAAATTATAACATAAACTCATAAGCTCTTAGTATGTATCAGTGACACATCAGTTCTGTCCTAAAGCATGATTAGAGCGCTTAGCCACACAAACCTCTGTGATACCGGCTCACGAATCGTCAGGATCAGGATAAAGAAATCTATTTATGTTGCTTGAGTCCTAATCCAACCAACGTCACACAAAGTTATTTTACTCATATGACTTTCTGTTTTGATATTGACCCACTAACCTATTTGCCACGTGGATCAATTGTTAAGAATTCAAAGGCCTTTAAACCTTTTGATAGGATTTTAAGTATAAAAAGGAAAGCCCCCATAGCAGTACATGAAGTGCCAAACATAAGTGCATTATGTAGTATGACAATATATTGATAAAAATGTTTTTAAGCTTTTAAATGTTTTTAAGAGAGTTGAGTAAAGGTCTGCCTTACTGTTGACAGAGCACGTCAACTTTATTCAAGCTATTTTATGTAATAGATTTCTGACAGGATAACAACATGATAATTGCAATATGAACAAACCCACTTGTACTTATTCTATTCTAATCAATTTTACTCTATTCTTTATTTGAATATGATATTTCTCTGTTATTTCAATATTCTATTATATTCCTGTTTGTGTAATATTACGCAAAAACATAACCTTCCTGATAAATATCCACAGCTTTACAGGTAAATGACGTTCATTTGATACCATTTACTAGTGAAATAATAATAATTAGCATAATTTGAAACATAATGTATTATTCTGATCATGGAAGCTCATTGATAGCTTTCTTCCATGCAATATTTACAAAACAGAGGGCTATTTGTAACAACCAAACGTCACAATGTATATATATATGTTATTGTATTAAACAAAAAAAATACTATATTCACAAAACAGGCACATCATCACATAATAACAGTCCTGATTATATGTATCTGATATGTACCTCTTTATTAAAGGTCTGTAATGATGTCAATGCGGCGTCCTGATCGCCCGTTTCCATCTTCTCTATGATGGCATTTATGTCCATTTTCATCGCTGTTCCTCCCTTCTGATTTCAGGAAGAGACAGAAATCAAGTAAACAAAATCAGCTTCAATCCCCCAGCTTTACCCGAGCGACACAGAAGCTCCTGGATGACGCGATTAAAGGAGAATTGGAATCATGGGATTTGTAGTGAAGACTACCATAAAGTCCCGTCTCAGGGTGCGCTTTGTTTGTTGTGATTGGTGCGGCTGTGCGAACGACGTCTTAACTGTCCAATCACAGACTGCGCGCAGGAGTGTCACCAGCCAATCATGTTGCAGGAAGCGGGACTTGAATCGGTACATGCTACGGAGGATGATGAGATATGTAGTCCAGAAAGATACATTAGATTAACTCTTGATAATGTTGATGTTTTAAAACCTCAGTGTAGCCACTTTCAGATTATGAGAAATGTTCTTTGTTCTGTCTATTTTCCTGCAGCATTTTTTTGGGGGGTCTCCTTTATTTGGTAAAAAAAAAACTATTGTGACAAAGCAGTGAAAATGCTAAATAAGTTCTGTATCGATAAATAAATTAAATAAGTGTAAGTTATGTGTGAAGTATAGATTAAATAACGCGAATTTTGAGGACAGGAAATATAAACTTTTGTATGTGTTTTATCACTGCATTTACTCAATATATTTTGGAAGAACTTAAAAACATACATTAATAAATCACACACACGCACGCACGCACGCACGCACGCACGCACACACACACACACACACACACACACAGCAACTTTTTTGCCACCTTAACATAATTAATAATGTAGCACGGGTCCACAGATTGATTGGGGAAAAAAATATTACCCCACACACAATGGCACACACACACACACACACACACACACACACACACACACATACAAAAATAAATGGAAAAAAATACAAAAATGGGGAAGATGTTTTTAATTCTCATGAAAATAAAGCAAAAGTGCAAATTTGTATCTCATATATATATATATCATTGTAGTTCATGTGGCAGAGAATATACATAATAACAGTGGACAAATTTACAGCAAGATTGGCTATACACACTAGGAGACAATAACAATTCATGTGGAACACCACTAAAAAACATATTTGCACACACATGTTTTGCACCAAAATAATTACAAAGACACCTGTTTCATTTGAAGCTGCATGTTTCCATTTGAATATGCATGTTTCCATTTATATCTAAGGCAGTTACATAACAAAAACTTTGTATTCTAAGGAAGTCATTTGTTGAAACAATGGCAAATAAATACTGTCTTGATTCTTTGAGACATGAATATTGAATAGATGATCTGGACAGTTCTGAGGATAAATTGAGACATTAAAAAGCACCTTAACCTGCAAAGCCTGCTGGGACATATTAACATATTCTACGCACGCACACACGTATGCACGCGCACACACACACACACACACACACACACACACACACACACACACACACACACACACACACACACACACACACACACACACACACACACACACACACACACACACACACACACACACACACACACACACACACACACACGGAATTGTACATCAGGGTTACAATTGAAAATAAATCCCCTGTGGAATGGATGCAGGTACTTATGCAAATAAATGGTAACAACATGTAATTTTCGATCACAAAGAAACATGGGGTCTATTTGGTTTTTTATTTAATATTTACATGAACTAAAAAAAGGGAAATTCCAAAATCCCGAAGGTTTTATCATGATTCTTGTGCGCTTTCGACAGTGTTCCTACACTGAACTCTAGTGGTTGCCATCGGAACATCAGTGTAGCTCTGTTGACCTAAATGTCACGGATTAGATGTCTGAAATAGTTCGTGGCACTACATCTGATTTTATGTAACACTGCCAGTAAGTTAAGGAAACTAACTGAAGTGAATCGACATACACCAAAGTAATCTGGTTTAACCATAACAAACCACTTCCCCATTACAGTGTTTTATACACTTAGACAGCGCAGCAGAGTAATTCTTTGCATCATTCATATTTTGTCGTTTGAGGAAGTTCACTCTAATTATCAAAGGGGTTTTATTTGTGCATGACTTTGTATTGTCTGCGATGCAACATCAACAGCATTAACTGTACTTTGAAATGCATGTCAGAATATAATTTATACCTTAAAGAGGCAATGAAAACCTTGCTGTTTTTGAATTGTTTTTTCTTTAACACCTTATTGTGGGAAATTTTCTATGTAAATGCTTAAGTGCTTTCAGGAAAAGTGGTACAAAAATGCTAATGTAACATGACGTTATCTTACAAGAGCAAGATGCTTTCCCTTGCCTTTATTTATAAATTGATAATGGTGAAACAATGGCACTTTAGATATTTTATAGAATGAAGAGAAGAAATACAACTTTTCATAAAATATATTATATATAAGACACCGTGGGACTGTAGTTTTTGACATTTATTAGAATGTTTCTGAGAACATATTTGAGTCATCTTGAATAAATTGTCCTTTAATAGATATAAACACCCCTTGTCCTCTCAAATTAGTTGTTTTCTAGGACAGAAACATCTTTATCTCTTCACTGCCATTGTCTACATGATCTTATTCACTTATTTATTTTTAAACAAATCTCCAAATGTGTGCAGATTCACACCATTTACTGATGACTCAGTGGAATTGCTGACTGTTCTATTGTATCAAGTCAGCGATGTGTAAATTCCAACCCTTTGTGTGATTGTCTCAAACATTTGTGACTCACACTTAATAAAGGTTTTTAAAGTGTATGGTTACCATCAAACACACTTTGGGTGTCTAGCTCAATAATAACAATACACTACAGTTGGCCAACCAATCCAATAGTTTCAGTAACATTATAGTTTGTTAAACATACTTGTATCAGCCTTTAAACCTTAATATTATGGGAGGACATACCTCTAGTCAATTTAGTAGCGTCATTTTTATTTGCACTTATATGTATAACAAACATTTGGTTGATTTTCCCAAAGATTCTGGACCAGGAAATAAGTAGGGCTGGTGCTGCTGTTAATATTTGCATGGTGGGTTAGTGCCATTGAGTCTAGTATGCAGGGGAAACCCTGTGTGAGACTTTTACAGGAAATTAAAGTTTCTCTGCACAGGTTTCACCTGTTTAGTGTGTAATCATTTGTCATGAGGAATTCAATTACAAAAAATAGGATGAGTTTCTACTGTGCATGAATGGGCTGTGTTGTCAAAGTCAAGAACAAATGCAGCCCATAAACTACATGGTGTTTTGTGGTGTTTGATAATTTAACAAAAATACAGTAAAAATAGCTTCAATTAAACAAGTGTGACACCTGAGCAGGAAATATGTCTATATTGTTTCACTGTACACTAGGTAGGTGAAAAGCATATTGACATATTAAGTAAATAGGCCTATAACATGAATTCATTGACTGAACAAATACAGATGCTTACCACTTTTCTGTAGGGCGTTACATTCAGTCACCCGTGTCTGTTTTTGTGGCCTATTTTATGTTTCTGTCAAAACAAAGTGTTTGTAACTCAGCGAAGCCATTTCTTTCGAGAGTAAAAATGGAAAGATACTGTGAATTGATAAAAAAAATAAAAAGTGAAAATGTGATGTCGTTTCCTCACAAGCCAATTCTGACTTTTTTCGCAGAATTGTGAGATATAAACTCACAATTGCTAGTTATAAAGTCAGAATTACGATTTATAAAGTCCGAATTGCGAGATAAAAACTAGTCTATTATGTTCTGTATGATATGTTCTCAGAATTGCGAGTTTATATCTCACAATTGTGACTTTTAATAATTGCGAGATATAAACTAGTAATTCTGAGAAAAAAAGTCAGTATTGTGAGTTTATAAATCACAGTTCTGACTTTATTTCTCAGAATTAGGACTTCATGTCTTGCAATTGCGAGTTTATATCACGCAATTATGAGAAAAAAATCAGAATTGGGAGATAAAAATTGTGAGATTAATTTTTTAATCAGTTGCGGAAACGGGCTTCCATACGATTAAGAGCTAATGCACAGATTAAATATAATGTTACACATCAGACTTTCCCCCAACCATTAACTAAATGTTCATGTAAGACAACATTATGCATGTGTGAATCTTGCCAAGCCATATTTCGCAATAATATACTTTATAGGGAGATCGCGCGCTCTCGGAAAGGCACGTCTTATGTGTACGCGCTTTGCGAATGTCAGTCAGCGGTGCGGTCCTTTTGTTTTCATCAGCATGGGTTTAAAAATCATATTTCACTGGTCTGGACTCATGTCATGGAGAATTCAATATAAATATTCACAAAGCTGGAATGCTGTGCTTTGCAACAATAGACGTACTCGTATTGAGCAGCAGTCATCCAGAAGTGAGCATGAAAAAGGTACTCCTCTCAGTCAGAAAACGTATAAATAAAGTTCATTAGATGTTTAATTATTGCATTGGGATTGCTAGAAGAGGGTTTAAGTAACTCAAAATTGACCAAAACTTAAATGTGTATATTTTTTTTTGTCTGTATCTCAAAATTAGACCGTGCACATTCCAACTCATTTTGCCAGCACGGGTTTATGCATGTAGTATATGTATGTATGTTAGAGCACCCTCACTAATTTAAGAAGCACCCTCAATGATTTGATTCTGGAGCCGGGCCTGGATTGCATCATCACTACATCTTATCTTCAGGCGCAGAGTTTGGACGAATGACAACATTTTCAATTATTCAATAATTCACATTTTATATTCCATGGACATAAGGGTGAGTAAATAAAAACTGATGTTTGATATAACCTAATTTGGGATTGATTCCGTCCCAGTGAATAATAATTCGAGTTGAATTACGGGCTGTTCACGTCAAGAATGATAACTAAAACTAAGTTTTAATAATCATTCTAATTGTAGGTTAACAGGAAGGCCATTGCTGTAAACTAAACAGGTAAAACGTATTTTTTTTTTACATTGTACAACATGGCTGACACACAAAATATATCTAGCGATTGGGCTCTGCCATCAGCCAAACTAATGCACCTCATCTGAAACCTCAAAGGAGTTTTTGAATGCGAAGCAAAATGATAAGATGGATCCAGACTACACAGAACAAGCACAAAGCCTCCTCTGATCCAAGATCAGATGATAGACTCCTGTCTGTTGCCGCTGTCTTTATAGGCTACCCATGGTTATCTGCCATCACTTCCCTGTTCTGGATGTTGCATCTGATGATCAAGGTGCTTTAAATAATGAAACATCTGAGTACAGCACACATGGCACATTCAAATCGGTTCATAATCAGTGTAGTGTTTTGAGATGTTGGGTCGTTTAAGCATGCAAAACAGAATGCTGGGTCTGATGGGTCTATTAATGCACTATAGGCATTACATTAGATTAGAACATGTATGCAACTTTTTTGGGCCAACAATATGAATCCCCTGGCCTAGCTCTGAATATATTAGCATGTGGTTCCCGTGATTTGGCAGAACAGTGTGTTGCAACATGCTCTGAACCGCTGGCTGTCTTTCATGTTTACATTTCCCTGCTCAGTCTAACAGCAGACAGTGTGAAAGATGAGACGCTGTCAGACATACTCATTTGCTCTACCTCAGCCTCTCTTCTCTCCATGCCACGGCCTTTGAGCGCGCTATCCATGGATTTCATGCAGACAAGTTACGTTTTATGTGCAGTATGTGTATCAGGGGTTCTCAAACATTTGTTGAACCAAAGACCCCTGTCATAGCCCCAAATTATTCACCAACACCAATTGATTTTTCAATCTTTACAAACTCACTCACATAGACACATTTTATAATAACAGAACTTACTAATACGTTTATAGATGTTAACGAATAGTATTTTTATAGCATTTATTGGTCTGTTGACCTTAATTGCTATGCATTAATACCTAATTTAAATTATTAATATTTCATACATTTAATAATTAAAAAAATAAATGAATATAAAAAAATGCTATTGAGGATGATAATAAATCATTATGAATGAACATAAATGAACAATAGAATATCTTTAATTTGACATTGTAATATAATGATTATATTCTAATTGATAAAAAAACATTAACCTAGATTAATAAACATTCTAATTGATAAAAAAACATTAACCTAGATTAATAAACAGTTAACAAACAACAACAACAACAACAGACACCAATTAATAATTAACAGAATGAACCATAATAACAAATATTATGACATTAGTTTTTCATATCAGAATTATTACAGTTAACGGAAACTTAAAATTTAAACATAAAATAAATTTTTTTGTTTGGTACTTCAAATAAAATAAATAGTAACTGAAATAAGATATTATATATATATATATATATATATATATATATATAAAATGTATTAAAGCTATATTTAAAATAAACAAATAAAGGGTTACACTTTATTTTGAAGTGTTCTTGTAATTATATATTTAAGTACTGAGAAATATTAATTAACTATATGTACTTACTTTTTGGATTACAGTTACTTGCATGTAGTTATGCATCATTTATTGTTATTATAATAGTAAGTTAAAAGAAAATACTTAAAGAAAATTCTTATTACAGTATGTCTTTTCCTCTGAGGCCCTGCCGTTCCTTCCAAGACCCCCAGGGGTGTCTGGATTGAAATCACTGGTACTAGACTAGCATTAGTGACAGAATGCCTCAGTCGAAGGTTTGGGATTCACAGTTACAGGAACTATATTGTCTTAAGTGGATTATCTACACATAATAAACTTGTTGACAAGCACTGCTCACTCCTGCAGCAACGCTTCAGTTATTCCCATATTTGCAGCTGCTGTGTTTTGTTCTACAGGTCCCCTTCCGTGATAGGAGCCCGATTTCTTTAGTCACAGATAGGGAATGGAGAGATAGCACAACCATGCAGTGGCAAACTTTGTGGGTGCGGATGAAGATAAGGATTAAAAAAAAATCTAAATAAATCCCTGTGAAATCACATGAGCATAATACTCCAGAAAGTGATGGCAAATTGTTGGAAGCTGAGAGAGGGATTTGCCTATGAAAAATCAGACAGGAAAACAAAGAGAGAGGCCAGAGAGTGTCAGCGGCTCTTATCTCACGGAGCAGCAGGGAGCCGTTTATCTATTGTCTGGAGGTGGCAGCACTGTGGCCGTGACACGCACGGTGGAACAATTAACTCACTGGCATTTCGTCTTATCTAACATAACTCAGCACTGACAACATCTTTGGCCACAGCTGCTGCAAATCATTAGCTATCATTGCCATCCGAGCAACAAAAAGGAAAATAAAAGACTAGCTTGATGTCCAGCATTGTCCCTGTGTGTGAAGGGATGAGGCGTTCCCGGACTCTCTGGGACATTATTGGCCACTGGTTCAATCAGGTTAAAATGAACCTTTTCTGCAACGAGTCTTTTTAGAAAATGCCCTTTACTCAGCTCGGTCTCAAATGTTGAAGTGAATATATCTTTTGCATGTCATTTTATTCTTTCTAGGATACTCAAGGTGTCTTCCGACTGAAATTTCAAAACTTAAATAATTACGACATGAAATCATGAAATCGCATAAATAAATAATGTAATGTTTTATATTATTATTAATATATAATATTGATATATACACATAATAAAATATGAATATATATTAAATACTTCTACTTCTATTCTAAACTATATATATGGTTGTATAATTATAGATTTAATGTATTTAATTTCACAATTTAAATTTGATTAATATAAAACAAAGAAAATAAATACAAAATGACCATTAGAGGTTCTGTGTTTGCCGCAAGAAATGAAAAAACCTTAATTTAGCATTTAAAATCTCTTTTATTTGTTTTTTTATAACTTTAATTATAAAATGCACAAACTATAAACAAGCATTGATAAAACTTTACATTGTGGTGCAATGTACATGTGGTACATTGACAGCAACATCAATAAAGACAACACCCTAGTGCTTTTTTATACATCTTAGTCCTTCATTCCAACTCCTTTTACCAGGGTAAGTCTACTCTGAACTGAGTTCATTCTCCTTTATGAACAGATCTCTGCATTCAAGACAAATTAAGCTGTTTCAAAAGCAAAACTGGAGTTGGTTTCTCGTTTCCAAAAGCCAGTTAACCAGCTTTTCACAGTTGATACAAAAACAGTTATTATGCCTTTAGAGTCAAATGCATATAAAATAATGGTACATTTGTAATGTAAACAATGTAAAGAACATCTACAAATATAATCAAATAATAACAAGTTGACAGATAAGTACTTCAAAAAACAACTCAAATGGCTATAATATTATAAATACAGGTTTCACTTGGAAGCTACATGTCTTCACTTCTCAGACTCTTTCCAGCCTCGAGCGTTTCGGCCGAACTTATAGACAAGTCTACGTCCATCCACCCGTTCCAGGATCTCTCGTTTATAATAATACCTTTAGAGAGAAAGAAGCGTGAGAATCTCAGAATACTGATCAGAGTCCTTTAAAAAGAAGCAAAACTCAAGGGAAGATGTTACCTCATCGCTCGACTGAGTTTCTCGTAGGTCATACTGCTGTTATTTTTCTTCTTGCCCCAAAGCTGAGCCACAGCTTCCGATTTAAGGAAGCGGAAAACCCCCTCGGAGCGATCCTCCCATTTGATCAGGCCGGGGTTGCGCTCGGGGTTCAGGAGAATGTCTCGGATGAACTCCCACAGGTGCGTTCCACGAGGATCTGTGGAAATATGAGACTGTGTGAACGTCGTTAGATGAGAAACAGAAGGAATCTAAAGCAGCTTCAAGACATCCACGTGCCAGAGGTTTCGGTATGTGCTGCTGTCAGGTTCTCGGGTGAAGTTCAGAACACATTAACAGAAAAAAAACCCTTTAGGGTAGTAAGATGTGAAAAATGTCAACTCACTGTGTCGTTTTGACTTGTGACCGCTTGGGATCTGAAATTAGAAAATTTAAATGAAAACAATGTTATTAAAGGGACAGCTCATGTTTCTTTTGGAATAATGGAAAATGTGTGAATAATAACTTCAACTTTGGCTTTTGAAGATGAGGCATTTAGACTACTTCAAGGGTACTTTGTTGTCTTTTTGTAGTCAGTATTCATGTAATGGACTTTTCATGTTCCATGGAAGAAAATAAATATCTGAGTTTCAAAATCAATCCATTCATGGGAATGGAAGAAAACCTGTTCAGGAAGTGCACTAGTTAATGCATATGTATTTTAGTTCCTATGTTTAACTGTGTAGTTTAAGTGTCTGTAGGTGGGCTGTAAAGATTTTAATTCATATCAGTAGCTTTGCAACAGCACGGCATGACTATCTAATTGGCCTTTTTGCCTGCAGCGAACAAATCCTTTCAGTTACGCAACATAGAATATAAGAAAGAACACAGCAAAGAGACCCGGGGCAAATGGCATTGTTTTATAACCATAAACATTTGTCTATAAAAATATTTATTTGCAAGCATGTTAAAAGAAGATATATATGTTATGCATTTGCAAATGATTTTATTCAAAGCAACTTCCAATGCATTCAAGTAATCCTTTTTTTTATCAGTTAATGCATTCCCTGGGAATTGAACCAATGTCCTTGCGATATAAAATGTGATAACCTTAAACATTACCAATGTTTTTGGACATTTACCATGGTATTACCCACAACCACAATCCCCATACCATGGTACCGGCATAGTACTTTTTTATATGGAAGGAAGCAAGGAGAATGCTGCTTTTAGGATTAGATTTAGGACAATTCAAATTAAGATCATTTACCTGGGGTTGACGGAGCTGGTGAGGATATGATGGTGTTGGGCTGGAATGAGCTTTTGATGTCAAACAGTTCTGAGGAAAGAGAACAGATGACACAATATTGTCAAACCATCAGGTTAAATAAATAATATATACATGCATCATCGTTTTAACAGGAAACACGCAAACAATTAAGAATATTCTTTTTAATCATTGAGTAATTTCATAGGCACCTGAAGTGTTGTAAAAGTTGGATTCTTCCTTGAAGGGGAGGATTGAACAAGGGAAGTCTGCTGAGGAAAATGAAGTACTTGGTTACAAAATATGAACAGTCTATAATTATTTCGAGAGAATGTGTAAACTTTTGTTTTCAGCAGCAGATGTGGGTCAATGTTAAGTCACTGATATTATGTGAACTTTATGCTATAAAGAATTGAAATGAAAACAAAAGCTCCTTTAGTTGTACTTTGTGTGTGGTTACTTACTCTCTATTTCGGTTTTAATGTCCCCTGGTGTAAACATATCTGTTTGGCCATACTGACCTGTGAGACATTACATGAGAAGACAAAAAAGAATAGTCGTGTTTCAATAACAGAGTATGTTTTGCAACGACTACCATCAAATTTCCAAGTCACTCCAACATCATGTGGTCTTAAACCAGTTTAACTTGTTGGTACAGCTCTCACATGTCACCTGTATACGTTTTCTGGATTTTATTAGGTTTAGTAACACACTGTAATGGAAAGTTTATCCAACTTACACTGTTTATGAAAATCTGGATCTTGTTAGCAACACCCTCCTGGATTCATTATAGCATAGTACATGGAAATGTACAATACATTTCATAATTTATTTCTCTAAAACATTTTTATGGGAATATCTAAGGGGGAAATATTTCATGACAATTACTTATTTAGAAAGAAATGTATAAGAAATGGACCGCTCAATTCCTGTACTATACCATAATGAATACAAGAGGGACACACGGTCAATGATTAGACTTTCCAAGCTCATGCTTATGAGAATACTTAAAAAAAACAATATTTCTTTCCCACAAAATAATGATTCTACTGGGTGTGAAAAGTATGAAACACGCTGTAAACAATAAAATGTTTAGCTGTTTGATTGCAAGTATTTAGCTCAACAATGATACTATTTTTGTAGAAGAGGAAAGATGGACAAAGAATCTGTAGATCAGTCAATGTGATTTTACCAACTAGTACAGGTTCTAGGATTACACTCCTAAAAAAATATTTTATTTTTGGCCTTTCTGCCTATATAGGACAGTCGAAGACTGAGGAAACGATTGGAATGGATAGCCAAGAATGGAACTGGGAAAAGACCACAAGCTAGGACTCAAACTTGGGTTATCCAAAGGCTTTGACCTTGCTACCCACAAAGATATGGATCCAACCTTGATTATCATCCTGTATGAAACAACATTCCTATAGAAAACAACTGAAAGCCAAACCCTATCCCTACACAAAGCCAAACCATAACATACTCCATCAGAAGGAAACTGCAGATTGACGAGAAGTGCTAACTCAATGTCAACTCTTGAACCCAACCGTAATCTGATAACTGGTTGACAACAATGTTGATCCAGAACCAACAAGATTGTTGATCCAGGAACATGGCAAAATCACATTAAACATCTTGTTCGGGGTTGGAAGGATAGACAGAGGTAAAATGCAACCTCTACTACTTCTGGATCTTACCGTTCCACTTGAGGTCAGTCAGGCTCTGGAAAAGAATGGAACCTACGGATCCGGCCGCTTGGGTGAAGTCTTGGAAGCTCATGTTGCACAGTTGCCTCCCGTCAAGGTCAAAGTTCTGGAAGGGAATGCTGGTGGCATCGATTTGGTGCATGTCCAGCGTCTGTTGGAGCCATTCCCACACCTGGTACTTGGTCCAGTTTTGTGGGTGAAGATCCTGAGACCAGAGCCGGCTCATGTAACTGGAAGTCACTGCGGAAAAGTTGAGTTTTCAAAAAGGGTTTGGTAAATGTCCCTATTAAAAGCTGGTTTATGCTGGTTGGTGCTAGTCAAGTTTGGCCTTTTTAGTGAAGTTGGTTGACCAATAGAAAGTATTGCTGGTCTATCTAGAACAGAAGGCACCAGATGAAAATACTAACTGGACCAGAGTGAAGTGAAACTGTTACAAGCTGGGGTGAATTTCCAAAAGCATTGTTAGCTAACTAGTATGGTCGCAAGCAGAGATGGGCAGTAATTATGATACATGTATTTCAAATACGTATTTCAAATATAAAATAGGATTTTGTAATTTGTATTTGATAGGGTTGATGAAAATAGCATCATATTTTGTATCAAAATACTTTAGTGTTTTGTATAATTTATTTTTAAATACTGTAAAATACTTTGTAAGTAGTCTTCATAACATCATATAAATGCGGCCTCTGATTGGTGCCTGCTCAGTAGTTTGCCCAGACTTGTTACTACACTATTAATGTGTATATGTCCTCTATACTTCTGGCAATATACAAGTGGCAAAAGGCATGCAAACAAGCGGGCCCTGTGCAAATGCAGGATACACGCTAGGATGAAGAAGAAGTAGTCCCTCTATTTCTATGGCTCTCCATAGATTTAGTGGTTGGAGTTGGTTAATACTCCTTGACAAGTTCTGTTGCTATTTTCTTATTACGTTTCTGGCTACATTTAAAATCAAAACATTTTGATAATTTAATAATTGCTGAAATGCTAAAAGGTTGGTTTCAACTTCCAAATAGGAGTCCAATGATTGATATGATAAATAAGAAATATTTGATTGCTGAATATTGTACCCTAATTGAAGTAGCTGTTTAGTAGGATCATGATACCATTGCATGAACGACTGCATGACACATAACATATTATTATATTTATGATTAACAATCAAATGATTAATTAGTTAGAAACTAGTAGCTATGAATACAGGTGCCATCAGTTGTCTTCTTATGAATGACTTGTTTGTCATTGAGTTAGTCTTGCAGATGCAAATCAGGCCCTTTGCTACCAAATACCAAGTAACTAAATTAGGAGACAATTATGAGTCATTCGCAAACTGTTGAAATTATACTGTTGTTTACTTTAAAACAAACCTTCATCTGGGAGATTACAGGGATATGTGAATATTTGATCTGTTAACTGTGCATATGTCAGATTTATGGTATGACTCTGGCAGAGAAGAGCTGTTGCTATCGAACACTGTTTACTTAATCAACTTAATTAAGTCAGTGTAATGGTGAAGGGACAGATCAAATGTCGATTGATGGAAAGTTTGCGAAGAAATTTCATGCTCCCTTGTAAAATTATTTTTTTGTATTTTTAAAATACAAAAATACAGTAGTTTATTTTGATACATGGTGTGGCTGCTGTATTTTGTAATTTATTTTGATAAACTTAAAATGAAAGTATTTGGTATTTTATTTTAAAATACATTTTGATGTATATTTGCCCAACCCTGGTCACAAGTTCTATTGAACTCTATTGTTAACAACGGAATTTGCAACCATAGTTGCTTTTAGGAAACACATCCCTGATTGGGAACTTTTCAAGCTGGTGGACCAGCACAATCATAGTGTTCCTAGCAAAGTTTGCCGGTGAAGTTGGTTGACTAGAAAGCTCATTGTTGAAGCAGGTTGATTAAGGAAGATCGCTAGATCAAAAGTCTTCAACTCCGCTTTTTGAGACCCCTCGTCCTGCAAAGTTTATTAACAACCTGCTTCAATAAACCTACCCATGATTTTCAAGCAGTCTTGAAGACCTTGATTAACTGGTTCAAGGTTGGAACTAAACTCTGCAGGATACTTGGTCTCCAAGCAGGGTTGAAGACCTCTAGTCTAGAGCACTCCAGCACACTAGCATCACATGTGGGGACCAACATCCAAAACACAATATATGCTGCTGAACAGCTAAACTAGTCTTAGCATTCAGTTACACACTGTACAAAGTGTAAATAAAAGTACTGCACATGGTTTCTAGATAAGTGTGAATCACTTTCACTATCTGTACATGGTCCCCAGTGCATGCAACTGATAACCCCAGTGACTGCTAGAGTAAATGATTAACCTGCCAGAAAAGTCTCCGCCGATTAGATTATAAACAAAACCTAGCTAAAATCTGTACTGGAATTGTACTGTGGTGGAATAATCACAAGCGCACCTTCTTAGACTCTTGTGTTTCAGACAATTAAAAGCTTTACCATCAGTGCAGTTGTAGTGGGTTGTCCAGGAAGCAGGTAGCTGGTTATCAACACTCACAGTAGCTGGGATACTCATGACACCGCTGACCTGAAGGACCATGATCCAGTGCTATTGAAAGGAATGGAAAGGAATGTTTATTTCTTGCCTCATAACCAGAGACAGTTCTGAAACTTTCATGCAATGCACTAGAAAAGTCCAACTTAGCCTCAGGCACAAAGTCGATGCCTTATAGCTTGTTCCTTGTGGGATTTTACCCATCAACCCTTAGCCCAAAGCCTTACACCGCACAATCAAACTCTGTTCCTACTATCACAGTGTTTGTAAAACTTGTTGCACGGGAGAGTAACAGCACACTTGATAACCTTTTTGTAATAGTAAACATACACACTGCGCCAAAAATGGACATATAATTAAATGTAGACGTTATGCCAGTTTACGGTTATGATCAGCGAGTGAAAACAAAGGTCTTGTATGTTCAAAGGGGTAAAGGGAGGGGGTGAATTTTGCGTAGGTGTCCTTCGTGCCTCGCTCAACCACACATGCAGACACATTTGCACAGGAATGTATTAGTGTGTCTAACTGCTTTGCATATATAAAAGGTCCACCTGTCCTTCAGATTAACAGTTAGATCAATGGTGCAGTCATACCTTGTATTATATGATCAGTGTTGTACAAAGCACTTTTTAAAATCATCTAACGCTGTGAATGCATCTGTGTTGTGAGTTACAGGTTTGCTGAAACCTATACTGCATAAGTAACTTTTTGTACAGTTTGTACAGAGGAGCTCAATGAAAAACATCAGCATGATCGAAACCCAATCAAGTATCCTGAAATGTTTGTCTGTTGAACTTTATAAAATAATGCTGTTCCATGATCATTTAAAAACCTAGTTTCAGGGCATTATAGACCTTGTTCCAAAAGGTATGCAACTTAATTTTACAGCCTCCTATGATGCCTCATAACTTCAATGAAAAATCCAAGATGGTGGAATTTTTCAGCAGAAGAAAAACGTTTATTGTAAACATGCTTTTAAAATTCAAAAGTATGTAACGCAACATTAGTTTGTGCTATGAATTTGTATGCATATTTTATGCTTGAGTAACAACGTGCTAAAAAGGAAATTTTTGTGGTTGCTGCTTACGCTGACTGTTACAAAATTGTCATTTATGTGGTTCCATGAGGTTTGAGATGTTGCTTTACGTCGCGTTGGATTTTATAACGTTATTTGTGTGCTCAAGTGAGAAGTACGGCTGGTTAAAAATAAGATGATATTTTATTCTATCTGCAAAATGTAACCTTTAAGTTAACATAATAGCATATATTCAACTACAGTATCTCACATGACATAGGTCACGTGATCTCCAGTGCATTCCCATTGGTGGTCTCATCAGAATGCTGCTCATTCGCATAAAGTTAGATTTTTCTCAACTTTGTTGCATTACTGGACATTCACAAATCATATCATCAATATCAACTTTTGCTAAGGTCGTACGCATGGTTGTTTTGACGCTTCAAGCTGCTGTTAGTGTAAACGAGGTGAAGACTTTGCTAGGTTTTGGAATAGATATAAAAAATCAGATAACGAGCATACTATGCAAAGAAAACAACAGGATACGAACGTAAAAAACACATGATAAAAATGTGATTCAGTAAAGTGCTTGTAGCAATGACATTATTTGCTGAGTTTATTGACATTCCTTGGAACGGTTGTAAACCTGTTTAGTTTGGTGTCAACTCTGGAAAATTCTCTTCTACATGAGTGTATAAAGCTGTATGGGAACAACGTATCTGTGTGATCTGTTCCACCAACAAACCTCATACTTGAAATCTGACCTATATTTGTCTTTTATTGATCCGAAGATGACCTAGCAGATCATTTTATGGAAAGTGTGTAAAACTGGGGGAGCTATGCTAACATGTTCACACCAAGACCAAACAAAGGAAATTAAAAACGTAGTATTCTTTTCCTAAGAAAAACGTTCAATCAAGACTTAGTTAAGATGAACTGAAAAATTACATTTTAGCCTTCCTCCCACATTAAAATGATTGGGATTAGAGCAATTTTTCTCTTTTAATTTCTTGAGTTTAACATTTTCAGTTTCACTCTAATCCAAATATTCCTTTCAAATAGTTCTTGATTTCGTATTTGTATTCATTAATACTTATAAGAATATTGTGTGAATATATAAATAATAATATTAATAATAAAAAACACTAAGTTGCTTAAATAACCTTTAAACTTAAATTAAAAAAATATTACTAAAATGTAGGAATTCATTTCTTGAGTCTAACATTTTCAGTTTGCTCTAATCCAAATATTCCTTTCAAATAGTTTGTATTTTTTATTCATGATTAATTATACAAAAATGTTATGAATATATAAATAATAATATTAATAATAAAAAATGCTAAGTCATTTGTAATGTACT
Organism: Ptychobarbus kaznakovi; assembly: GCA_027422405.1. Classification (NCBI taxonomy): domain Eukaryota; kingdom Metazoa; phylum Chordata; class Actinopteri; order Cypriniformes; family Cyprinidae; genus Ptychobarbus; species Ptychobarbus kaznakovi. Next base: position 37,883,770 of record CM049796.1, read on the forward strand.
TTAAACTTAAATGTAAAATGTAATTACTAAAATGAATCATTTGTGACATACAGGACTTAACAGATTTCCAATTATGATTGGACATTTTGCGTAATCACAGTCGTCATTTGTCTGGAATAATATATGATATTTCAATGGAAAGATCATTCATAAATCAAACTACTAATGAATTGCTCTTTGTTTCTTTTAACTGGAAAAGCAGGTTGCCAGATTCTTTCAAGCATTATGAAACCCATCTGATGTGTTTAATCCCAGACCAGTGTATTACTATGGTGATGCCTACTGTGATGTATGAGGAAAGAAAACTATAAACACATATTTGGGTGTTTATCACATTCCATACAGTAACTGACCAAACACTCTGGTACAGGCCGTCAACTTCCTTTACCTATCAGTTACGGAGCGATAGGGGCCATTTACACTCAAGTTGTATGTGTTGTACACAGTATGCAAAGTGTTTCCAAGTTTCCGAGGCCCCAGCGAGTATTTGGACACTTACAAATATATGAATGTCACTGCATCACATAAAACAATCAAACCAAGTGGCATCTGCAAACAAATTGTGCTTTTCATAACAGTAACTTCACCGTTGTTTTAAGCAATTCTAGCAACTGTTTATGAACTAGTCCCAACTTAAAGGATTTTCACTAATTTATGATGATGGATATCCGATGAAAGTGGATATAGATATTACGGATATACGATCCGATTCTTGCGATATCCGATTTGTCTCGCGAGAAGCCACTAGATCTCGCGAGATCCGACTGGTCTCGCGAGAACGTGATGATATCCTCCCAAAACATTTTGCAGTGTTTACATTAGAGGTGCACCGTTAATCGTTAAAAATTGCGATCTTGAAAATTGCGTTTTGTAGCTGCCCATGTGTGAACGCTGTCATTCACTGATATGGGCGGTGACAAAACACGCGCTGCTCAAGCTCCACTGACGCTTACGATGTGAAACAGGTGTTAAAGACATTCAAATCTGCATTCATGCTGCTGCTGGTCCAGAAAGAGCAACACAAACAGTCTTTTCAACCACATATAATTATGTCTGTGTTACAGACATTTAAATAACAGAAGTACTAGGGAATAGGGATGTATTGAAACAATGACGTGACACGATCAAATAGAGGCGTGCACTAATGCAGAAACACGTCTGCAGCGTGAAAGTATTTAAAACTGTACGAGAAAGAACTACAAAACTCATTACAAGCACGAAGCACCGACTGTGAGACAGTAGCACTGTATCTCATGTCTCCGATGACAAGGGGAAGGGTGACGATGCTGGTTAATGTATGATGATTGAAATCGCGAAATGGCCTCAAATGATTAGTAAATAAACTGCAGAATGTTATGTTTTCTAATACACGCACAAATTGCATGTAAATTATTCAAACAGCGCTGCACGAGCTCGCGGCGCCAGGGTTCAACGTCCAAAGCGTGAGAAAAATCTGCGCTAAAACACTGTTACTCGTCAGCTGCTCAGTAACATTTTTATTAGTTTTTTTTAAAGGCATGTGCCAATGCGAGACGTGCAACAAACATCTTCCCAAACTCATCAGAATCATTTATAAATCTGCTGTCAATAAAAAGAAGCACTGAGGTCTTCCTGGTTCCTGCGGGATTCTGCCAAAATAAAAGCTCCATCAACGTTCACAAATGTTAGTATTGTAATTTGAATGTTGTTCTGTAAAATTAAACAAAGACAATAATCATGATAATAATAGTTACCCCACAACAGCTCTATTAATAAATGTATTATAACATTCACACAGTGTTCACATTGGGATCTGTAATATATTCTAATGTTTTAAAAGAAGTCTCTTCTCAGCAAGGCTGCATTTATTTGTACAGAAAAAAATAAATGCCTGATTCAAGAAGGGGGTCCAAAAATTGTGCTTTGTTGGTATAAAATGTCTGATAGAATGTTAAAAAAATGTTAAGTGTTCAGTAAATATTTTTTAATTGTTGTTTTGTAATTGATTTTTTTTATTTAACAGTAAAAAGCACTTTTTGGCTATTTAATTTATGCAATGGTGAACAAAAATGGCAAACTAGGCCTACATGGGGGAAAATATGCGAAACTCTTCGGCCCAGAGTTTAATTTTGTTCGGCTTCAGCTTCGGCCAAGAAATTTCATTTCAATGCCTCCCTAAGATATACTTGGATAAAGGTTTAGAGTTTGGGTATAAACACTTATTGTCTGCAGTAGCGATCAAAATGAAAGTATCTTAACACTTGTATTGTAAACGACAACCCGTTTAAAAAGTATTTGTCATTGAATCATTCATTCAGGAGATTCCAACAGTGAAAGAAGTCTTTATGAAGTGAAACACTGACTCCTTCATTGAATTTTCATTTTGTTCAAATGAATATAGATTTTTAAAAGACTTAAGCAATGAACATGTTGTCAGAACCACTAGTAAATTACGTTATTTTGTTTAGTTTTCTAATCTTGTTTTTTTTCAGAATCGTGAGAGAATCGTGATCTCCAATTTTCTTTTTTTTTAAATTGTGATTCTCAATTTATCCAGAATCGTGCAGCTCTAGTTTACATGTTGTTATTACTGCATATCATTAATTAAAATAGAAGTTTAATTTCATAAAGTACAAGTTCATTTCAAAATGCACCATTTTTTGCATTTTGTGTTTTTCAGTCTAAAGTCTAAAAAACTAATCTCGTCTCGTGAACTCAGTCTCGTGTCTCATCTTGTGGGATAAGTGTCTTGTTACACCCCTAATATATATATATATATATATATATATATACCTAATAAACATGTTTTTTTTTTAAATGTTTGACTTGAAAAGTGCACTTCTTATTGCATTCTTTAAAATCCTTTTTTTGAGTTGAACATTTTCAGTGTGACACCAAATATTCAAATCAAATAGTTCTTGATTTTTAGAACTGGTTTAATAAGCATTTATTTTAAATAATAAATAAATAAACAGCCTGCTTGATTTTTAAGAACACTACATGTATGCAAGTTAAAGTATTACATGTTTAATTAAGCAAATGCTGAGAAAAAAAAGTTGCCCAAAGTAAAAGGACAACAAATGGCACAACATTTGAATAATTTTTGGATTTTCAGATACATTACAACTATTGTATGTCACGTGTTAGAATAAAACAGCGTTGCATTATCATCTGGGATTGTCATTGAAGTGCATGCGTGAAGGAAAGCTTTCCTGCAGAGAATCAAAGAGAACGAAAGTGTCTCACCAGAGATGTAGAATGTGATCCTGGCAGACTGCTTCTGGTTCAGAGTTAAATGTCTCTTTCTTCTCTTTCTAAAGTTGTCAGTGTCTGTATGGAAGAGAAGATTAGAGTTTTAAGGAGAGGTTGCGTTGTGTACCTGTGACACTGCTTAGGCCTGCCAAACTTCTGTGACAGAGTGCGACCTCGTTCACCAATGAGGATTTTTATCCGTCTGCTTCCTGCTGCTTTGATTGGCTTATTTTCACGCCAGGTGTGTTCCTGGGAATTTGCATACGTTAAAAAAGGTACTGTTGTAGCAATTCACTTTCACTATGAACACACAAGCAGTCTCTCTCTCTCTCTCGCTCGCTCGCCCACACACTCACCCACATGCTTCAGCAATCCTGCCGGTGATTAATCTATTGATGTTTAACGAGAACTCAACCATCCAGTTGCTATTTTTGTTTTGACGTTATTTTCCCGTTTTGACTCTCAGGGTGATATTATTATTTATTAATAATAATTTCTGGGTCATAAAAGACAAAAAAAAGCACATCCTGTGAAAGCTTTTTTTTAAATCAACAATTTAATTTCTTTAAAACTTGTGCTAAAACTTCATTTTATTTTTAGTGAAACATCTAGAAATACTCAGCCGCTCTTTTATATACACACTACAAGTCAAAAGTGTTTGAATGTTTTTTAAAGAAGTCTCTTCTGCTCACCAAGCCTGCATTTATTTGATCCAAAGTACAGCAAAAACAATAACATTTTGAAATATTTTTACTATTTAAAACAAGCGCTTTCTATTTGAATATATTTTAAAATGTAATTTATTGTGATTTCAAAGCTGAATTTTTCGTTAGTATTATTACTCCAGTCACATGATCCTCCAGAAATCATTGTAATATTCTGATTTGCTGCTCAAAAACATTTATTATTATTATTATGAATAATAAAACAGCTGAGTAGATTTTTTTCAGGTTACTTTGATGAATAGAACGTTTAGAAGAACAGAATTGATCTGAAATATAAATATTTTGTAACATTATAAATGTCTTTATCATCACTTTTGATCAATTTAAAGCATCCTCGCTAAATAAATGTATTCAGTCTATAACCCCCCCCCCCAAAAAAAAAAAAACAAAAAAAAAAAAAACTGACTCCAAGCTTTTGAATGGTATAGTGTATAATGTTACAAAAAGCTATTCATCAAAGAATCCTGAACTTTTTTTAATAATTTTTTTGATAATAATAATAAATAAATGTTTCTTGAACAGTAAATCAGCATATTAGAATGATCTCGGGAAGGATCATGTGACACTGAAGACTGGAGTAATGATGCTAAAAATTTAGTTTTGATCACAGAAATAAATGAAATTGTAAAATATATTAAATTCAGTAATTTTAAATAGTAAAAATATTTCACAATAATACTGCTTTAGCTGTATGTTGAATCAAATAAATGCAGGCTTGGTGAGCAGAAGATAATTATTTAAAAAAACATTAAAAATCTTACTGTTCAAGAACTTAGATATAGATAATTATTTAGAAGAATACTTTTTTTTTGTCACATACACAATTATACAGAGTATAACCAGCAGTGAAATGTGTTCTCTGCATTTAACCCATCCAAGTGCACACACACCTGGAGCAGTGGGCAGCCGACACTGCGGCGCCCGGGGAGCAGTTGGGGGTTCGGTGCCTTGCTCAAGGGTCTCACCTCAGTCGTGGACAATTCCTGCCGGAGCCGAGATTCGAACCCACAACCTCGGGTTACAAGTCCAACGCTCTATCCATTAGGCCACGACTGCCCCTAAACTAAAATGTATTAGTTAGTAGTTCATTTTAATATTTAATACTAAATTCAAAGCTTTGATTTTTGATTATGATAAGTTATTCATTTATTTATTTTAGGCTTTTAATAGTCTTATAAACTTGTATAATATAACTTTATTAATATACATTTTATTTTTCAAGCTGTTATTTTAATATTTTATGTTACAGTATTTTTTATTTCAGTTTAGTTAATTTTGTAATATGCTTTTGTCATTTGTATTAGTTTTATTTCTATTGAATAATATACGTGATCCTAAAAATTGTAAATTTTCTAAAAAAAAAAAAAAGTTACACCACCACAACAAAATATTACATAAAAAATTACACCACAACAAAATATATATTAATACATATAAAATCAGACATTTATATAATAAATATAAAATTACATTATAAAATGTTTTATTTTGTTTTAATATTTTCTATTACTTTCATTTTTAAAGGTCATTAAAAAACTTAAAGCAACTATTTAGTCAAAGGCACATACATTAAAAGGTGAAACGAATGACAACAGCAAAATAGTTAATCACAAAGTAGTAAAAAGAAAAGAAAAAAGAAATTCAAAACAATCCAAATAACTGAGATTCCTCTATAATACAACCCCTCATTAAACTCTTACACCCAGACAACTTATAGCTTTAGACAAAACTGCAAACTCCATTGTCTAACAAAACAATGGAATCATTCGTCTGAGAGCGACAGACGTGCTATCAAAACATAAGCTGCATGTCTCCCGCTCTCAGACGAATGTGCTTCTTCCTTGATCAGAGGTCTGATGCTCCCTGACACACACAGAAACAGCAGGCTGCGAGCGCTCAGGTTAGTGGGAGGCTTTACGCTGTTGATTAAAGAGCTCTGAAGCTCTAAGACACGTGACGGGTAAATCACAGAGGAACTCTGACTCAACATATGTGCTGGATTTTATCTACATCTGTGGCCGAAGTGTACATCTGCACAGCAGCTCTGCCAAAGCAAAAGCACGAAAAGATCTGCTGTCACGATTTGAGATGTTATTAATAAGCAACAGAGTTTGAATTGTGTGTGTTGAGGTGTTTTTTGCAAACTACAAAAAGCTTTGAATAAAATGAAATAAATATGATATGAACAGTGTTATTGCATTATTATTTATATATTATTATAGTCTTTAGTAATTTTTTTAAGACATTAGTTAAGAAGAAACATAGTTTGCATAATTGTGTTGAGATGTTTTTGTGAACGGAAAAGCTTTTAATAAAATAAAACAAATATGAATTTAATATTATATGAGCAGTGTTATTTTAGCATTATCTATATGTAATTATAGTCTTCATAAATATCTTGAATGAGCTTTTATTTTAATATTTTAGTTTTCAGTTGTAGTTTATAATTTTAATTTCATACTGACAAAAAAAATGTATAGCCTGAATAAAATGTATGCATTTAGCAGACGGCTTGGATAAAAGCGTCTGCTAAATGCATAAATGTAATGTAAATGTAATTTTAATTTCAGTTTAAATTGTATTCATTCTAAACATTAAACATCATTTATTTCAGTTGCCAAGTCAACATTTCTTATTTTCATTAGTTTTTTTATTTATTTAAGTTTTTCATCTAATATTTCTATTTAATTTGATCTAAACTTTACTTGAAAACTATAACAGCCCTTGATTTAAAATAAAAAAATTGGGGGGATGAATGAAATTTGGGGGGTGAATTAAATTTTATGAATGAAATATGAAATGTTATTGTATTTTATTTCTGTATGATCTAAATAAAATCAAGTAAAATATTACTTATATTTATAAGAATATTTATATCGAAACAGTAAATAAATAAAAAACAAATACACAATTACAAGTATTGAAAATACACTAAATACATACTTTATCGTTCTGACGTGTCAATAACTCCTGCCCACTACAAGCTCCACAAATATATTTGCACACCACGACAATATATAAATTATAAAGTTCAATCGATTTACACTTTATATCATCGCCAACATTTATATTGTCATATCGCTATAGCAAGCAGTGATGCTTAACGTTTAATGAACACATTTGACTAGCTAGTAGATAAAACCAAAATCTGATAACTGATATCAAGACTGACTAGTGCTAATGCTATGTTCCCATTGCTAGTGCTCTTTTTCTCCTTCATGCTATTGCTAAGTAAATGCAAATCTGAATGGTGCTCCATTTTAACCTTAATCAACAAGTAAAAATGACCATGACATCCTTACCTTGTCTTATGCTGCCTTCACAGGCTATCCATTTAGTTTTTTTTAGTATATATGACTTTTCTAGTTGGAAATTGGACATGAATGCTGTTGTCATATTTTCTACATTCTACTGTAATTTTTATACCCATGTTTCTGAGTTGTGCAGGCCATAAACTTTAAACATGGTGGAGGAGAAAACAGTTGCTGCTGGAACAGGTTTGCTTTTTCCCCACAAAATCAAGATCATCTTGTTTTAATGTTAATGTCATGCACAAAGTAGTGCAATAACCATTTCAAGCATTGTGTATGTTTTATATACACAGCAAAACAGCATGTATTTGACTCAAAATCCAGAATCGTCAACAAGCTAACTATAAAGATAGCACTGTGAATGATTATAGAGTTGTCAATGAATGGTATGCTACATTTTATTCAAAATTAAAGGGGTCATATGATGCGATTTCAACTTTTCCTTTCTCTTTGAAGTGTTACAAGCTGTTCATGCATAGATAAGATCCCTGAAGTTGCAAAGACTAAAGTCTCAAAACCTTAAAGTTAAGACTCGTCCACATCCACCTAAAACGGCTCATTCAAACACGCTCCCACATGTCTATGTCACGGTGTGAGAAGATTTGCAAAACACCACCCAAGCATATACGAAATGAAAGAAAGCAGTATTCTCGCTGTAGTATTGTTGCTGCCGCCGGTGCCATCTCATGGAGACGCTGTGTTTTGTTGTGAAAGTAAAAGTACTTTGTTTGGGCTTCCAAAAGTGGACACAACTATAAATCAGTGGTTAAGTTGTATTTACAACACTGTTCCAGAACAGTTCAACCCAAATATTAGAGTGTGTCCAGCGCATTTTACAGAGGACTGTTTCCTGAACCTGGAAGAGTAGCCTACAATGCTGGCTTGCACAAAGCCGGTTTCTATAAAGTGGGGCAATTCCAACTTTGCAAGGACAGTCTGGTGCTTCTGACTCACAGACTGTAAGTATGTTTTTTTATTTAAAAAATTAGCAACTGACGATTCAAACGCACGTTTTGAGCTGTGTAGAGTAGTGCGTGTTGTTTTTCGTTTCTCCGATCACAAATGCAGACACAGCGATACAAAGCGACGTGTAAAAAAGTACAAGTATAAGGCTATGTTCAAACTTTTTTGAGCCGTAGTTCACTGACAAGCTAGGCAATTTCGTGTTCGTAATCGAAGGCGATTCATCTGCGATTATGAATGCGATATTGCCTAGATTGTCGGTGAACTACGGCTCTGTGTATTAACTGCCATTCCATTTGAAAAACAGGTGATGAAGATTTACTGCTAATCAAGAAACCGGCTTTACTGACGAGATGCGCATGAGAATCGAATTCGATTAATTGCACAGCCCTATGTTGAGTTGTAACTCCCTTTTTTGTAAATGGCGTTTGACTTAGTATTTGCACGTTCAACTTGTAAACACTGACTCGGTACTTCCGCCTACGTCAAGCGTGACCTTCATTACGTGAAGTCTGGGACGCGCATCGAAAACAGACGAGCATTTGTGTGTTTATAAAGCAAATACATTTATTTTACTTTTCTAAATGACCGATCGTTTCGCTAGATAAGACCCGTATTCATCGTCTGGTATCGTTTATAGCCATTTGAAGCTGCACTGAAACTGTAATTTTGACCTTTAACCGTTTGGAGTACATTGAAGTACACTATATGGATACAAATCCTGGAATGTTTTCATCAAAAACCTTAATTTATTTTCTACTGAAGAAAGAAATACATAAACATCTTGGATGACATGGGGGTGAGTAAATTATCAGGACATTTTTATTTGAAAGTGAACTAATCCTTTAAACCACATAAACACAATGCATTACACCAAATACACAAAATAATGTTCTTTTAGCAACGTCATATGACCCCTTTTAATATCTTGAATATCTACGATTTTGGCTTCAATAAGATTTTCCCAGGAAACCTGGCATCCTCCACGATTCCCATTCAGTCCAACAGAAAAGCACTTGAATGCGACAAGCTTGTAACCAGGACTTCTGAAATTGGAAGTAGGAAATGTTGAGTCATACAACTACAGCTCACATGAATTAAAGTGGCATGTCCTGAACTAGTTGATACATGAAATCAGCAGTCAAATAAAGAGGTTTATTGGCGAAAAGTATTTTATGTATTTTGAAAATACAAAAATACTAAGATTAAATGTATTTAAATACAAAATACATTATTAAAAAAAGGTATTTAAACACAAACTAGTATTTTGTATTTCAAATACGTCTTTTAAATACATGTATTTAAAATACTGCCCACCCCTGGTTGTGAATATGTTGTTTTATCTTACTAGCTTCAACTGCTGCAAGAAGGCCTATTTAGATTTATTGGCTTGGCTACACCTCATGAACATTTGAAAGACTCCGAGCTGAAAGTCCCCTCAAACGCAGTGTATTGTTTTCGTTTGATTTCATTGTACCCTTTCAAACACTGTCAAGATTAAATTAAGATCTAATCTAGCCAGGTTTAGATTTAAGACCAGTAGAGTCACGAGGAACTGCTGCCAGAAAACTCACTCAGTCTGCGGGAAAGGGCTTCAGCTCACGCGCTCATTACGGAGCAGAAATCCTTCTTTCCTTCCTTCCCTTCATTTCACCCGATCCCTTCATTAGGCTCTCATCAGCACGTTCAAAGCTGTCATCTTTAATATTTCACACGAGCTGGAGAAAGAGACAGAGAAAAGAAAGAGTGGATGATTTTATTAGGGTCAATTACAGCTACAAATGACAATTTATCGGGCTAAATTGCGATTTTACGTCCTTTTTGTGAGAGAACAATGACTATGTAATTAGAATAATGAGCAGCGCATCAGTCGAATGATTTGTGCCGAATGAGGAGTTTCTTGCATGTGTGTTACACACACTTGTGTATTTGTTGAACATCGCACGTTCGTGTAATTACACCTAATGTCTAATTACAGCAGTTGAACTGAACAGCCCTATGCTGCGGTGTGTTATGCCCGTATGTGTCTGTTCCTGCACAGCTGCATTCTGGGAGGAGCGGGTCAATGCACCTGCAGTTCATCTCCAGGACACTTGATGGCACTGTGAGCTCACTAAAGTCGCGCCGCATGGCACAAGCTCTTGTTTAAAATATGAAAGCTGTCATGTAAACCACTACTTATGTAGTTTTTCATTCGAGATATATATTTTTAATTTAACTTGTTTTTGCTTTGCAAGTTTTACAAGTAGGCTGCAAAGACATTGTGTGAAGTGACCCGTGAGAGTGGGAAATGGTAGAAAAGGACTTTCGTGTGAAGGATATAGGCAGGGCGACTGCATATATTTTGAGAAAAAGGCAGAAAGAGTTTGTTTATGCGCTTAACAACCATAATACTTCAGTGATGTGGGTGGCTGCCACAGGATTGCTGTGTGGTTGCTAGGGTGTTTTTTTGGCCCAAATCACGAAAGCACAATGTCAAGTTTCTATAGTATTCTGTTCCCTAGATATGAATATGTAAATGTATGGGATTTTTTTTTTTTAGGGATGCATGATACATTGGTGCCATATAGCTCATTATGCAATGATTCAATAATTGACAGTAAATAAAAAAAATAAACAATAATGATAAACAGTACTAATTTATAAACAATAATGATAAACAGTACTAATTTATGTATATAGAAAAAAATCATATTATATATTATAATACAAAACATAAATATAAAAATTAATACAAAATGTAATTTAAAACATTAATATAAACAATTAATTTAAAACATTGTTTAATGTTTTAATTATGATTTAAATGATAAAATATATACATACATAAAAAAAACATATAAAAAAAATAATAAATTTTAAAATAACAAATATTAATAAATTATATAATATAAATATATAAATATTAAATAATATTTATGTTAACAAAATTTTAATAAATGAAAAACAATACAAAATAATACATATAATAAATACATAAAATTAAATTGTGAGTTGTTATCAATTCTTAAATACACACCTTTTCACAAAACATACAAATTATATAACTTAGTTGTTATTAATTCTTAAGTAATCACTACCGTTTTCACAATAGTATATAACTTTTTTTTAAACATGAAAATAATTATCACCTTACAGGAATCAGAAGACTTTTAATATCATCCACACCATGTGGTGCATCCCCTAAATTGATTTGCCCATTTCATGAATTTTTAAGGTAAAAATCCGAAGTCTGATCCCGAAGAAACAGCACACTTCTCAACAATCTGCACGATTTAAGGTTTGTAGCATTCAATTTTAATACACAAGTTTAAAGTTCACAGATCACAAAAGTATGAGCGCTAATTAAAGAAAAGCTTCAGTTTTAGTACCCTATGATCTGTTCTGTACGAATGGCCTTCGCAGCCCACCTGCAAGTCAGTGTTGTTAAGTTAGCAATGCTCGCTATAAGTCCCTGTTATCTGTTACACGCCTGGCAGCCTGCAGACTACGGCTCCAAGCGAACCTCCAGTGACCAGCGCTGCCCTGTAAAATCACAACCGCCGCGGATGTCTCTGGCTCTGCTTGGGCAGAAGGGCTCGGGGAAAGCTCGCTTCTGATTGGCTGGACGTCGGTCGAGAGGCTTAAATTGGACAACAGAGGCCGGAGCTCTTCTGGAATGATAGTCGCTCTGAAAGCCACAGGGTGTGCTAAGGTTGTAAATACAGAGACCGAGTCACAGATGGGTAAATCACACAAACACTCAACATTTCCAATCATTTTGGTGCGCTGCCCACATTCCATACGGAACGCCATGAGTTATTACAGAAGAAAGTCGACAGGCAACAATTATAGCGCTCTTTTGTGTCTGCGAAGGGGTTTTGGGAAACAAATTAATTCTGAAATATTCAGTCAGACAGAACAGAACCCCGGAGCTCAGCGGAGGGGAAGTGAGCTGTTGGCGCCGACCGGTTCTCTGGCAAACCGTGGGAATAATGATAAAAAACACGAACGCGCAAACAAACAAGCCAAATCGTGTGATTACACCAACAAAGCGCACCTTTAGGTCGAGCGTATCTCTCTCGCCGAACACGACGGGGATTATGATTCACTGAAACGCATTGTTCTCTCAGGTTCCTCTTTCTATTTTCTCAAAATAAGGTTTAGTCACTGCCAGGGTCACAATGTGCCTTTAATTTCAGCGCTTTGCTATTTTAGCATACAGCACCGGTGACTCATTGCTTTGAGGTGACATGGTAAAACTGAGCAGTAAGTCTATTTCAGCGGCAGGTATGGGAGCAGATGCACGTCCTTTGTGGTAGATCTGATTTGAGGTCTATTAACATCCTTCAATTCTAATATTAACGCGTGAGACCTTGTCAAGTGCTCAACCTGTACCTTCATATGCGTTCTGGCATGAGTGTGCCTGTGTTCATGGTCTTTGTTGAGTAATCATTTAGGCTGATGCTTTTATCCAAAGAGATTCACAACAATTATTGTGACAAGCACAAAGGAATAGTTCACACAAACATTTGTAGGCAGTGTTTACACAAAATCATATGATTTTCTTCTTTCGGGGAAACACAAAATTAGATGTTTTGGAGAATGTTCCCACTGTTCTTTTACAGTGTGAAACACAGTGACTAGAGGCTGTCAAGTGCCAATAAAGAAAAAAAAATATATGTAAAATTAGTTTTATGGTGAATAATAACTTAAACTTCAGTCTGTTCCTTACATAAAACTATATGGCTTAAGAAAAACAAAATGGAATCTAATTAAATAAAGTAAAAAAATGAATAACAAAATAAATAAAATATAAAGATTAACTACATGAGTAGATTGTAATAAAATAACAAAATAAAAATACATTAAACAAAATATTAAAAATATGTAAAAAATAAACAAAATTTAATAAAAAAAAGAATAGCATAAATAAAAATAATAAAATAACTGAATAAAAAAATAAAAATAACAACATATCAAATAAAGAGAATACAATTAAAACAAAATAAAACACATCAAACAAAATAATTGAACAAGAATAGTAATAAGAATAATATCAAATAAAACAGAATAACAACATGCACTCTTAAAAATAAAGGTGCTTCACGATGCCATAAAATAACCGTTTTGTCTAAATGGTTCCATAAAGAACCTTTAACATCTGAAGAACCTTTCTGTTTCACAAAAGATTCTTTGTGGCAAAAGAAGGTTCCTCAGATTATAAAAAGGTAAGAAAGAGATGGTTCTTTAAAGAACATTTGACTGAACGGTTCTTTGTGGAACCAAAAATGGTTCTTCTATGGCATCGCTGTGAAGAACCTTTTGAAGCACCTTTAAGGCCATGACTGTCCCTACCTATATAGAATAGAATAAAATAAAAAATACAATTATAAAAGTATAATAAATACAAAAATAAATATATGATACAAAGGCTTGCGGACGTCACTAAACAGGGAAGAAAGGATAGAAAATATGAATGGAGTGACAATGACAGAGAAAGAGCGATCGGGGGACAATAAGCATTCCTGTGGCCATTTGTTTGATTAATTACGTGTGAGTGATGTGACGTGGCTGCTGGGGTTATTAACGGGATTCCTGCTGTTTAATGAACATGTCACTTCTTTTGTATAAGCAGAAGGAAAGAGACTCCGGTGATGACCAGCAGCTAGCAGGGGTGTGTATGTGATCATGGACTGCATTCATCTGTAAACAGAGTGCACTGTCATGCAATACAAAAAAACGCTTATAACTACCAAAGGTTTACATGTTTTCACTTGACAGATTATTGCGCTATTAAATACTATATATTTTTCAGATGAGAGCACATTTAATAAAGTAGGAAAGCAGTCACATGCTTCAAAAGAGAGATGCAATGACAGGAACATTTTTGTATTTTCTGCCCCACTTTGAAAAAAGTTCTGTAGGATTTGTTGAAACAATTTTCACTCCGAAATTGCCTGTAAATTGCACAAATAATTACGAAGAAATGGCAAGTAATACACTGAGTTAATTAAATCTATTGAGCATTAGTTTTCTATTAATACTTTACAGGTTTAACAGTTTCTTTTTTTGCCAATGTAGCCTTACAGTTTTGCCAAAATTAACATTTTAAAAAGCAAAACTATTGTAAAGTCTACATGCTACTAATTAGTATTATATATTTAATTACAAATATTATATAACAACTAATTATAAACAACGCAACACTTTTGTTTTTGCCCCCATTTTTCATGAGCTGAACTCAAAGATCGAAGACTTTTTCTGTTCACAAAAGGCATATTTCTCTCAAATATTGTTCACAAATCTGTCTAAATCTGTGTTAGTGAGCACTTCTCCTTTGCCGAGAGAATCCATCCACCTCACAGGTGTGGCATATCAAGATGCTGATTAGACAGCATGATTATTGCACAGGTGTGCCTTAGGCTTGCCGCGATAAAAGGTCACTCTAAAATGTGCAGTTTTACTGTATTGGGGGGGTCCGAAAACCAGTCAGTATCTGGTGTGACCACCATTTGCCTCATGCAGTGCAACACATCTCCTTCGCATAGAGTTGATCAGGTTGTTGATTGTGGCCTGTGGAATGTTGGTCCACTCCTCTTCAATGGCTGTGTGAAGTTGCTGTATATTGGCAGGAACTGGAACACGCTGTCGTATACGCCGATCCAGAGCATCCCAAACATGCTCAATGGGTGACATGTCCGGTGAGTATGCTGGCCATGCAAGAACTGGGATGTTTTCAGCTTCCAGGAATTGTGTACAGCTCCTTGCAACATAGGGCCATGCATTATCATGCTGCAACATGAGGTGATGGTCGTGGATGAATGGCACAACAATGGGCCTCAGGATCTCGTCACGGTATCTCTGTGCATTCAAAATACCATCAATAAAATGCACCTGTGTTCGTTGTCCATAACATAGGCCTGCCCATACCATAACCCCACCGCCACCATGGGCTACTCGATAAACAACATTGACATCAGCAAACCGCTCACTCACACGACGCCATACACGCTGTCTGCCATCTTCCATCTGCCCTGTACAGTGAAAACCGGGATTCATCCGTGAAGAGAATACCTCTCCAGAGTACCAGACACCATCAAATGTGAGCATTTGCCCACTCAAGTCGGTTACGATGACGAACTACAGTCAGGTGGAGACCCTGATGAGGACGACGAGCATGCAGATGAGCTTCCCTGAGACGGTTTATGACAGTTTATGCAGAAATTCTTTGGCTATGCAAACCGATTGTTGCAGCAGCTGTCCGGGTGGCTGGTCTCAGACGATCTTGGAGGTGAAGATACTGGATGTGGAGGTCCTGGACTGGTGTGGTTACACGTGGTCTGCGGTTGTGAGGCCGGTTGGATGTACTGCCAAATTCTCTGAAACGCCTTTGGAGACGGCTTATTGTAGAGCAATGAACATTCAATTCACGGGCAACAGCTCTGGTGGACATTCCTGCAGTCAGCATGCCAATTGCACTCTCCCTCAAAACTTGCGACATCTGTGGCATTGTGCTGTGTGATAAAACTGCACATTTTAGAGTGGCCTTTTATTGTGGCCAGCCTAAGGCACAAAAAAGATATGTACATGTTAAAAAACAACTAACAAAAATGATAAAACACACAACAAAACTACAAAACAACTTTAACCAAAATTAAAATAATAATAATAAAAAATGTTTAAACTATTTTGCCATGGCTTCATTTCTAATGTTTATTTAGTTGAATTTGATGTATTAATGTAACTAAAACTAACGCTGAAGTAAAAAAATGTATATGTCGATGTAGCTGTATAAAAATTATTAAATAAATCACACTATAAAATATTAAAACAATAACTAAAATAAAAACTTGATGTACTAAAATAACTAAAACTGAAATAAAAATGAATAAAAACTATATATAATATTAAAAAACAAAACAAAATAAAATCTAATAAAATGACAAACACAATCCATAATTAAAAAAGAAAAGAAAAACCTATTCAAAATATTCATAAACACTAATAGTTTCTCAATTATACTAAACAAATACTGTGCCTAAGACAGCAGCACACTAGATTTTTGGAAAAGAGCTAATTTCAGTCTGAATAGTCCATTCAGAACTGTCAAAATGGAAACAATAATTATCAGTGGGTGTTTTTATTTTATTTTGGTAGTTAAAAGTCAAGCTTTTCACACACATTTGTTTTTTTACACACACAAATACTCGCCACACAATGGATTTGCAACCCGCTGTTGAACACAAACAATAGATTCTCCCCATTGGCTTTTATATGGCGTATAATTGAAGCCACTAGAGTTTGATTTTGCCCTCTGAGAATCATTGTATATTTTCAAACGAGATGGTCCATATTTATGCATTCATAAATCTAAAGGGGTCGCACATGGAGAAAACGATCTAGATCATCACGACGCACAATGAGAGCGCCAATGGCTTTCCATGAACGTGTCCCATCATGTGTCCTTGTAGATGATCTGCATCTGTAGGCTATTCCTATGGAATAATGATGCTGTCATACAGCATTGCAATGATGATAATGCCGATCGCAATAATGATCATGATCAAAATTGAATGGTGGCTGTCTAAAAAAAAATTATACTGCAATCAGGACATTTTGTTTGCTGTTGTTTTTTCTTTAAAGCCTACAGTTAGGGCTTAAAGTCTGATTTATTGATCTCAGCAGTATGTTGATTAGGTTTAGCTTCAGTTCATACACGTAAATCCCCCATGAATCGACTATTATGAACCCTAACAGCATCCCCACACACTCCTACCCATTCCTTGCAGCAGCAGGAAGATTCTCTAGCAGTTATGGGGTGATGTACTCTTTGACAAGGGCACTCACAGTTTGCCACTTCTCTTTCAGGTTCAGGAACACAGGAGAAGCCAGACTTGGAGCTCTGAGAAGTGTAGAAAAGAGAGATGTTACCACAAAACATACTTCAAGCTTCTCAGGTTTTATCATGAAAAATCACAAACACTTCATGACAAGAGGACACCATCAATGTACTACAACTTAAATGTGAAATGCATAATTTTTGCGCCTCTACCAACCAATAATATCCAATGTTTTCTCAATTATTCCCCTATTTTTGTTACACTTTTTAAAGAAATTTAAGATTAAAACGTAAACATTTCCTTTGGACAAACATTGATAGAATGTTCCATTCAAAATGTAACCAACTGCAAAATCATCACAACATTTGCAATAATGGTCATGATTTTTCTATTACTCTAACTGAAACTGTATTTAAGAGTGATTCATTTCAATCTGATTTGTTCAAAAACAGATTTACTGAGGAACAATTCATTCAAAATCGATCATTGATTTGTTGAAAAACACTGATGTATTCAGGAAAAAACAAAAACAAGTGTCTTTCTTTAGTGAGTCTGTGGGCCCTATCATACACCCGGCGCAATGCGGCGCAAGTGCACACAGACATGCCAAATATTAAAAATGAAAGGATTACAGTGTAAAATAATATTATCGTGTAGGCTACATGAATATAAAATGTCATACATGTCATAATAGATAGTCATTGCATGTATCAGAATTAGCCTACCTATTTGCTTGCGCATGAGCAGATCCGTTTGCTCTCAGGAGACGCGTTCAATCTGTGCGCCTTAAAATTCTGCCGTTTAAATAGCGAATCCGCCCTGGCACGAGCGCAACTCGCTCTTAAAGGGAATGGGAGACTCTGACTGGTTTATTGCACATTATGCCCAAAAACACCCATTACTCATTAAGAGAATAGGGACAACCCGTTTAGACCATGCGCCCGAGCGCACCGACCGTTTTCCCGTCGATAAACTAGCAAAAGTGGATTCTTACAAGCACTTTAAGACCATGCGCTTAGATCGTTAAAATAGGGCCAAGTGTATCATTATGTCAATTGATTAATTAAATAACTAATTCAAGCAATGCAACAAGCAGGTTACAGAGTAACACCAGTAAGTGGCGACACGAAACTGATTCGTTCAAAAAGACAGATTATTTTAGGAATTAAAAATAATATGGTAGTATTCCACTCAAATTCAGCCACTGTGTTTATAGTCATTACCTTAATCAGTTTCTTAAAAAAACAGATTTATTCAGGGAAACAAACAAACAAACAAACAAACCAGAAACAAGTGCCAGTCATGAATCATTCTATCATTTGATACATTCAAAAATAATTAATTCAAGGAATGCAACAAGCATGGGCATACATAATTATACAAGAAGAACCTATTTTTATAAGTTATTAATTTGCTTCGTTCATCCAATTGATTCATTCAAAAACACAGATTAATTTACAAACGGAAAAAGTAACTGACTGACTTCAGAATAGCAAACTAGCATAGTATTTCTTACTATATCTGCCATGTAAAGTTATGAGAGAAATAATACATGGAAAATGGTAGTATTCTACTCCAATTCAGAGGATCATTCTATTAAGCAATTCATTTTAAATACACTGATTCATTCAGAAAGTGAATCACAATCTTTTTGTGAATCAGTATTCTCTTTGATTTATGCAATTAAATCTAGTTATGCAGCAAGTTTTAGTATGACAGAATGTTGTTCTGAATTCAGTCAGATGATTCGTTCAAAAAGATTTATTCAGAAAATGCAATTAATCATAAATTAACCATAGTTTTTAAAAAAAACAAAAAAAACATGGTTAATATAATTAAACCATATCCACAAATTCTATGGTTTTACTGCACTAACCATAGTTTAACCATTGTATTTGTAGTACAATTGTGGTTTTACAAATGGTTACCACTAAAAACCATGACTAGGCCTACTACACTATTACTATAATAAAATCATGTTTAATTTTCGCAAGGGCGTCTTTATTGTTGCTCGATATGAATTGTTGATGTGAATATTAGCCAAACACAGACATGCTGATATTTAGACTAATAACAGCACCCCTACTCTTGGTTAAGTACACTTTACATGTACTCTGATGCTTTTAATTTACACAGAGCCTCAGACCTTAGCTTTCCTAAAATTGTAACACTATTCTTATGCAAGCACTGGTATTTCCTTCAGGAAATAGAAATCTAGTTTAGACTCATCCCTCAGTTTGTAAAAAGGAACAAGTGGTGTATTTAAAGTAATCCACTTGCAATGTAAGCCAAGTAGGCAAGCCAGGGCAATAAAGCTACAAAATATGCAACTATCACACTATTGTGGGACACAGGCATTAGGTTGAACCCTTTTAATGAGTGTTGTGTCTGTTCCAGGAAGTACTTATGGGGATTTTTCATGCCTTAAGGAAGTGTCAAAAAAACACTTTGCCCTGTCATCCTCAATTAGGACTCAAAAAGGTTGTGGGAGACCAGAGTGCTCTTGAACGTGAGTGTGTTTCTCCCAGCTGGTGGTCAGCGATTCCTTTAACAGATTGCCTGAAAGGAAGGACGACTCACCAAAACAAGCTGCTCTGTCTCTTTTTCCTCTCTTCCTCTGATGCCCCCCCCCCCACTCCAAACAAACAAATATCTAACTCCAAACACACACATATCTATTTTTCTCTTCATTTGGGGTGAAGAGTAAACTGCGTTTCTGCAGCTAATCAAGGAGAGATGAGGAGAGGCGCTGAGGTGAGACAGCAGATATTACCCCCGCTGGTTTCCCAGCACTCCTCTCTCGCTCACTCCACAGGGCTGTTTTACATTCACTCCACATCACCAAGCAGAAGAAGCACTAGTCATGTTATGAGTAAAGCCCACCTCTCCTTCCCTCTCTCACGCACGGACAGAATATGATGGAAATTGGCAATAAAGTACATGAGTGTGTACACACTTACGCTGAGTAGAGAAACCTCTTGACATCGAGAACTACTGTATATTTAGCTCGAGTTCCTGAAGAGGAACGCCTCAGTTTACTTATGTAACCCTGGTTCCTCGAAGGAACGAGACGCTGCGTCTCGGTGCCACACCTCCTGCATCCCTGCCAGTGTTTTGCTTCATTCCTTGAAGCTGATGCCGGCTGCATCGCACGTGCTTTTATACTAGCTGGTCATTACGTCACCCCGCCCGTGACGTTTCGCCCATCATTTGGACTGATTACACACGATATTCAGAGCTGCTCACGCTGGAGACGTTGCCCAAAGCGTCTTACCGGACGCAGCGTCTTGTTCCTTCAAGGAACAAGGGTTACATACGTAACCCGAGGCGTTCTATAGCATCGTAGGAACTTTTTACAGAACTTTCTCCGTAAAAATAACTTTCCTGGGTATACATTTTTGTATTTAAAATAAGCATCCGTTTCCTAAACTGATAACAGCTTAACATTATTTACCTTAGCCTAAATTTAGGGTCTTTGTTATTATATTACAAAATAATTATGCCTCATAGCTATATATTAAGAGTTGATGTTTTATATACAGATCCTCTCTGCTGTTTAATATTTATTATAAAAAAGTATGACTTGTAATACGAGTAGAACTTCAATTAATATTTATGTTGTTAAAATGACATTCTATTCTGTAAATGCATTGTCTGCTGGTTTATTTAGCTACTTTTCAGCACACCACATTAAGTATGCCACTTAATACTTTAAAGGGCACCTATTATGCCCCTTTTTACAAGATGTAATATTGGTCTTGGGTGTCCCCAGAAGGGTTAGGTTAGGGTTAGGGTGATGTTTCAGGCCAAAATACCCCACAGATCATTTATTATAACAGCTGGAAAATGTTATTTTTGGAGTGTGTCTAAAAACGAGCCGATTTGAAGTGTATGCAAACGACTCAAGGAGCTGAATTGATTCCCACCCCGTCTCCAGAAGAGGGCATCGCTAGTACAACTCTCAGCATTGCACATCTACAGCAATAAACAGCTGGTAGAAGCAACATGACTGATAGCGAGAGAACCAGTGTTCAGCCGTACACATGGGAGTCAAATGCACTGAAAGTGGGACGAAAGAGAGCGATGTTACAGAGTTCAATGGACTGAGCTTCACGACTGCGGTACCGAGCGAATCTCGTGCTACAAATGGCGCCAACTAATTTCACAAGTGCGGCACCCACACCGTCCTCAGCAACTCAGATGTTGGGAGAAAGTTAAGACTCCTATGTTCATTCTTACATGCACGGGATTGCTTGCGAGACATTGTTGACGTTACATCCGCTCGAGCACGGAGAAAATGAAGGACAGTGTAACCGCTGAGGGAGAAAACTATAACAATGCAGGACTGTCATTCAACCCCTTGTCCCGGCCCTCCGAAAGATGATGTCACACTGCGGTGAGAGTCAAAACGGCAGGCCTAGTGAGAGTGACTTGGATTAAAGTGGATTAAAAAATGAGGAATGGGTGGATTTTTATCATTGTAGTGTGGATGTGTTCACACACTGCCAACTCACATTTATGTCCAAACACCATGTAAAAGTGGATTTTGCATAATAGGTGCCCTTTAAGATGTTGAATGTTAAAGTACAAATTAACTCCTGACCACTCTTGTAAGTTTGCAACTATTACAATTAAAAATCACAGAAGGGTAAAAACATGCCAGGCAGACAATGGTATGAAGTAAGCAACAAGGCTACAACAAACAAAACTGATAATGGGTGTGTTAGATTTATAGTGTGCGAATAATCAAGCTTTGACAATAACCAGTCATATTGGCAGCACTGAGGGGCCCCCAAATACAATTCTGCTTAGGGCCTCATAAAGGCTTTGGTCGGCACTGGCTTCCAAACAGACGCACACACACATCAACATATCTCAGCATGAAAAGTGTTTATTAGACGGGGAAGGGCGGGTCACAAGATGAAAGATGCAACATAACGCCAGCAGGGGTCACTCCTTCATTAAATAAATAACAAACAGTTAATTCTGCCAAAATACATAGTACATGAAACAGTTTTGATGCTAAATTATTGATTGTTTATGTTTCTAAGGTTGTTGCTCAGTGAATCACAGGTCCATTGGGTGAAGTGGTCATAGCCGTGCTGTATTGTGAATAAAACACAGCTGCTGACCAATCAGAATCGAGGAATGGAACTAACCGTTTTATAAGTTCCTATAATGCCACAAAAGAATGATCATATGACATCACAGAAACGTATTAAAGTTATTTTATGGCATCAGACTGTAGAATCTTAAGGTGCTATGTCTTCATTAGAGCTATTAAAAATGTATATAATGCTAATGTAAGTTCCAATGAAGCAATTGAAAAGTTCCTGTGGTTCCATAGATCCTTTAGGCTATATGGTGCCATAATGTCACAGAAGAAGCATTACATTACATTTTTGGAACTTATGAACGTTTTATGGCTTTGATGTCATAGATGTACTTTCCTATGATGTCACATAATAATTGTTCTATGGCATTAAGAGAACATCTTCAAAATGAAAAATCTTCAATAGCATTATGAAAAATGTTTTAAGTAGCAATTAAGCCATTTAATGTACCGATTCTTCTATGGCACCATGGTACCACCACAGGTTCTTCTATGCTTCATCGGAACATATAAATGTTCTAAGCACCAATGAAGCTATATCTTTAAAAGCAATTTAGTGTTGTAGGAAGTTCTACAGCGCTTTTTGAAGGTTCCTCACAGCATCAAGCTAAAAAAATTTTTTATCGTAACCTTTATTTTTTTATGTCTGGAAAAGATTTTGTGAGTGTTGCAAAGTTTCAAATAAACTCAAAACTCATATATTTTTCTTTCAAATGCACCAAATAAATTACCATGATGTTTTCAAATAGTTCATTTTCAGATGTAAGAACACTGAGGGGCTTTTCATCATCAAAAACTCAGAGATTGAGCGAGGCAATCAGGGCTCTCGAGCTTTGTTTATGCTGCAGTATACTTTGATCACGCGGCTTTGTTTGGGTTGATTGCGCTGGTGAGGGCAGATCCCACAGAGATGTATCTGCTCCATGGGGCTAAAGGAGAAAAGACACGGAGCTGGACTGACCAGATAACAGAAACACATTAATTGTCAGGGTTCTGCTGGCTGTGGGGGTTTTGTGGATCTGAGCGGAAGAGAAAAGGTAATTTCAGTACAGAGATGAGCCATGTGGTGTTACTTTCTTACCATTGTTTTGTGTTATTCTTTCTTTGTTCCCACTCTCTCGCCATCTCCATCCATCACACATTCACTGATGCCTTACTCTCATCCTTTTTCTCTCATGCCCCTTTGCCCTGGCAGCAATTCCTATGATGCAACTAAGAAAACAGATTGGCACAGCAAAACATTAGATAATGATGTGATACGTGGCTATATTTATTTTCAAATTTCCAAGCTGATAAAACACAAATCCAAGAACATTCTATAGTTTTTGGTTCCCAAAACAAACTATTAAATAAAATATTATTTAATTATGCTATTTATTTTCACAGGAATTATATCTGTAACACTTGAATTTGTAAACTTTACCTAACGACATCAGCCTACCTGGTCTCATGGCATTTACATACCTGAGTACACTTTTTAGCGAGACACAAAATACTTACCAATAACTACATATTACTGCAGTTTCCAAAAGAAACAAACACTAGAGGCAGTAAAACTCTGACATCTTTTACTCCTTTTCACACAAATGTACCGAGTTTTGATAAATAAAGCGTAATTTTTGCACAATTACTTGAAGAATATCATGTTACGACTTCAAAACAATATTAAAAAGCTGGGAGATTTGAAAACTGATGCTTTTGAACGTTAGCATCGCACATATCCAGCGTCGTATCTATGGGTTTTCATAGACGATAAGTTTGTTCGGTAGCTAACAGAGTACGGAGACGTGCTTAGAGGGCGAGGAGCTCCGGTTCGAATACAGTGTAATCACGGTACAAAAAAACTGTTATAATCTGCATATAAGGAAGTTGAAATGGCACGGTTGCATCAACAAATACGTTTTTATATCAGTTTTGCATTTGTTAACACTATCGGGTATGTTTAGGGTTGGGTTTGGTGTAGGGCATATTTCAAACACGATAGAGCATTAACTTTTAGGGACAGACCCCAGATATTTGAATTATGAACCGCCGCAATACGTATCTGTAGCAACGTAATAAAAACACAGCAATATGTACCTATATCTACGCAATAAAAAACGTGCCAGGGTTTACATATTTAACCTGTGTTTTAGCACCACTCAGTGGACATTTCTCTTTGAAACTGCGCCGAAACGTGCAGTAAGGTACGTAAAACGGCGTAGCACAGAAAGTGCATAGAGGTATTTTGACAGAGATTTTGACATCAGCTTAGAAATATTGTGTTTGTTGATATTTGTGACTTTGGATCAGATCACATTTCAAGACCAATTTAAGCAGAAAACCAGGAAATTGAAAATATACTGAACAAAATTATTTAAACGCAACACTTTTTTCATGAGCTGAACTCAAAGATCTAAGACTTTTTCCATGTACACAAAAGGCCTATTTCTCTCCATTATTGTTCACAAATCTGTCTAAATCTGTGTTAGTGAGCACTTCTCCTTTGCCGAGATAATCCATCCACCTCACAGGTGTGGCATATCAAGATACTGATTAGACAGCATGATTATTGCACAAGAGTTCAGCTCATGAAAAAATGGGGGCAAAAACAAAAGTGTTGCATTTATAATTTTTTTCAGTGTAGTTTACTTACACTTTCTTGCAACTGAAATATAAAAATATATTATTGCATAATCTGCAATATTTTATACTTTTGCATTTTTAAATATCTATTAAATTTAGTTAAATATGTCACTGTTATATATTTTAACATTAATTAGCCTTAGCCCAAAACCATGCCCTCATAGAAAAATAACATTTGGAGCAAAACATGATTTATGAGGTGTTCAAATAGTGAACAATTCATTTTTTGACGTATTAATATATGTGTAAGGACATTTTTTAAAATTCACAAACCTGCTCACACGCATACCGCGGCACACAAGCATTACCACCTCCTTCACAGCTTGCAGTTGCAGGCCTTGAGGCTGATCAACTGTTCTGACCCAACAATGACAGCCTCCTTCCTCCCTCTTTCACCAGATCGCTTCTCGCCTTGTCTCTCCATATAAAGTCTCTCTGTGTGGCCACAGGCTGAAATAGGTTCAGATGGTTTAAATGCTTCATTATCTTTTATTTTAACGGAGATTAGAGCGAGCCTGCGGTGGAAAGCGCTGCCTGTCGTGTCTGGTCTGCGCAGCTTCATTAACGTCAGCCTCTCTCCCCCATAAATATACAACATGCCTGCAGAGGACCAAACAGCAGAGATCGGCCCCTCCTGAGTCGTGATGCCGCAATAAAGTTGTAATGAAGGATGACTGACAGTGTGATCTCTGCATGAAAATACTTTAAGACAGGTTAAATATGGATTTAAATGGATAGTATTTCAAAATGATCATCTGATGCGCTCAAAAAAATATTTAGGCCTACAGATTTACTGTATGTATTTGAATTGCATACAAAATTTAGCATTTTATCACTTGCTCAACAATGGATCCTCTGCAGTGAATGGGTGCCATCAGAATGAGAGTCCAAACAGCTGATAAAAACATCACAAGTAATCCACTTCACTCCAGTCATCAATTACTTTTCTGTGAAGAGAAAAGCTGCGTTTGTAAGAAACAAATTACCCATGAAGGTGCTTTAAGTCCATGATCTATAATAATGCTTTCTCTTATAAACATGTCAAGAAGAGACAGATTTTCAGTGAATAACAAATTTTATTTATTAATATTTTATGGTGAGCTATCGCTTCAAGTATGTGCATGCTCTTATGCATTACAACTACTTTTTTATATGCATTTAAGCACACTTATAGAGCTCACCTGCAAATCTCAGATCTTGTGCTCCTTTCTGCTGAAAGGAGCTCTTAGGCTTGAGTCCTGGAAAATCCAAGGAAAGGCGGCAAATCCTTTGGGAGAAAATGAAAAAGGAGGCGATAAACTGGAGAGATATGGAGAGGGAGACAGGAGAGAGCAAGGAAAAAAATTTCAATCAATCAGTGATTGAAAAGACATCACCACAACCTACAGCACTTAAAATCACCCTAAACATCAAGTGGCGTCTGATTGGGCCGTGTTAATGCTCCAGTTCTCCTGGGATTTCACCGTAGCACTTCCCCACCTGTTTACCTGAAATAATGAGTCTTCAAATCAGTGGGAAACCAACTGTGAGATGTTGTACACCTGTGGAACAAATGCACATCCTACTGCTTTCACTGCATGGCACACATACAGTATCTCGGTTGAATTCATAAAACAAACCAATCATTTAACGAACATACTATACCTGTATAATCTACTGACAGTTGCAAGCCCTGAGAGCAAATATACAATAAGGTATCTGTTTGATGTATCTTGTTTTATATACAAGTCAGTTTCAGAGCTCGTTTGTGATACGTTGCTAGAGCATTCCCTGTTTGATGTTACAATTCAGCATATCAGAATAATTTTCCATGGACCATTATTTGGAAGCGTCATATATGCTCAAACATCAGATATTAAACTCATGTGGATTTAAATACAACTCCCAAATAAATTAATGAATTAGTTAATTAAGTGGTGACCTAGCAGTTTTACTGTATACTATACTAAACTGTTAAGATAAGCCAGGACAGCAACTGCTTAAATGTGACCCTGGATCACAAAACCATACATAAGTAGCAATAGCCAACAATACATTGTATGGGTCAAAATTATAAATTATTCCTTTATGCCAAAAATCATTAGGATATGAAATAAAGATCATGTTCCATGAAGATATTTTGAAAGTTTTATACAGTAAACATATCAAGTCTTTATTTTTGATAAGTAATATGCATTGCTAAGAACATTTGACAACTTTAAATATGATTTTCTCAATATTTTGCTCCCTCAGATTCCAGATTTTCAGATAGTTGTATATCGGCCAAATATTGTCCTATCCTAACAAACCACACATCAATGAAAAGCTGATGATGTATACATCTCAAAAGCTTACGATGTATGAATCTCAATTAAAAAAAATCGACCCTAATGACTGGTTTTGTGGTCTATACAGATATTACAAAAATATACTGCAATATCAAACAAATCATATTTATTAAAAGCCATTATTATAAGCTATATGGAATACAGAACAATCCCTGAAAAGTGTTTCTGAATTAGGGTACAAGCTGTATAGCCTATCGTTTGAGAAAAATTCAAGTTTTCTCCCAGCGTGCATGCTGGGATATCCAGCTGTCTGTCAATGTCACATCCTCCCTGTGATTAATGTCCGCGTGCTGTGGGGAAAACCAGAGCGGAAGGCAGAAAGGAATGGCACTATGTCTTTGTCTCCGAACCTGCACGACTGCACATCACTGGGGCTGTTTGTACACTCTGTATCCTGCACAGATTTCCAGACAAAGAACATTGAATGATGACTTCTGAAGACGATTTCTGAACTAGATCCTTTCATGGGAGGAAATTGCTCTTTGTAGGAGACAGGGCTGGGATCATGGCATAATTATGACCCTCAGAGAAACTCGTAATTCATTAAAACCTGGAAAAAAACTAGAAATACCTGAAACGAGACGTGTAATCTTGCCACATCTCATAAGAAGAAGATTCAGAGCTCGTCACTTATTGATGTTTATTTTTGTTTTCTGAAGTGTCACCACACATAAGTACGCAAACAAATACGAATGTACAAGCGGTGCATTTTCTCAGCCTCGTGTTCGCTTGCTAATCTTTTTCCTAGAAAGGCAGATACGAGCCTGTTCAGCACCACGGCTAAAAGCCGTGCTTTTGTGTAGCATGATAACGTGGAGAATGAGCTGACGCGCTATCAGCCTCCTCTGTGGCTAAAGCCTTCATTCCTGGGTTCTTACACTTAAGCCGTAGATTATTTAGGTGCCGTTCAATGTGTTCATTCACATCTCATCTCTCCCACCATCATCTCCAATGCAGGGTGGGAAATAAAGCTCAGTGTTAAAAATGAAAGCCCCTTAAAAACGTCTCACCAGCCATTTAATTCTGTCTCGACACAATTGTGAGTGCAGAACAGCGCAAATGAAAACAGACGTGACGTGGTGCGCAGGAGTCTTTCCATAAATGCACTTCTTAAAATGAGTCTTAGTGTATCTAAATAGTGCTGAAAAAATACATTTTGGTGGTTCAGTCACATTTGCCCTCCTGCCATCATATACTGGAACATTAACTATTCACATGGATTCAATGTTTCTTTTCCCCCAGTTGTTGCTGATTATGTTATCACATTTAGCAGTTTATTGTCTTTCCTGTTTCAAAACACTGTCTAAACCAGTCTTAGCTGGTTTTCTGGTCTAAGACGGTCTCCTAGCCTGCCCAGTTTAGTGAGTACCTAAGGCTAGAAAACCAACCTTATCTGGTTTACTGTTCTCCAAGCCTGGCAAATCTGTTTAGCTGGTTTAGCTTGGGCGTCCAGCTGGTTTTTCAGCCTGACCAGCTGAAAAGTGCTCCAAATCCCTTTAAATCCAATCAATGGACCACCGAATACTAAAAAAAAACAGTCTAGGTTGGTTTGCTGGTCTAAGATGGTCAGTCTCCCAGCCTGACTAAACTGGTAAAACTCCAGGACAGCCAGCCAACTGACCACCTAAGGCTAGAAAGCCAACCTAAACTGGTTTACTTGTCTCCTAGCCGGGCTAAACCTATGTTTAGCTGGTTTAACCTGGGTGTCCAGCTGGTTTCCTGGCCTGACCAGCTGTAAAGTGCCCCAAACCCCTCTAAAACTAGCTAACGGCCTGCCTGGCTAAACCTACGATTAGTGGAATTAGTTTGGGTGGCCAGCTGGTTTTCTAGACTAACTAACAATGGTCCAACTACAAAACCATTTAAGGCTGATTTAAGACACCTACTGACAGACCAGGCTTGTATTTGTATTTATGTTCATCTGTCTTGAGCAGAAGCATTTCTCACACTCTCTGTCTAAAAGCTAACTCAAAAAAAGAGAGACCCCCTGCTGAAAAAAAGCTAAAACCAGACTAAGCTGGTCTAAGACGGCCTCACAGCCTGGCCAAACTGGTGTTTAGCTGCTTTAGCTTGGGCGGCCAGCTAATTTTCCCAGCCTGACCAGAAAAAACGGCCCCGGTAAAACCAGCCAACAGACCTAAGACTAAAACCAATTTAGGCTGGTTTAAAAGGGCTATATAGGACAGGTCAGCATCGTATTTGTATTTACGTGCATCTGTCTCACATAGAAGCATTTCTCACACTCTTGTTCTTCCAGCTAGCTCATATAAAGGAGTCCTGGAGACACAACTCTCCCTGTGGCCTCTCACTAGGCCCAAAAGGAGGAAATGTAATATTATTAGTGGGCATCTGGAAAGGTTACCTCGTTAGAGAGATGGAGAGAAATTTAATTCAGGAAAGCTGTGTTATTAGCACAAAAGCCAGCCACTAAAGGGCATAGCACAGTCCCTTTGGGGCCAATAGAGAGTACCTTATGAATTTTATAGGGTTCAGATGATCAGAATGTTCCAGAATCGTATATATTTTGGGAGTAACTAGTTACGCCTAATGGCAGAGGCGTCATGCCCATTCAAAGTGAGTATTCGGCTATTTACGTGCCCCCTCAGATTTTTGAGCCAAGTGGATTTTGAATGCAATTTTCCAAAAGACAAACAATAGCCGAATACTATTTTTTATATTTGATACAATCACACAATCATGATTAAATTGTTCAGCGTGTCAAATCATCAGCTGCTAAATCCAAATCGACATTCGCTGAGCCAGAGACATACGCGTTTTTACTGCTCTGCGCATTATAACCAATCACACACGATGCTGTTGAGTTTATGAATGCAATGACCAATCAGAGGCGTTCAGATGAGTTATAGCTGAAATGCCGCTGTTTTCTTCACTTGCTCGCTGAATACCTCTTTCTGGCGAATTCTCTCGTCAGAAAGAATAAAAGTGCAGATGTGTGTATGAATCTGTAAGTAATATATTCATTTCTCAGCGTAAACAGCTTCAGTTGTTTTAAAGGGAGTTTTTGAGAGTGCTTGAAGACTGTCAGTGAAAATGTTCTTTGACAATGTAAATGTCCTTTGCTCTCTGTCAATTAAAGTGTTACAATAAGTTGCCTAGCCTAACTTACAATGTTTTATTCATATTAACTTTCTATTTTAAATTCACATTAAATATAAAGTCAGTCGTATTAAAGCTATGTTATGACATGACGCCCATATCTGTTAATTAAGTAAACAGACGGGTTTTATGCATGGTTAATAGATTACATTATTATACTTAAGTAAAAAGACGGATTTTTATGCATAGTTAATAGATTACATTATTAGGTTACTTTGACCATCGCCCACTAGATCAACTAACATAAGCAATAAAGGTGAGAATCTCGATATTTCATGATATAGTTAATTCTTTTGGGAATGTTTAGAATAAAAAAAACATAAGTGCTATTGTGGCTGCTGTGTGTCACATGACGACCCCCCCCAACTCTTGCCCCCTCAAAAATAATGAGTGCTTGATGCCCCTGTCTAATGGCGTTACGTAAGTTATATCTGAATACTTCTTGTATTTCTATTAACTATTGTTATGATTTTTAATCACTATTTAACCTCAGAATGATCTCAAAGTAAAAAAGGTGCTAAAGTCTAATTTTGTGGTGCCTGCTTTTTTTAAATTACATTTTTATAATCTTAATTCAAGTGGATTTTTGAGGATTTAATCAGTGTGGAGAACTACTGTAAATGTAATCCTGCCTGGTTTAAATGTTTGAAATGATTAACAGTTGTTAGAAATTGAGAAAAGTAATCCAATATAATCAGTTACACTACTCATTACATTTAAAATAGGATAACCTGTAATCTGTAATCTATTATGTACCAAAGTAACCTTCCCAACCCTGCACAACTGGACAGATGCATGCTAGTTTCCTTTTTGGAGGTGATTTCTGGTTAGTATCTAACATTAGGAATCAGTGTAACAAAAACAACAGTATACTTTGAAATGAGCTCATTTTATTGATGCTATGATCTTAAACTATGCTACAACAGTTGCTCCAGCAGTAGGGAAGACCGGGGCTAATTGTCACACTATTTACTTTAGTAAAGATTTTTCAAGATGTTTGTTTTTAAACATTACTGTGTAGATATATTCATTAAATTCTACAATAAATCTTTGGATATCTATTGAACACTAATAAAGTTTGGGGTCAGTATGAGGTTTTAATATTTTTGAAAGTCTCTTATGCTTACCAAGGTTACATTTATTTGATAAAAATGAGCGCTGTTAAACTATTAATCGCAATTAATCGCATCCAAAATAAGATTTTGTTTACATATGTGTGTATACTGTGTATATTTATTATGCATATGTAAATACACACACATGCATGTATATATATAAGAAATATATATTGTGTTTATATATTTATGCATAATATCAATTATATGAATATAAATATATACATAGAAATACATGGAAATATTTTCTAAATGTATGCTGTATGAGTGTGTATTTATATATACTTATTAAATGTACACAGTATACACTCATATATTATGTAAACAAAAACGTTCATTTTGGATGCGATTAATCATATTAATTTGTATTAAAAATAATATCTTACAGAACTTAAACTTTTAAATGGTAGTGTAAACAGTAAAAAAAATATTTAATTAACTAAACAAACAAACAAACAAACAAAAAAGAGAAATCATTTAAATATAAACTTGCTATGAACTGAATCTTTTCATGTTATATATATAAAAAAGAGCAATAGTAGTCCTAATGTTCCTGCAAATTGACCCAGGATCATGATGGAAATAAAAGCCTCATTTCCCCCGTCTCTCTGTGTGAAAGTATTTGCATATGCAAACAGCTCTGATATCAGCTGTGTAATCTTACAGCACACACTGAGCCAGAATTCAGCGTTTGATGACATGTTTTAGTGTTATGCTTTACCACAGAAGATTTAATGGTTCCCATACAGCCTTTTTTCACCGACACCTAGCAGCCACCCCGATACTTGATCGGGTTGCCGTGGAGATGGTTCTATCATCCTAGAGATGATGTTATCACCGTGGCAATGGTGCTATCTGCGGCACCCATCTCTCTCAGTGGCCCCTGGTAATCAAATGAAAAATATGTGCTCGGTGGAGCTTTGTAAGATTAAGCTTTAAATGAAAGAAGAGTTTTAGAGGAGGATGGAGACAGAGCAGGGGATAGAGTATAGATTACGAAGCCTCTGATCAGGTATAAACACTCGAAGAGGTACAAGGAGAAGCGCGTTTATGTAAACACACGAGTAAACACATAAAGTGGCATCAAAAAGTCCACTTCAAAAATCTAGAATTCAAAAGTTCAAAGTTTTAGGATTTTGAACATTTTAAAACGAAGAATATTTAGGTCACTAATCAATCAAACAAACAAACAAACAAACAAACAAACAAACAAACAAACAAACAAACAAACAAACAAATCAATTATGTTTTATTTATATAGTGCCTTTTACAAAGTTGCAGTACTTAGGCATTATGTTATCAAAATTAAATAATATTTCTTCTGACAAAATACCCTTTAAATTAAGTCAATATTTCATCATGCCATATTATTTGTATACAATTTACTCTGACTAAAATGGCATCTACTGCAACATTAGTAAAAAAAATAAAATAGAATTTTGTCAACAAGAATTAGATTAAATCAAATATTAATTTTTTGTATTATTGACTATTTATTATTATTTTTATTATGCAATTATTAATTTTTGACATTATCGACTATGAATGTATTATTTAAAAGTGGATTATTGTAATTATCTCGAAACATTGTTAGTGCATTGTTAATATCTTGCAGGGTTTATTATTTAATAATTAAAATGACCTTTTAACATTATTTTTATATATTTTTTTATTTCTGGACCTAAAAAATCTTGGTAATTAAGCATATCTTTAAAACAAAATATGTTTGTTTAATAAATATATATATAAAAAACTGAAATGTTCTGTTGAGTAGAAACCACTGATAAATTGCTTTTTATGAGTAATTATTTAATCATTTATGACGTAATAATTTAAATTATCATTATACATATATATGTCATGCCATAATTGTAAACTACTGGATTTTTTCTTTATTAATAATTTTAATTATAGTTATTTATTACTTTCATTGGTTGTTTATAATTATTGTTTAATTATTAACAATCACTAATTGTTAAATGTGATTAGAAGTCAGTAGCTGATAAAAATGACCGTTCAAAAGTTTGGGGTCAGTAATACTTTAACTTTAACAGTAATTTCAGTAATTATTTGTTTATGAGATTAAAGGCAGTCAGGCTTTCTTCCATAATTTGTAATTATGTTCTTTTTTAATTAAATTAGAACAAAGTAGACTTTAGAATTTAGGACTTCATATTCATGTATAGACACTCATTGTATCCAACTCTGCAATCTCACAAACGCACGCACGCACGCACGCACGCACGCACGCACGCACGCACGCACGCACGCACGCACGCACGCACGCACGCACACACACACACACACACACACACACACACACACACACACACACACACACACACACACACACACACACACACACACACACACTCTTTCTCTAGCAGACTCCTGCACAAGCAAGCAATCAATAACATTAGCATGGAGGGCTGCAACATTGTTTTACGACCTTCAAAATGACATTGCAGGCCTCGTCTGACTGCATTCCTCATACACGGCACTGTAAATCTGTGCCCATCAATGCTGCCTTTATTATAAAGCAAGCCCAGTTATGGTCATGATGATCATAAAGCATGGAGCTCCGCTATATACCTGCACTTCAGATTCATTTCAATTACATTAGCTGCTCGGCTTTCATTTAAAACACCCCCCCCCCACTTCCTTATCACCCCTATAACAAACACAGATGGACGGCTAAATAAATGAGCATTGTACGAGCACAAAAGGATGAGCGTGACTGTAAACATTATGATTGATGCCGGCTGAGTGTTATGTATCTAATATACAGGAGTCTGTAATTAGGAATCAGGGCATGTTTGGTATTATGTCAGCGTGTGTTTTATCTTCTTAGATCTATTCTTGCTTTGTTAAACTCTACTGGGACTTATTGACATTACTATGTAACATCCATTAATCAAATAGTGCCTATTTGTACCGCATTTGTATTTCTGGCAGAAAAAACATAAGCACAAAACAACCATAATCTTTAAGTAGCTGTCAGTGGCTGTTTTGGCCACTTATAGTTTCACATGAGTGTAAGATGTGTTCACCTGATGGTACGGTTTTGTTTAACACGCAAGGAGGGCAATTGGGTTCAACTTGTATATAAATTATTTTAAACCAAGTTACTAAATATAATAACTGCTCTACAGATGACATTCAGAGCTTTTCACTGACGCTACATGTTTGGGGTCGAGGCGAAGCTCTGGAAACTTCCTCTTCAAGGACAATGGCATTCATCTTCAAACAAACATTTTAAGGAGAGAAGAAAAGTAAGAGCAACTTGTGTCTGAAAGCTGTTCTTGTAAATAGACCTCTTCTCAAGAACTACTTTAGACCAGTGGTTTGAAACAAACTTATTATAAACATAGTTCAAATAAGAGGAAACACACTATAAAATAAGCTAAAATAGCTACAAAGTAGATGCAAGATGCAAAGTAACATTTCTTATTTCAGTTAGTTCCGTCAACAACTGTGAATTCTGAAATGAAATTAACCTTAATAATTCATAGATATTACACATTAAAGTGCAAAAGTTTTTGGTAAATACAATTTTTTTTCAACTTTTGTTCTTTATTCAACAAGAAAGCATACAATTGATCAAAAGTGACTAAATAATTTTAGTTTTACATTTTACAATAGATTTTCCATCCATCCATCCATCTATCCATCCATTCGTCTATCTGTCTAAATAAAAATGTTATAGATTTTTTTACTTTCTATTCATCAAAAATAAAAAATATACAGTTTCCACAAAAATATTAAGCAGTACTTATAATGTTTTTAACATGGATAATAATAATGAATATTTCCTGAGCAGCAGCAAATCAGCATATTAAAATGAATGAAGGATCACATGACACTGAAGACTGGAGTAATGATGCTGAAAATTCAGCTTTGCATCAAAGGAATAAATTGTTTTAAATTATATTCAGATAGAAAACTGTTATTTTAAATTGTAATATGTCACAATATTACTGTTTTATTGTATTTTGGATTGTGAAATTAGATTTTTGATGGTGTATTGTTAAATAAACAAAGCAATTCTAATTTGAAGTTCCTGTCCTTGGGAGAACCCTTCCAGTGTGTTGTTTACTTGAGTAAAACACATTCACACACTGCGTTCACCTCTCACCCAGAGCCTCCCCTGTGGTTGATAGTACATCCCCGAGTGGTTACTTTCTCTTATTATTTAAAGAAAACTCACAGCACACACCGAGCCACTGACAGAAGCAAGAAAATGCCATTTGATCTCAGTACCTTGGAGACAACACATACACAATCATGTACACACATACTCACCATAACAAGAAGGTGACTTCATTTGTATCTGAGAGTGTGGACATGGGGAAATGTCTCAGGACGGGCCTGTCGTGTTGGTGGAGGAGTGCTGCGTCTCCTGTCCGCTCTCACTGGGGGTCAGTGGAAGGTTTTAATTAGGTCCACGGTGGCAGTGACTGTACGCTTCTGCTGCTGTGGTCACCTTCAACTCATCAAGTAGTCCCACGACAACCTATTAGAAGACAGCCAAAAGTGGCTCAAGCCGTCTGTCACCTGTCTGTCGTCATCTCTGTCCCTCTGCTATCAACCGCTTCGGTGCATTAGAGTCAATAAAGTAAACTGACGCTGATTACCTAATTACCAGTGATTCTTTGGTGCACGGTTTATAAGTCTACTACATGTGAGTGAGATTTATTCTTAAAACTAGAAAATATTTCAGTGAATAAAATATCCGAAAACAAGTCATACATTATATTAATATTATGTTAAGCAATAAATGTAGATATTGCCACTACATAAACAAGATAAAAAGAAATTCTAAAAAATACTATATGCTTAAAACAAGAAAAATTGACAATTAGCTTAGAAAACACCAACACATAATGTTACATTAAAACATAACGAATATACATTTAATTAACATTATATTAAACAATTTTTAAGCAAAAAGTTCAATTAATTTAGATATTATCAAAATAAATAAAAAATGAATATACTGATCAAAATAAATGATCAAAATGACCAATTATCCTTAAAAATGACAAATGTGCTTAGAAAAATATGAATATACTGAAAATTGATATAAGATATAATCACTGAAAATAAGTTTTAATCTATACATTAAGCAAAAGTTTATTTTAGATATTTGAACTAGAAACAAGATAAAATATAAAAAATTGTAAATGTATATATAAATAAATATAAATGTAATGTCTTATTCATTTAATTAAAAAACAAACTAGGGGTGTCCTCGACTAAAGATTTCGTAGTCGAATCAGAATTTTCGAATCTTGCCAATATTCCAATGATAGTCGAATCATATGTTTGGGGGCGTGGCCAAAATACCAAGAGTCAAGTAGTCAGACATTCGACAGTAATCATTACTGACTTTAACACACAGGGGAAATGTGTAACGGATGCCTCGCAGATACAAACGGGGTAAATAATGTTTTATGTTTTGATTAAAAGATAGTTAACATTAAACGTCAGCGAAACCCTAAGAATTCACCAATTTTTTTCAATAGTGCTCTTATTATAATGTTATGTAGGCTATATGCCATAATTATTAATGTTCTGCATTTCTGTTTTATGCTGCGCACGCTGAAGATGACCAGTAAAATAAAGCATATGATAGCTATTTTTTTTTAATG
Organism: Ptychobarbus kaznakovi; assembly: GCA_027422405.1. Classification (NCBI taxonomy): domain Eukaryota; kingdom Metazoa; phylum Chordata; class Actinopteri; order Cypriniformes; family Cyprinidae; genus Ptychobarbus; species Ptychobarbus kaznakovi. The sequence goes on from CM049796.1 coordinate 37,920,770, forward strand.
AATGTACTCATTTGAACTGCTTTTGTGGATGCGTTCTTCATGCAACAACGTGCAGAAACACGGCAGCTAAACCTAACATAGTGTTCTCATTATAATGTTACGTATATGACAGTCCGAGTCATAGTCATTAATAGTATTGTTGTTTGTCCTGCTCGCGAGGCGTGCTGAAGTGATAATCACCGTAGTAGCCTTCTACTTCTTTTACTGCAGCGCAACTCAACCAAATGCATCTCATACGAGATAAATAATAGTAGGCCTATATACACTATATATAAAGCGGCCAACATGTTTTAAAATAACTTTTACCCTACCTGATCGAAAAAAAATCCTGTCTTTCACTCTGCCTGTGTCAGTTTGAGTCTTATTAAAGATTTAAATCCCTGCCGCCAAGATGCTCCTCTGTCGGTCACGGATTATGAGAAGTGACACTTAAAACTATAGGGGTGGTTGGATTTATTCATGCATGTTAAAATATTTATTTATAGCTTCTTTTTTCTTTTAACTTATTGTGAGAAAACCAGCATAGTTCTCGGTGAAATCAGACATTGGAGCACACCCATATAGCCAAAATGGCATGATCATTACACCCCGCGAATATTCGACGGTGAGATTGAGAGTCGAATCAGGCTCCTGCTATCGAAGCATCGAATCGTCGACTATTCGGGGTCACCCCTAAAACAAATATTGCTCATCATTATTTTGAAATGATGAATTTAAAGCCCACTCTAAGAATCAAATGCCATGTACAATTCATAGATTAATTATTATTTTTAACTGGAGTCTTTTGAATATGTTGACACACTTCACAAATTGCACTGAATGATTCATTCACAAATTGTAGGCCAGACCTTGGTCCTTTGTTCACTTCATTTCACTGCAGATTTGTTTGCAAGCAAGGCACAATTCAACGTGGGTTTTAAAAAAAAGATTGAAACTAAAAGACGATGCTGTGCTGAATATATTGGATCAGATAGTAATGTCGCAAGACACGAGTGTGAGTAACTGTTTTCATTATGTGGTTACTATTGCTTTGTCTCCTCTTACTGATCATTTGATATGTGTTGAGGTATTTATGCATTTTTGACCTAAATCACACCAGCGTCCATCTATGAGGAATGTCGCTGTCAAACATACACAACTATTAGCCAATCATAGCAGTGGGCGTCTACAATCTGCCACAGCTATTCAAACAGAGCGTTCTGATGAGGGGGTTAAAACAGGACAAAAATGGCTTATTACTTCTAAATTATGGTGTTTTCTTGATAGCATTATAAGTGGACCACAGAGAACAGAAAATAAAAAACAAAGACAGTTCTTGACCCCTTTAAAACAAGTTAGCCTACTGTAAACTGTTTACTGTAAATGCAACTCATATTTAGGTTATTCATAGCTATTTATGATCACTGTATGTAAATAACATAGGAACAAGAAATATTATTTTTCATCCTTTTTTAAAAAGCCGTTGTCAGAATTAATGTTCATATTAAAATCTTTCATTTGGCAAATGCACATTTGTGCACAATCTGAGCACAGTGTGAGATATGAAATGACACAGTTTTTCTCCATTTAAACTGATTACCGTCAAAGAATATCTCATATCTCATTTTCTTCTTGAAATTCACACACATACACGCACACTGCATCTGACCCTGCAACAATGACGCAGCTGGGAATCAAGCAGGATAGGAGCAATTTCCCTAAACGGCCAAAAAGCCAAAATACGGGTCATTATTGCTTAGCGTGATGTGCCATTTTAGACTGGGCCGTAAGATCGTCAGGGAAAAAAGAGCGGAAATCGGGTGGAAAGATTATAAGGAAAGAAAGAAAGGTTACTCCAGCCAACCTATCACACAACCTCACTATATTATTAATATGTGACAAATGACACCCATTTTGAAACTCGCTGTCCCTTCTGAGACCATTAAATATACACAGATACGACCCATCTCAACCTCTGTCACTCAAAATGGTGTGAAATGAGGAGGTGAAGTGTGATGATCACAGCAATCACTTTAAATCACTACAAAGTGGTGGGGATAGTGCAGTGACGTGATCAAATTACCATAATATCATACAATTATGTCGTTGTTTTATCACTGTACTTTGAAGAGCGACTCCTACCTGAGAGAAAAGCACAGAGAGAACGTGCGTGAGGCAGTCTGAATCAGATCAAAGGCAAACACCTTCATTGGTGGTCTCCATAATTCAGCAGCTATTGCCGGGGTCAGATCGCTCCCTTTGAGTCTCGAGCGTGGAGATGCATCTTTAATACGGCCCTTCCACAGAATAATGATGGAGTCAGCCATGAGGAACATGCATTTGTTTGTGTAAGAGAGAGATAGATATTGAGAAAGGGAGACACAAACGCCGATGGAAGTTTCACTGGGAGACTTTTGTGATCCGAGCAGACCAGAATCTATGAGAGAACAAGCTCTATCTCCCAGCAGAGAGCCCCTTCACACTACTCAAACATTTACAAGCAGGATTTAATGAGGAATGAGGGGTTGATGAATTGAAAGACAAGGAACTGTGGTACTGGAAATTGCTTTCAGAAAGAAATGTCAATGTCCCACTGCTCGTTCTTTTCATATATTATGTAATGGGCCAACTCTATTATTCTCTAGATTTCAAATATGAATGTTGAAACCAAGAATTGAGGGATAGTTTAACCAAAAAATACAATACTGTTATCATTTAGCCTACCTCATGCCCATTCAAACCGGTTACTTTCTTTCTGTGGAATGAATGAAGAATGATTACAAACAGGTCTGTGGTACTGGGAACCTGGCAAGCTGTCCCATGACTCACTGTTTATTTATATATATGCTCCATTCTACCATTGTTGAAACAATTTTAAGTGTTTAGTTAATGATGAACTAAGGGAGACTGTGTGTTCATAAAATTCAGTGATCTATTTTTATCGCTTTTGTAGAATTTTATAAATTATTTACAAGTGATTAGATAGATAAAATGGGAATGACTCGAGAGTGATTATTAAGTAATATAGACGATTTACAACAGTTATAAGTTATATTTAAAAAATAACACATGAAAAATGTCCTTAGTAAATGGTTAATAAAGACTATAGCTAATGTATTATTAAACTTACTTGAGTCAACATTGTAATTTTCTCAATAAACATTTGTAATCATGACAATTAGTAAAAATTATATACAAAACGTACATACCTGGAAAATGCTAACGATTTACAAATCAGTTATAAGTTATCTAAAACATATCATGCTCCTTAAAACTAGTATAATGTATTATTAATGACTTATAAATCATTGAAATGTCAACATTGTACTATTTTCTCAATAAACATTTGTTAAGCATGGACCATTAGTAAATGATCATTATATAATTTATGTATATTTCGTTAAAGTTGTAAGATGGTCTGTTGAAAAGCACAAAAATGCAATTATGTTAAAACAATTTTTTTTAAGAATAATACATTATTTGCTATTTTTAAAAGATAACTTATGACAGATTTGTAAATCGTTAGCATATTACTTCAATCATTTGTGAATGCATAGTCATATTTTGTAAATTATTAGTTCATCATCGTCTAATCACTTGTAAATGATTTATAACTTAATCTACAAAACATAGATAAAATATTAACATATTAACACATTAACACTTATTAATCATCTATGAAAGCATAGTCATGTTTTGTCAATGATTAGTTCATCATTAACTAATTACTTGTAAATGACTTGTATTAACAAAACACACAAATTGTTAGCATATCAGTTATTAATCGCTTATGAATGTTTTGTAAATGATTAGTTCATCATTAACTAATCACTTATAAATGACTTACAACTGAATGCTATTATTAAGTGTTACAGATATTTTGTGTAAAAAAACGGTGAAAAGTTTCTCCGTCAATGTTATCAAATCTCACTCATGTTAATATTTAATACTATAAGAGACATTCTAAACGCTAATTGAAAAATGCGCAAATTTAAGAAAATTGCCTTTCCACTTGGACTTTAATGCCTTTAGCAGTAGATAGGGTTAATGACATGAAATTGGTTTGTTATTTTAGTACTTTAATCCACGTTAAGCGTTTTTACATTTTAAGTAGTTTTTTGAACTAGATGTTAGTGAGTACTTAGAAAACATTCGCACACTAAATCACTTGCGATTCACTACAGGAATAAACACACATTTGATTTTGACCTAAAAACTTAAAAAGAAACCCAATTCGAGACTCTATAGCGTGATGTCAGATTTATGAACGAATCATTCCTTGAGCCGATTCCTTTCAATGAACCTGTTGAATGAGTTCACAAATCAGACTGAACAACTCATTCGATTCAGATCTGATCCCATTGCAGCGGCTCTATAATCAACAATTCCTTGACAACTCGCCAGTTACAACTCACTAAACACTAAAGCAAAATGTGCGGATGATCTGAACGATGGAGTTAAAAGTAAGTTGCTAATGTTGAATTTTAGAATTATAATTTCATGTTGTAAATATTTAGATTATAATAACTTTATGCGCTTCCTAGTGCAAGTAGACTTTTTGAGTTCTGCAGTTTCTAATAATAAAATACAAATTGTATAACAAGTGTTCTTTAAATGTGAAGTTCGAGCTGGTCCTAAATTAAGAATATATTTAAACACAAACATGTACAAATTTTCCCACATAGTTTGTGAATAGCACTCTCTGTCTTTTCCATTCAATTAAGGAATATAATGTTGGCAATGCCATTTTGTTTAACCAATAAGGAAAACAAAACAGTTTATTGTCAGTTCTGACAAACTCTTGGGGCCAGTTTTGATAATTTAATTCAGTTCTTGCATCAAAGTCGCCTGTTAAAATGCCTGCCCTGAGAATATGAGGTTGCCTTGTCCCATTGTGTGTGTTGCTACTCAGGCTAACATTAACTGTTCACTGATGGCAGAAAATTGAGCGTATACCGAGCTCAGTTCCACGCCTCTAGGGCCCCAGATCACTAATCATTTGATGCTGAAAGCAGCCGCTCCCTCTGCCGCAGGAATGATGGGTCAAACGCATGTTAGAAGCGAGCTGCTTCTTACGCAGGACACGTCTCTCCCCACGTGCCTCTGAAGCAGCAGGGGACCCCATCAAGAGCGGGAAGAGAGCAGTAGAGGAGAGGAATGAAATAATTTCATCTCCTGCACCGTGATGCTCCCCCTTAAATCAGCCTGTGAGGAGTGTGCGCCAGGGCTCTGGGAACGGGAGGGAAGCAAGAAACCTGGAAAGAAAGACAACGCTAATATCGGGCCTGCTTTGATGAAAGATCTCAGGTAGTGCACACACAGAAACAGATCTATAAACAAGTGGATGATGGAAATAGCGGGGAAAATATGGGAAAAAAAGCTTGAAGAGATTAAGAATGGGACATTTCCACCACATCTCATTTACATTTATTCATTTAACAGATGTTTTTATCCAGGCGATTACAAATGAGAGACATCACAAGCAATTTGTCACAGGATTTCAAATTAAGCAATTGTGTTTGATAACATTCCTTTGGTGGAGATGACATTTTAAACGTTTCGGGAATGAAATGGTCGACTGCTTTGCCTTGTTATGTCTTGTATGCACAAAATATATTCATACTTTTTGCATAATTTGACAATTACAGCATGATTGGAAATGGCACAAAGAAAAATGTTCTGTTCAGTGGTATTTACCTTGATTTTTTTGTTGTTGTCTTCACACACCTTGACAGCTGTAATAACCCCCCCCCCAAAAAAACAAACAAAAAACCAATATATTTTAAAATGGTTTGTCTATTTCACTCGGTTTTATCATACTTTTAAAAATGTAATTATATTGAATTTTCTATTTTCATATTTAAGATTGAAAGTCTTGGATGATACAATACATAAAATAACACAAACATTATTTTCAAAATAGCAACCATAAATGATGAAGGAACGAATGATTACAATAAAGTATTAATAAAAGAGAAAAAGGTTAAATCTGCTAGCATTAATAAAAATAAACTCCTGAGATACAAAAGTGGTACAATTTGGAGAAACACCCAAGAGAAACAAACTTGCATTTTTAACCTAAGGGACTATATATATTTTTTTTTTCTGCAGGAAAGTCTCTCTAAATGCGAGAATATGAATTTTTGTTTTACAAATGTTTTTTCAGGTCCATGCATCACTACTTCTTCACACTAAAATATTGCTATATTGCAATCCACAGTATTATATTGCAATAACATGACATTTCATTCAGACACTGATTTTTAATTGTCTGGATACTGAACAATTCTTTCAGGGATCTGAACTTTTTCCAGGCAACCTGGCAACAGACCGGGTGTGAATTTGTTGTGTTTCAGTGCGGAAAATGGTGAATATTTAATACTTTCTGTTGTTTAGTCACATCAGACTGTGACCAATACCTTTCTCTGGGCCAATGAGATTATGTATGTGAACTAGAGATAGCCCACACATCTTGATGTAATTTGGCGCAAGTATGTAACCTTAAAAAACAGACGTGGTCAGATGCATCTGCCCTTCTTTTGAGGGTCTGATTCCATTGGTCCGCCTGAGCTGAAAGTGGGTCACAGAGAGCTGGGAGAAGGTGCTGGCATGCTGCTCACTTGGACCCAAATGAGCTGTAAAATGGCAGTAAATGGGCTTGAGAGAAACTCGAGCCTCTCTACACGCACCAACCTACAAACACGACAGAAAAACAGACAGTGTGAGAGAGAGAGAGAGAGAGAGAGAGAGAGAGAGAGAGAGAGAGAGAGAGAGAGAGAGAGAGAGAGAGAGAGAGAGAGAGAGAGAGAGAGAGAGATGGAAAGCTCAACCAACAACCCAGCAGGGTCTCTGCAGCCATTCCTAATCTGGCTCTTTTATCCGGTCCCTGTGGTCAATGCCATCTGTGTGGAGTCCCACGGCAACTTCCTCCAAACCAACACACACATTTTGAGGAGCGAACAACTGCCCTGCCTGCAGATCTCTGGTTTCTTGGAGAGCTTTTGGAACTATTTTCTCAGTTAAAAGAAAATATCTTGATGGCTCACTCAGGCAGAAGGGCTGGCAGACTCTTGACTAGTTATCCACCACATCAAAGCGCCCATCCAGTCTCTTCCACTTGACTGGGATTTGTCTTGCTGCAGATTTCGAGATGTAGTTTTAGGGCAACATGTCACCTTTGAAAGAGATCATGCTACAGATGAACTCCCATGCCCTGGTCAAGACCGGCGTCTATCCTTTAAACCCCAACAATGCATTTCAGTAGCTCGTTTTGACAGCACAGGATTGATTTCCGGTCTGATCAATCAATGACCGGTGACCTGCATAATCAATAATTCCTCACTTGGGGTACATACTAAACAGACAGGTCTGTAAAGAAGGCTCTAATCCAGCAATACTCCACACTGTTTTGTGACAAGTGCAACTGCAATGGTAACAAACATGTGATCTTGAGTTAATAAGAACCAAGACTGAAAGGTACAGTATGACCACATATACGAGATAACAGTAGAAATGTGTTGACTGGTAGAGACTTCGCTGTACCATTATGATTTAAAATATAAGACACTAAGAAGTAAACGATAGCATACACTTCAGAGTTTATCTGTTTATCAGACTTTAGTTTGTTAGTTGCCAATTGCCAAAGGGCATCAAAACATGCTGCACTGATATAAAATGTAATGTGTATTAATATAGAATCTAATGCACACTAAATTATTCACTTTGAATTCTATATTTATGCACATTAATGTATATAATTATGGGGTGCACAATAAATCTATGTTACTGGACATTAATGCACAGTCAATTCTATATTAATGCACATTATTCATGAACATTAAATAATAATTGCACAGTAATGTGCATTGATTTTATATTAAATTGACATTTTATTAATATTAATAAAATATGAATATATATTAATATAGAATATTTAATATAACATTAATTTAGAATTTGATGTGCAGCCATACTGCACTATGTGAAGCTTTTTAATTGATACCAGAATTATTAGAAATAAATCATCTTCATAAAAAAATAAATAAATTCAAGTACCTTTCATTTGTAAAGTAATGTCAAAAAAGTAGCATTTTCAAGTTGACAAATAATATATACCGCAATATAAACATACTCATAAGATTTCGGTAATACAAAAAATAGTGTAAAAAATAACTAAAATCCTAAAAACATCCTGATTGGCCCCCCCTGACCTTTCCAATGTTAAGTATCTCTGCTGCGATCCATGCATTGTTGTTACTGCATCATACAGTATTCAGTCATAGCACTGAGTCCTAATCTAATACAGTCTTCTGCTATCCATTTAGCTCTTTATGAGAAAAGAATATTGAGCATCTGAACAATAGGCCATACGTACACACGTGCAGAATGGGTTGGGGTGGAGGAAAGCGAGGAGGGGGTGGGGTGGGCTATCAGTTCTCGTTCAGCACCGGCATAAGCATCTCACGCCACCACAGCTCATTCGCTCGGCACACTTCATTACCGGGCCACATCGACTTGAGCTGATTGGATGAAACCCATCAGATGCTGAAATGAGTATCTGAAGGGGGAAAAAAGCATTTCTGTCTCTTCTTTCTCTTCTCATTCCTGGTGCAATAAAAAATGTACTTGCCCTGTATGGCGTCCCGGAAAAATTGCAGATGGTGCGCACACAAAAGGCAGTGCACGAGTGCCATTACCTCAACTTAATCCAGGCTATTTTCTCCATTTCCCTTCGCCTCTCTCACCTGCAGAAAAACACAGAATCGGGTTGATCTAAAATAAGAACAGATGGAAATTCATATGGATTAGCTGGAGCTTCCTGGAGGGGAGGAAATCCTCATATGAGATTTGGCTAATGCATCATCAGCATCATCAAAGCCTCACTGATGAAGTCTTCAGGGGCTGGAGGACAAACGGCCCTTGACCTGCCACTAATGGATGTAAAATTCAGTAAAACAACAATTACAGATTGCGATTTACCATGACAACCAGTACTGTAATGACGTTACTGCTGTTACTTACTACAGAAAATGGCACTCATATTAGCAGCTAAAACTACTGTGAAGATATAAGGCTCCGGCCATTAGCAGTAAAAACATAAAGGTGTTCTGCAAATAGAAGATTGCTTTCAGGACAAGAGCAAATGACTACATTTTGGTAAATTATTGTGGAAAAAATATTACTTTAAGAATATACTTTAAGAACAACACTTTACGAACCAGGAACATGCTTATACCATGGTATTATAAAATACAATTTAAAGGGGTTTTGGGTCAGTAATATTTGTGACCCTGGTCCACAAAAAACAGTTCTAAGTAGCACGGGTATGTTTGTAGTAATAGCCAACAATGCATTGTATGGTTCAAAATTATAGATTTTTATTGGTTTATGCCAAAAATCTTCAAGATATTAAGTAAAGATGAAGATATTTTGTGAATTTCCTACCGTAAATATATCAAAACTTAGTTTTTCATTAGTGATATGCATTGCTAAGAACTTAATTTGGACAACTTTAAAGGCAATTTTCTCAATATTTAGATTTTATTTTGCACCGTCAGATTACATATTTTCAAATTGTTGTATATCAGCCAAATATTGTCCTATCCTAACAAACCATATTCAAATGAAAAGCTTATTTATTCAGATATCAGATAATATATAAATCTCAAGTTTTAAAAATGACCCATATGACTGGTTTTGTGGTCCATTTATTTATTCATTTAGGGAAGATAATTTTATTCAGAAAGGATGAATTAAATTGATCAAAAGGAATTTATAATGTTAGATTTTTTTATTTGAAATACATGCTGTTCTTTTCAACTTTCTATTCATCAAAGAATCCTGTAAAATGTATCATGGTTTCAGCAAGAATTTTAGGCAGCAATATTTTCAACATTGATAATAATAAGAAATGTGTTTGTGGACCAAGTCAACATATTATAATGATATCTGAAGGATTATGTGACAGACTGGAAGTAATGGCTGCTGAAAATTCAGCTTTGCCATAACAGGAATAAATTACATTTTCAAAATACAATTAAATAAAACAGTTATTTCAAATTCTAATAATATTTTACAATATTACTGTTTTACTCTATTTTGACCAATGCAGCCATTGTGAGCATTAAAGACTTTTCAAAAATATTTGTAATATATCTTACCAGCCCCAAACTTCTGAAAGGTAGTATAGCCTATAACATTAAAATTTTAATAAACCGTTATAGCTAGCACTCATTTTGATTACAGCTTGTACTAGCAATGCTAATAGGCTATACTAATGTCACTGGGCCTCTTTCTTCCGAGCAGGCACAGGACGACAATATAACATCAGGTTGACGTCGGACAGATGTTGCATTTTGTTTGAGAACAAAAATCGGGTTGAGGTCAGTATTTGATGAAATTTGATGATGACTTAACGTTGGATTTTGTAACACAACCTAAAAACAACACATATCAAAGTCAGCTGATGTTGGTATTGGACATCAAATTAACATTGACATTGAATTGACATTGAATTTTGGTCGCAACCAAAATTTAACCAAATGTCAATGTCTTATGACATTGCCTGCCTGCTGGGTTCTCAAATGGCCACACAAATCTTCCATCTAAGAAAACACTCCCATTCATCAGCACACACATTTATATTTTTCAACATGGGTTACAAAGAGGGAAATATTTCAGTCTTAAACACAAGAAGGCTATATTCTCACAGACGATTGCTATCACGCGCTTTAATAGACTCACTCCATCTACTAAACCCAAAACCTTGTCTTCCAAACCATCACCTGCTTTCTCGCCTCTTTCTGATTGAACATTCTCAGAAAAGTGCTGCTTTACTACTTGAAAGGGAGATAGAGATAGTAAGGGAGTAATAGAAAGAGATGGGAACGGGAGAAGAAAGGCGAAAGAGAACAGAGAGGAAAAAAGTATTGGTGCTGTGCACCGTGAGGCTTATCAGAGGGCAAATAACACGGGATACCGCTAGCGCCCGGCACTCTCTTTCACACAGTTCCCTTCTCTCCCTCCCTCCACCCCTATTATCTTGTTTATCTCACATTAATGCCTCTCCCCCGTTCCAACAAGAACCCTCACTGAGACGCCGAGCCTTCAAAGGATTATTAGAATTCATTTGTTGACGGTAGGTGAGAGACTGCTGGAGCATACCACGCATAAAGATGTGAGAAAATCATGAGATTAACAGCCTACCGACTAATATTTCACACATGTACACACAAACGGAATGTAATTCATCGTGCCATTATGGTCGCCACCTCTCCATCTTTCTCTCCTGGATATTCGTTATGGTCTTAATTGTCGATGTTGATGAATTATAATGTGCTCTTCACACGTGCCGACAGTGCCTTGGTTCCAAGTGAACTATATGGGACTGTGAAACGCCACACTTAAAGGCCCGTTCACACCTAGAACGACAGCTATATTGTTCACATCAATGCACAATAATGTTCTGTTCATAAGCACACTGCAGACGTTATGCAGCTCAGCTGTACTAGTTGAAGGTTGAACGAATTTATTAATGAACCGCTAGTTTTAAAATCTTCCTGGTCTACTGACATTTGTTATGACATCCGTTTCGAACACTACAATGCTCACGATAACTTTTGTTAACTCTACAATAAGTAAATCCTCTTCACCAGCTAATTACTCATCAGGTTTCAATTTTTTGCATCCTTAGCAAGCATTTTAATAGGAAAGAATGACGAATGCAGGAAACAAATGAAAATACACATACGGAAATCTTGACTCAGTGTGCAAGGACCTTTAGCGCTTCCACAAAATTAGAAGTTCAAAGACAGAATTCTAAAGATGGCTGCACGCTTGTTTCTCTTGCATATAGGGTCTATGGTCTGCACTTTGAATGCTTGAGCTCTTTAAAGCAGGACCAATTCTGATTGGAGGTACATGTTTTTATAAACATTTAAAAACACTCTGTCATTAAAAATCATTATAGTTATAGTATAATCTCTTATCATTATAGTTATAGTATAATCTCTGCAGCTCAGAGTTTAGTTGTCACTTCTTCTAGAGTAGCTTTTTGGTCCTTGATCAGAGTTAAGGGTCATCTTCCCCTTTGTCACATGAGTTGAAGCCATTAGCAAGAGCTTCCCCACAGGCTCCACAGTTTCGAGGATCAAGGGTATGACCTAGCTTGCCTTACCCTTACGAAAGCACTCCAGCGTCAGCGCTGGCCCAGCAGGACGCCCCCTTTGCCCGGAAAGTGAGAGATCCACCCATGGTGGTGAGAGTGTTGTTTTAGAAGAGCAAAGGTTAAGAAGTTCACAAATAAACACATCTCAAACCAACTCCATCACAAGGTCTCAAGGACTTCCTGTGGACACGGTCAGAAAGAAAGAGCTCATGGAATGCAAACACTTGTTTTACCATTGAAACATTTTCCTCAGGAAGTTTGGGCTATTATCATTCTGTCAAAGTCAAAATCTGTCCATGCACCCATGTTAGGAAAGCATGGATTGGTGATATAAATGTCAAAGCAACCCAATAAAAATAGTTTTCCTATTGATTCTGAGTCACACTGGAGTGGACCGGATGACTCAAGGATTGATGGAGGTCTGGTTGAAGTTCATTCACGCACTTGTTCGGTCTACGTCAACCCGTCTGATGCTATCAAATAAAACTAAAAATCTTGAACTGGCTCTCTCGAGCTCTATAAATTATCTTGCTTTTGAAAGGCCTACAGCAAAATGGTCACATTGAGAAGTGTAAAGATGAAAATGATTGTCTTCACAGCGATTGTTCTCTCAACTTCTCAGCTGCTGGTGAACTTGATTTAGCACCGGAGGCTCCATGGGAAATGTAATCTCTCAAGGGGCGTGTGCCATTGGGAAATCTCGTCTGAACGCTTTTAAAAGGTTGGAGTGTTGCTGAATGGGAAAGAACGGCTTTGAGAACATCAAGAGTACAGCAGTTTTGTTACTAGAGTATGTTCAGATCTCCAATATGTTAGAGAATTGTATGAATTGAAAACATTAGTAATTTAATTAATAATGCTTGTCTGATTAATTCCAATTTCTAAGCTGCTGGTGAACTTTAAAGGCTCCATGGAAATTGTCATCTCTGGAGGGCTGTTGAAAAAATCCCTTCTGGAGGTTTTCTGAAGGCTGAGAGAGTATTGCTGCTTTAGAAAAAACGATTTTCATTATGAATATAAACAATTTAGTTTGGTTGGTGTTGTGTTCTACTGTATTGATTGGATCTTGACCATGTTCAATTCAGGAAATTTAATGAAATAAAGCAAAAACAAATATTTTAAATGGAATATTAAAACAGCTTCTCTTTTGCTTGTGTATTTGATTTTGAAGGGTCCATGCGAACTGTCATCTTTCAACATGTGCTGAGGAATAGACATTCTAGTTTGGTTGGCCTTGTCCTCTATGTTTTAATCTTGACTATGTTCACATCCGAAAATGTTCTAATATAAGTTTTTTGGTTTTATGATTAATAAATACTGCTCAACTGTAGGGTAACTCGAGGCTTCATGTGAACTGTCATCTCTCAAGAGCTGATGAGGAATTTCTTCTGAAGGCTGAAGAGCATTGTAGCATTAGAGAAACCACATTTCATAACATCATGAATATGGAAATGTATGGGTTACCTTGTATGTCCACATCAAGTCGCTTTATGAATTAAAGACATTATGTTCAGCTGTCCAAATATGAATGGTTTTCTGATTAATCTTGCCATCTGACAAATATTGGCGAGAGCGAATTTCACAACATCACGAATACAGACAGTCTAGTGTGGTTGGACTTACCTTCTAGGTTTGAATGTTCACAATTGGGAATTTTATGAATTAAACAGAGAAAATGTTCCAGTAAAAGTGACTAATTCCTGGTTCTCATGGTGAACTTGATTCGAGAACTGTTGAGGAATCCTTTTCTGAAGGCTGAAGAGCATTGCTGCTTTACAGAGATTTAATTTAATTATCTTATGAATACAGACAGTCAAGTATTGTTGGGCCTACCTCCTCTGTTTGTATCTCATCCATGTCCATGTCAAGTAGCTTTTAAAATTAAATATAGTCTGACTTACCTGTTGTGTTTGTGTCTTATCCATGTCAAGTAGCTTTATGAATTAAATACATAATGTTCATTCGTCTCAATGATAAGGGTTTTCGGATTAATCTTGTCATCTGACGGTGAACTTGAGGCTATGTGAGAAAAACAACCTCTCAAGGGCTGCTAAGGAATCCCATCTGAAGGTTTTCTGATAGAACATTGCTGCATAAGAGAGCAAATTTCATAACATCACGAACAGTCAAGTATGTGTGGACTTACCTTCTATTTTTGAATCTCATCTATGTCCATATCCAGAAACTTTAAGAATTCATTAGTTCTCAACAACAATGGTTTTGCGATCAATAAATCTTGCCATCTGATGGCAAACTTGAGGCTATATGGGAAAAATAATCTATCAAGGGCCTTTGATGTATCCCTTCTGAAGGTTTGCATTAAAGAGAGCAAATTTCATAACATCATGAATACACAAAGTCAAGCATGGTATGTTTGGATATTAGCCTTGAGCCGACCTATCAATAAAATAAACCTCAGAATGCACTCATGTTCAGGAAGGCACACTAGCTGTGTCTTTGCTTAGAGGTGCATAAGCATGCTTGTGTTTGTGAGGTAAAAATCAATCCATTTGAATCACTTTGCAGCATTGGATTTTGCCAGCGATTTCGAGATTCTTTCTCAAACAAGACGCAAGGGTAATAACAAAGGAGTGATTTATTTTCTTGGGCGTCCTTCTTTAGCTCAGCCACACAAATGTCTTTCGGTTCATCCCGATGATGCCTTTCCCAACCCATCCAGCAGAGGGAAACATAGCGCTTCTGTTTGACAAAGCCAGCGGGAAGAGAGCCTGATGCAGTCTCACCACACACATATCAAAGAGTGTTCCAAATCAACAAAGCATGACTGTGTGGAGCCTTAGTTCAGCCACCAACTCATTTCAATCCTCAACGGGGGAAATTACGATTATTCCGTTATTATTGTTTGTTTTGTCTAAGGCGATCAGAAAACAGAAGCATGTGTGCACATCAGATGGTAGGGAGAACAATTTGGAGGGAGAGCCGTTTAATACTTCAAAGCCGAAGGTATTGTATTTTTACGGAAGTTGATTACGACAATACAAGGAATCTCACGAGAGCTCCATTGCTGGGCTCAACTGTCTCTTTGTGACAAAGCTTCTCTCTTCTAACATATTAACATGGCCTTTTAGGCCCTGGATATGTGCCGATGCTCTCTGTAACAAGGGAGCACTTACTATAACATGCCGGCGGGCCCTCGTAGAACAGACAGAGTCCCATCTGTTAGCAACAAAGTCGGTGTGTATTTGTGTGTGCGCTCTTTTTCTGCTTTCCAGGCGGTGTCACGGTACTTACACTTAAATGAAGACCTTGTTCAAATGGAGGGTGGTCACTTTGAGAGTCGAGTAACTTGTTGCGACAGCTGCCAATGCTCATCAGATCATTGTGTATGTATGCACGATTGTGGTGTGGTCAGGTTCTCCATCTTCTGCATTGACTGCTGGAATGCCAAAACAATGAGCTGATGGACTATTTACTGTTGACAGGGTAAAAGGGAAAAGAGAACGCAGCTTGGGTCTTGCTCATATGCTTTATATCCGTGGATCATGCTAATGAATGCGATGATAAGCGCTTGATGCCGAGCTTTCATCTCACTGAGATGATAGCTGTGAAGTTATAAAACAACTCAGTTTTCAGTAATTAACATTTGAAATGTAAAGCAAATGCAATTAATTAGGAGGCATAACAGTGAATAACAAAAACTTAAATGAGCAACTAATTACAGAAATGAAAGGTCAGTGCTGTTTCTCTACAGCAGAGGTTTTAAATTGCAGGCCTTCTGATCTCAGCTACAACTAGTGTACTGAAAACTACTAACTATTAGCAGCCATCGAAACCAGTTGTCAAATGCTTTACACATGACAAATTTAAACATTTAAATACTCAATTTTCATATTCACATTTCACATCCACACTTGAAACTTCAGTCTGAATACGTTAAGAACCTGCATCAGAGCATGAATTACAAGCTTTTATACAGTCATTAGGCATGACCTTAAATAAAACACAGACATCGAAAGCCTTAAAATAATTTTGATATTATATGCATTGTTTAAATTTTACAATTAGCATATACACACATGCCCCTGTACAACCTTATTAGTGCTCTCCAATGAAAACCTCTGCTCTACAGTAGCTTGTCCTTGTGAGTGTGGGTTGATTTCAGGACCCTGGACAGCACCACTGAAAACTGACCATACCTTCCATTAGTGAAGACTCGAGTTACCTAACTGCATAATATTGCTCAATTTCCTTATTTTTAACAAATAAATGCTATTTTTATCCCTCCATTACCTTAAAACTTGGAAGGTGAAATTATCATTAAGCCCTACTGATGGGAACAACCACACACACAACATTTGCCGTTTTGCATTTCACAGGTTTGTTTGATGTTTTTATTTTTACCCATTCCTTTTCTCTTTCCACGTTTGGATGATTGTAGCAGCAGAGCGAGCGGGAATCATATGTAGGTTTTAAAACAGTCTCTGCATGGTACAGATAGCGCAGAGAATTAACGTCTATTTCACGGCATGGCAGCTGCGGCCGGACAGGGCCGGAGAGGTGCGCCTCAGCCTGCCAATGAGGATGGGAGAGGCCAGGCGCCCCAGAGACACTTAGTAATTGTGCTTCTCTGAAGTGCAGGTAGGTGTGCAAATTACCAAATGTGGCGTGTAAGCCCATTCTCCGGAGCTCCATCATTGTCATGCGTGTCCAAGTTTGCCATGTTTGGCGACAGAATATTATGTCCATTTTGTGGTTTTGCTTTGGCATGGATGGTCAGAGCATAATATTTTAGTACAGGTGCGATGTACCCACAAAAACACCCTCAGCCAGCTGGAAGAAATCTATTCTAAGTTACCACATCATGGAAACTGGAGATATTTTTCTGTTTCATGACTCAGTCCTAAAACCCTTAAGATTCAAAATCAAGCACAATAACGCAGAATCACTGGAGCCAAAGATCTCTTCATTAAAATAATTAACAGATAAGAAGTACTTATTCCTGCACTTAAAAAAAATACAATTAAATGTAATCGGAGAAATATACAAACCTAATTTCCAGTTATTTCCCCATTATACACTTATAAATTTACCTAATATGCATGCGATATCAGTACCATATCTTATTATTAGATTTTATATTATTATTATATTTTATTGGATGTGTGTGCATGTGTGTTCCAATATTAAAATCATTACACGTTACAGAATTATATTACCATATTGCAATTTAAATATTAAATGTACTGCTATCTATCTATCTATCTATCTATCTATCTATCTATCTGTCTGTCTGTCTGTCTGTCTGTCTGTCTGTCTGTCTGTCTGTCTGTCTGTCTGTCTGTCTGTCTGTCTGTCTGTCTGTCTGTCTGTCTGTCTGTCTGTCAAATTTAAGTGATATACAACTTGATATACAACAATATAATATGTAACATTATATATATACACAAAATTATGGTGACTGCTAAATATTTATTTAATATATATTTATAGAAAATACTTGAATTGTATATTTGTATTTTTATATTATTCATGTTCATACTACCTTAAAAACACAAATTATTTAAAAATACTGTTAAATATAATCTTAAAATTAATATCTCACAAAGAATATCCGCTTTCATACTGAACATTTTAATATTTTGACAACCAAATTCACTTGTAGTTATTAGTATTTTATTTACTTACTATTTATTTTACTCAAAATACATTACATTAATATAATTACTAGCTAATCGCCACCATCTATTATTTTAATATCTACACATTCACCTCTACACCTCAGTGCACTGCTGCAATGTCCAGGTTCTTGGAAGCTGAATTTCATGTGCCACTTTTTTTCACGGCTCTTTTTGTGTCATTAGCCCCATTCTCTCCCTCTCTTTAACTGACACCTTTCCTTCCTGTGATGCATTGCCTTTATTTAAGAATGTGGCACAGCGGCGTCCACATGAAAGATTGCAGCGTGTTGGGTTGAAGCCGAAGGGCTGGCGAAAAATACCCACTCTACTGACTAGGGTTCCGTCAGCAAGGTGGTTGCCACCACAGGGAGTGCCTGCCTGGGCCGGACAGAAGGGTGAGCTGGCCAAGCTAGAAAAATGACCCGCTGCTTGACACATATAATGGCGGCGGAGGAAACAGAGATACGAAGACAAAGGAAGTCAATGTCCTGTGATTCCCCCCAAGGCCCCTTCCTTTGGCATGTCACAATCTTGGCTCGTCACATGGGTTAGACTCACCTGGACTTACCGAAGCTTGTAGGTCTGGAAGGTCGACAGGTTTGTGCTGCCAACACATCAGCCTGAAAGGGAACGAGATGACAGACAGAGTGAAAGAAGTAGTTGCCCAGAAATGTTGAGATTTTTATGTATTATAGTTTAAAATATTACTTGAAAAAATCATGTTCAAAGTTCTTGCGTTATATATACTATCAGTATTTTTTTAAACAAGTCTCTTATGCTCACCAAGGCTGCATTTATTTGATCAAAAATACAGTAAAAACAGTAATATTGTACAATATCATTACAATAAAAAAAAAACGTTTTAATGAACCCGTGACAACTTCTTCTTTGAATAATAAAAAGTTCAAAATAACATTTAAATGAATAAAAAGTGATACTAAAGACTTATATTATTACAAAATATTCCTATTTTGAATATATGCTGTTCTTTTGAACATTTATCAAAGAGTCCTGAATATATATATATATATATATATATATATATGTAAACCTTACAATTACTCCTCTTAATTTTTATTATTTTCATCGACTTCTGAACCAAACTTTTAAGATATTACAGGCTGTAAAGAATAAATTATAATATGTTTTGGGATAAGAAGACCAGATGAAGCCAATATAATACATGGGATGTTACAGAAAGACAAGATTCAACCACGCCTTGTTACCTTCCTACCTCTGTGTACTGGAGGTTTTCAGCTATTTGAACACATCCCATGAATTACAGAAATCTCTGAGCCAAGATTCAGACCATCTCTTCTCAAGAACCCAGTCCAACGATTGATTTCTGTGTAAAGGTTCAAGGATTCTTCTTCAAGTTGCATTTACATTATGAGAACATTTCCTCTCACTGGTTCGATTGAATGAATAATCGAAAACCATCATATATACTGTAAGATCCATTTGTGCTCTCTTTATATCTGAAGTGCTCTGTTCTGCTGCCAAGAAAGAAATAGTAGAAGACACATTTAACAGAACTTAGATATTGCAGTTACATTTAGGCATGGGCCGGTATGAGATTTTTACGGTATGATAACCTTAGATCAAAATATCACGGTTCACGGTATCACGGTATTGCGATTACAGGTCTAAAATATGTTATTTTTAAATGTCTGGGTAGAAAACTACTTTTCCCCCCCCACTGAACACACTATATTTTATTTTTAAGAAACATATAGAACATTTTGGAACAGTAAACAATAATTAAAATAATTGAATTCTTCTTAATTAAATGAAGAGCAATCACTTAAGTGAGCCTAAACCTGCAGCTCAACAATAATCAGAAAATAAATAAATTATTTTCTGTAAAAAAAAAAAATCAAAAACATAATCAAAACAATTTCTGTAAAATAATCATAACAATAATAAATCATTTAAAAAGCAGTCATTAAACCTGCAGCTCAACATGTTTTTGGAGACATGCTCACTTTCTACACATTCATCTTTCAGTCCAAGTTATGATGCAGGAATGTTCACCTTTCCCAGGATTAAGTTTGCAGCGGTGAGGTACGAGGATGTGTGCACATAAGGAGAGAGAGAGCGCGCGTGTGTTACACACACACACACACACACACACACACACACACACACACACACACACACACACACACACACACACACACACACACACACACACACACACACACACACACACACACACACACACACACACACACACACACACACACACACACACACACACACACACACACACACACACACACGTCTCTCTACGTACAACACTCTGGCAAAGTTATTTTTTTAAATGTCGTGATTTTGAACACAAGTAAACAATGGCAGGAGGCTTAAAAGTATACATGTGATACGTGATAAGCTAAATTGAATTATTGTACCTAATCGCCAGAGCCGATCCTCCCTATACGCAGAATACGCAAGCTGCGTAGGGCCCCCGAAAAACCAGGGGGCCCCCTTGCTCTCAAATATGATTTCATTTTAGTTTTGTTTTAGAATTTGGCCTATGGCTATGAAAACATGAATGATAATTTATTGTAATGCGGTACTGTTGCCCTTTCTACGTTAAAAAAATCAGTCAAATCATGTAACGTGAATGTTGTAAAGTCTCTTGCTCGAGACTAAAACAATGAGTTGAAAGCATAGCGAGCCGCGGAATAGACACTGTTTCTCGAGTGCTTTCCGCGAGCGCGATTTCCAGTCGGAGTGAAACACGGACAAATGTGTTTCATTCATAACCACTCGAACCCACCCACACCCACACTGAACGTCATCTGTACTGATCATAGTTGTGTAAGGAACATGATTAGTCGACGTTACCGAAAAAAGTTCCATACAGCAGACTTCATGTTTTTCGACGGGGGAAAAAGTTGAACGGATTCATCTCCTTCGGCATCATACACACAGGTTACTCTCACTGACTGTTTGAACCAACCGGAGGGGGAGGGGCCGTGTGACTCGTGCGCTCTTCACTGCTCACAACTGAGGGAGTCCTGCACTATCCATCTTTGACGACACGTAAAAACCTGCTCATACCGCAGAAACGGTATAACGGAAAATTTGCGTGGTTTTGAAACCGTGACTTTTCCAAACCGCGGCATACCTTGAGACCGGTTATCGTCCCATGCCTAGTCACATCTTCACAAGGCTACAGTTATCGGTATGCCAATTGTCAACGTATTACCCTTATGCTACCATCTATTTTGAGAAAACTTTATGTGACTGGAATAATAGCATCATAACTGTCTTTTCAGATGACATACGTCTCACATTACAGTCTGCTTTGACATTGGAAAAAAATTAAAAACACACTTGTCATGACAATCTGTTATATGTGCTGTCAAATTGAAAAGATGGATGTCTCCAAGGTAATGAATCTGACAGCAGAGGTGTAAAAAGAGAAAAAATAAAACAAATACTTACTGACACCATCTCGGCCCAGGTCAGAACCCGTCAGCGAGGCACGTCTATCTGAACCCCGGTCCAATACGCCGCCGAACGCAGCTCAGCTGTGAAATTAGAGCCCACACTGTCTCGAGAAACTCCTGCGCGGCACACCGTCCATCTTTCTTCGGTCGACCTTCCTGAAAATCACAGTCCTGTCCTTCTCTCACACAGTGAAGGATGTCAGTCATGCAATCGGAATTGAAAGAGCACCGCTGGGGCCACCTGTGGATGCTGTGTATCAAAAGATGTCAAGATCTCTATTTCTTCCATGGCGGGCTGGTATGACGGGAAAGTGAATTCTACACCCTGTTGGTTCTGAGATTTGATAGAGTGCTTGTACACACTCAGAGCTGTCTTATAGTCTGCTCAAATACTGTACCGCATTTGTTTGTTTTCAGTCTGCGAGAGGTACTTGTCGTGCGTGATGTATGAAAACATATACGCGGCGTAGGTGGAAGTAAAGCGGATTTATTAGCGTGTCTTAAGGTTGGATGAAAGGACCTCTGAAATGAATGCTTGTCTCAACAAAAAATTTACTCAACCTCATGTTGTTCCACACCTGTATGACTTTCTTTATACTGTGAAACACAAAATAACTATTTTGAAAAAAGGTTCCGCTTGATAGATATGTTGTGGGTTTTCCAACCTTATTTGTGGAAAAACAGCATAGAGTCCACTACACCCGATCAGCAGAACCTGTAGATTGGAAAGTCTAATCCACATATATGTTACCTAAATATTACCAGAACGAATCCCTGAGCAATGTTTCAAAATAATTATTCAGCCTAAGCCTTGCTTAATGGCTAAATCGATGGATAGAGCTTTACTGTGATAATTCTTTTTGTATTTGGTGGTAGAAGCGTGAGGAAGAGAGCACGGCCCCTTCCAAACACAGCCACATGTCAAAACTTGATTAATAAAATATCAGCGAGGGTTAGAGATATGAAGGCAGGAAATTAAACACACTAATGCCAGAGAGAGAGGACAGGGTGACCAGGACTTAATTAAGGACTTTGTGGACGCCACGGTTCCAGGCGATGGATATACTGTCTTGCTGACAACAGTGATGAGACGGGGGATTATGGAGGCACGATGACCGAGAGGGAATTGGAAACCCCTGCACTCCGCAAACCCTCCATTATGAAGCATGGCTTCGGAGGCTGGATAATTAGCAAAGCCCTCATGTTGACGCGTTGTAAGTGCTTTACCTCGGCCATATATGGCCTGGAATACCAATAACGGCGTAATTGCGTAAATGGTGGTACTAGAACTTGCAATGAGAAATACGATCACCATCATTTTTTCCTGCTTGGCAGATGGGAGCATATGCGGCAGAGTCTCAAGTTGGCTCTGACCTCAAGAGGAAAGTAGTTGGAAGAGTTTCTGAAGGAGTCTTGGAGGGGGTGATCCATTTTTTTGTGGCAAGACACCACGTGGTAGTTTTTAGCCCGGTTTGCAATATCCGTTTCATTTCATGAAAAATACCTCCTGTTCAATTAAAAGGACGTTATAGCGCGATGAAAAATACAGCATATTATATTTAGCCAAGACAAAACAGCGAGGTCTCTGCATCGCATCTACTCTCTGTTCAGTTGCGGATCTCTCTGGAGACCCGTAGAGAGAAATTGCTCATCGCTGCCGTACATCTACGCTGAGCTATTTAGTCTAACATTTATAGCACAGCGGTGTCAAGGTTAGTCCTTAAACAACGGTTACTCCAAAATCTTTACACACATTTCTCACATTTGTGCTCTGCACTTGCACCGCTCAGAACCCATTTTTGCCAAGATGAAGTACCCCAGCTCGCTGGCTTAGCCCATCTATCTGTATTTCCTAACAACAGCATAGCTGTATAGGCCACAGATTTTATTCCCCTGAACTTGTGCTAAATTAATCACAGACTGAAAACTGTAAAGATCCAAGAAATTCAGCAATTGATTGTAGATTAATTTAGCAAGCAGTAATTAGCAAGCATGCTCTTGTTTACTAGCTACATTCACAGAGCATGTGCTAAATACATATCATGCTAATGCTATCGAAGTTAGTTTGAAAATGTAGCTTGTAAAAATTAGTATATCTAATTATAATTTTTTTTATTTAATCAAACCAATCAATTCTAGCACGTAAACAAAAATGGTTTTGGAATAAATTAAAAACAGTAACAGAAGACAGAATTGAAATATTTTGCGATATAGAGATGGTCTTATATGTTATCTTTATTTACGAATGAGCTGATTTAGAATAAAGTACATCTAGACTGAACTTAAAATGTCATTAACATGTTAAACATTACGTTGATGTAAAATCTGTTTAATCAGTTTAACAATTACTTATTTAGATTCAGACTTTCAAATTTATTTGTTTCTTATCATTTGCACGTTCTTAAATTGTTCAATAATAACATCATTAAATTACTAAATGTGGCATAAAATCAACAACATCTGTACAAATGAAACTGCCAAATGATCAAAGGATTCAACCATGAATTATTCATTCCCCAGTGCATGCTGGGAAGAGTGGGAATATGACTACAAAACTATGTTTTTCAGTTTAGGTCTATTTGAACCTGCATTAAAAATGCATTAATCCAGCTCACCTGCTGTGCATGTTGGGTCGACTTTAAAATTAGAGTATATCGTCAGAAAAGCTGCGTCCAGATGCATTACTTATGTTCCCGAAAGAGAAAAGAACTTCAGAAGTAAATTTTTCATTTTCTTTTTATTTAAAAATCATGTTTTTTAATGCAAGTCTTTATTTGCTAGCTAACGTCCACTGAGTTTGTGCAAATACATATTTCCTTAACAAACGAAACAGTGTTCTGGTTTTGGCACGATCATGCAACAATTCTACCGTTAGCCTTTTTTGCACCATTGTCTCTGTTCCTGTCTTCTTCCTGACTTTCTCTTCATTTTATTCCTCTCAGACTTTCCTTTTATTTTCTCTCTCTCACGCTCTCTCTCCAATGGCCCCTCTCTCAAGGATGTGAGGTTGATAAATGGAGCTAATTGTTGTAGTGGCGGGCTCCTCTGATGCAGGTGGTCTAATCAGACTGAATAGGAAAGGCCTTAGGGAGGCCATTACCCTTCCTATTGTCTGAGAGGACAGCGGGAAACAGCGGCAGGCCGGTTCTCTCCCGGGGGGCCGGAATCACTCTCTGACACTGTCCTCAGGCTTCCGGAGAATAGCAGACAACACCTGTGATCCACAGGTCTCCTCTTGACTCACTGCGCTCAGATCAGCCTTTGCCCTCATTGCACCCCATAATAGCTGAAAAGGAAGAAAAAGCACCCTGGGCCTTTTTGCCATGCTGGAATCATGGGGAATGTCTATTTCAATCAGATGTATTTTTAGCAGAGGGTCGGTGATGTGTAATTTCATCACCGAATCTGTCAAGATTTGCAGTGTTAACCTTGATTACGAGAGTTCGGTTGCGTCTGTTTGTGACCTTGTGTAGTCTTTGTATGTTTTAATGGCTGGTTTCAGTGCTGATGTAAGGAAAACACATTAAATTGCAATTTATGTGACAAAACAAGCTGAAAATTATGGGCCACAAACCTCTCATAAACAGTCCATAATCATCTGTATGCACAATGACTATTATCATCCACAGTCAGTTTAACCAGAGGATTGCAAACAAATGTTGCCTTTTATACTACAGTGTATATGTTAAAACTTATTACGTGAATAATTACCAAGCCATATTAACAAACTCCATGCTTATAATGAAATTTAGTGGAACTGCATGTATTTGCTAATTACTGCCTTCATGCTATTGTAATTATGTTGCAGAAAACTACTAATTCATATAAGCACTATAATAAAACTCACTGTAACATAAAGAGATAGTTCATCCCAAAATTAATATTTTGTCATTATTTACTTCCAATGTTCCAAATGCATATGCAGTCTTTTTGATCACAGCTGTCCGAAAAACACCATAAAATATCCCAAAAAGTAGTGCACATCTTTTAAGGTCACACGGAATCTATTTGTATTTTTGCATCCCGTTTTCCAACTGCATGTCAAGTTTGTATTTATCACATGAATTAGAGAGCTTTTGGTGTCACTGATGTTAATTTAGAACCTAAACACATTCATGATTGAGATGTCAAGGCTTTGATAGTGTGGAAGATGAAAAGATGAAAAAGAGCTAAAATAATGGTAGGCCTTATAATTTTTGGGTGAACTGCTTTTTTAAACACATCATTAATGATATGAAATAATACAATAAACACAAACCTTTCAAAGACACCCATAATAAGACCATTTAATGTTCTTAAACATCATCCTGATTGTTAGTACTGACAAACAAGTCAAAGAAGCAGAAGGGCCTGCAATTACGTTAAAAACTATTAAAGATGACACTGAATCAATGGAAATGACAAGACACAAAATAATTGCCAAAAACAATCACTCAAGCCTAAAATTTAAAGCACCATTGACTTTGCAAACTGATTTTTTTGTGTCGTTTTTGAAAAAGAAAAAGAAGGTCTTTTCAAGATTATCTGGCAAGCGAGTTCTGGCGCCTGCAAAGCAAACGGCAATGAATTACTGTGACCGGCAGCATTGAGGCAGAAAATGTGCATACTAAACTACACAAATCTGCAAGTCGGTGAGCATTACAGCGTGATTGGATTTATCTATGTGTTCATGCTAATCCAGCTATTAGCATTATGAGTTACCGTCGTCATGTTTTGCTTTTATGCCATGACCCGTTCCTTCCACCTTCCACGCTCACACATCCATCCCTAAAGTATTAATTTACAACGCTAAATCACACACTCTCATAAGAGGCCTTCTGTTAAGCAGTTATGTCCGTTTGAAATCACCTCGGTAGCATCATCTGCATGCATCGGGAGCCCCGCCACATCTGTACGGCAAGTTTTGCTGTAAAGGGCAAACATGAGGTTGAGTCTCTCGCACTGACTCTTGTTTATTGTCTGTGTATTGAATAAACACGGCTGGAGGCGAACAGGAGACCGCTAAAGTAATGAACTGTGGGGGCTTTGAGAGTTTTCAGCCATCTGTCCCAACCTTATATAAATACTCAGCACCAACTGTTTTTATTGGGCCACCCAAGCCTAGCCCCCCATAGTCCAATCATGTGAATGATTGGTCATAGTCCATTGGTTTCACAATACCAGCTCATATGATGGAAGTTATTAAGTTGGTCTGCAATCCGGATGGGACAGTTATGCTTCACGCTTCGGTCATGTTCACTTAACGCCAGCACGACTTGCTGTTCTTCAATGTCCCACAAGGGACAAAAGGACAAGGAGAGATATCTACAGACTAGTCAAGCAACAAAAGGCAACGTAAACATTAATAAAATAAGACAAAATGAGAGGTTGACAATCAATTATTGGGGAGTCAAGCGACACCATGGGGAACAGTATGAAAATCAGGCTCTGATTCTTGAGTCTTTTCGAATATGTGCCAGCTTGATATATATTGATGACTTTGACAAATGATAATGACTCTAGTTAAATGTCCCAGCAGGGTTGCTTCTCAAACGTCTTGACTGACTTATTCAGATCACAATAGTCACTCGAGAGGACATGGTGCAGTCTGACAATGAGAGAACAGCTCAACAACCTGTAAAAGAGATTCATTTGTAACCCTACGGGCATTTTGTGCATCGTGCAAGAAATCAAATTGGTGGAACATTGAATCCGAGGGCAAAAAAATACAAATTACAGACACATCCCGTGAAGTGTCAATCACCAAAATTAGGCAGATGCTGGGCAAACCGTTTATGAATTACTGTTTTAAACACTTCTGTTTTTGGTGCACACTTGTTAATTATTGATGTCAAAAGTCACGCCATCAAAACATCTGACAATCTGGTCCAAGCTGACAGATGGATTGCTGAGCTTTGCATTCACAGAGCTGTGGATATTGAACAATGGGTGAAATGTGGGTCCCATTGCTGGTGCCGGAAAGTGTTTTTTGTAATTATACATACAACGTCAGCCAACGTTCCACAGCGTTCTGACAGCATGTTTATGCATTTATAAAATGGTCAGTTTTCCCATTCAGCCTAAATCATGCACATCTGCATATTGTTCGGTTTATGCCGTTCACTTGATGGAAACATCTGGAAAAAACAGTCGAAGGTTGTGCCATTTATAATTTAAATTGCCACAGAGCTACAATTTGAATGTAAGAAAGTAGATTTAAAATAAGTTGAATACAAATAAATTCATGTAACTAATTTTGACTAAAAAAAACTAAATTTGTCAAAGCCAACCTTTATATGTTGGCTTCACAAAGCCTTGTTTGAAAGATTCCAGATGGATAGACAGAATGACAGATCAATAACCAGAATGCATTACCTGTGTTGAATTTCTTTGAATTACAGTTTTCAAAATGTCCCTTCTTGTCATTCCAATTTATCTTCTTGTGGGGAGTGTCCAATTTAATTCAATTTTAAACTCAAAAACTGACAAGGAGCCAATTCTGACTTTTGAAAATCCTTGTTTGAGAACCATTGCTTTGCATTTCATAGATTTCAGTCTCCATCAGTGTCCTCTTTAATCCTCCTGAGTGTTGACCGGACACAATTCTCGAAGTCAGAGGCGTTTTATATCGGCGGTAACTTTCTCCAGTCTTATTAATGAGGGAGCACAAGGCTGCCGGCATCTTTCCCAGGCCTGCTTTGGGAGAAACCTTACAAGGTAATTGCTATTGACAGTGCCATGAAAGTAAACCTCAGCAGCAATCCCTCAGGAGTCAGAGGGTCCATCCCTTCACTTCCTCATCCAAACACGCATCTGCATCATGGGAGAGACAAAAACACATGACATGACAACAAAAACAAAGACTACATAAATCCACCGCAGAGATTCTGATCTGCTTTGGTTGTGCTGAGCTGTGGAAGTTAGCTGGCGGTCCTGTAGGACTTCAAGGGGATGCGAGGCGTAGCTGAAACAGATTGTCAGGGACTTTGGGAGAACGGCGCTAAAAATCGCTGAGGATTATTCAAAAATGCGCCGTCGATCGATACAAACCAGTTAGGAGTGGAAGGAAGCTCAAAAATGGAGTCCCCTGATTCCTCTTACAGACAACTAAATTAACATCACTTCTGAGTTTTCCTAGCAGCGGTTTCTGTTGTGTAATCCTTTTATTTGTTCCATCTGTTTCTCATTTCACTGCTTAAATTATAAGCTTGCGTAACTTTCTTCAATTGTTTGTGGCTATTCAAAAGGCAACAAAGAGAATCTACATTTAATCAAGAGACTGTAGAAATTAGCACACCACGTTCTCTGCTAACTTGTTTTGCCTATCAAAGGTTCACACAGCAGCAGAATACGGTAGTCAGTCTTGTTTTGAGAGCTAAATAAGGTCACCCTTTTAATATAAATGAAAGTGACAAATGCCTGGACAGCTAATTATTTTTAACTTCTTGCTCTTGTTCTAGATGTTTTCATGTGTGGTTTTGGCAACATGCAGAGATGGATATGAACTGTGTCATCTGAAGGTTTCAGGTGTAGTCACTGTCTTTCACCAGTTTTTCTTTAAAGCCTTTTATGGTTAGTCCATTATGTGCCTGATTAGAAATAAGAAAAATGTTGATGAAATATTTATTGCTTAAATTACATTAGATATTAAAAAATCTTTTAAATGGCATATTACATTATATTACCAAATCTAAAAATGGGCAATTTAAACATTTATATTTCTTTGTGTTTTCACAAACATCTTAATTGCTTAATAAAAGCACCTTTGATTAGCTAGAATGAGATATTATACATTATATTCTACATTTTAGTCACTAACAGTATGGTTACAAGCATTATTCTTGATGACTAGGAGAACAGAAAAGTGGATTGACTTTGGTTATTTGTTCAAAAAGCACTAGCACGCTCCTGTAAACCATTAAACAAGACAATTCATGAGTCACAACTGACTGTCAATCCCAAACACTGACTGAAGCAGCATCAAACAAATCACTGTCTCTATTTTTCCTTTCTCATCCCTCTCTCATTGAGTTGATGTGGACTGTGGGTAGACGCAGCCATCCAATTTTACAACAGATGAACCTGTTCAGCAGATGCTGCTCATTTCCCCCTGGGCCTTAAGGAGCGTGAACAGACAGATAGATCTCTGCCTGACTGCGTCTGACACCTGCTCACACCTGCGTGGCTGGGACTGCAGGAGACATGCTTCAGAGAACTGCATGACCTTTAATCTGACCAGGCGAACATCGCTGCTAATTAGACTGATTCAGGACTGCACCGGTTCAAGGTAAGCGTGGAAACCTTTTCAAAGTTGTTTTAAATGGTAAGTATTTTCTCATGCTTAATGTGCTGGTAGAGTGTTACCGGTCCAGAATAGTCAATTGTAATGACATCAGTTGTGTCCATTGTGAAGGCACTTTATGTCCACATGAAGTATAGTTTTCAAATGGATAAGATTATAATATGTGCATATGAAGGAACTTCACCAACCAAACTGTGCAAGATCCAGAAGGGCATATAAATGAGGATCCATGTTTCAAATTTGGGATTTGTTTTCCATCTCCACCTGGAAATAAACTGATTTGGATAGAATTAAAACGTATAAATTGTACACAACATATTTAAGATTCACCAGTGCATAATGTGTCAAGCACCACACACCACATTTCTGTTGATTTTATGTTTTTATTAATCTAGTCGTAATTAGGAGCAAACCCTAATTAGAAATGTTGGCAGTAATGGTACATTGGTACCAAATGAATACAACAATTTTCAAAAAAAATAATGTTGGTTGTGCAAGTGAATTGTTAAACCTTCTGCTTGGTCAAAACACTAATGTAAACAGTTTGTCTGCAATTTTTACTTATTTGAGAAACAATTGAAGGCTATTTGCCATAGTTTTAAATTTAATTTGTTCATATTTATATTTATATTTCACTTTTAAATAACTGTTTAACAGCATATTATGTCATTAATCATTAAACATCACTTGTATTAATTAACAAATTAAGTTTTAGTATTGTGACTACCCTAACCCAAACATTACTACTTTTGGCACTTTTATAAGTGAATAAAACTGTTATGAATAATTTTCTAATATAGCAGAATGACTAAATTATGGGGACTTAAAAAAAAAATCTGTTGGGTCCCCAAAAGTATTAGCAGGTTAAAAACACACACAGGTTTCCATGTTTAATGGGGATATTTCATAGACATGGTTTTTATACTGTACCCTACCCCTAAACCTACCCACACACAAAGCATTCTGCTATTTTAGATTTTCAAGAAAGATCATTCTGTTTGATTTATAAGTTTGTTTCCGCATGGGAATAAAAACAATGTCCCCACAAGGTCAAATATTACTAATATTACTATCCTTGTGGGGACATTTGTTCCCCATAATATAGGAAATACAAGGAGCGCACACACACAAACAAAATAACCACTATAACCAAATGCAGATTGCTTTATGATAGTCCAACTAGTTTTGTACAGCATCTGGTGTCTCTTCACACCATTTGCCACACCCTCATAATAAATGCACTACACAGCGTCAGCGCCAATTACATTTCCTCAGTTTTGTGGGTTATTTGAACATACAGATAGCTAGTGAAGTGGTCCATTAACACCCAGATAAAGGACAAACCTGATGAGCTCTAAATGCAATAAGACGGAACGTTATCACATCCCGCAAGGGGAACGTGAACACGGGAGGTTGACATTTAGTCATCCTGCTAGCACACATAGATGTCCTTAATAACAAAAGAGGTGCGTGTGCACCAGTGGGCTTAACAATTAATTGGACATAGACGGTCCTCTTTATTAGGATTGGAGATTGGAGAACACAAACAGAGACGTTATCTCAGCACATTTTCAGCTGCTTCCATGACTCTCCGCTGGACCTCATAAATATTGCCAACATTCCGGCATTTGATTAATATTTGTTTTAATTTTCACTGTGACTCAAAGTTAACACGGGTCAATCAATATTTAATGTTTTGGTGAATATTCATAATTGCATTGAGCAAGAGTAATTGGTTAGCATTATGGCCTAGATTTCTTATCCCACAGTGAGGCTATAAACACGAAGGCTTTTATTTAGAGTATGACCTTGGTGAAAAAGTTTCTTTGAATATGAGTAAAGTTATTCAACTTCACTGAAAGTACAAAAGACAAATCTCAGGCTTACTGACACTTCACGCACCACATCGTGTTCTCACGTAGTGAAAAATACATTGTGGAGCAAAGAGAAAAATGACAACTTGCCGATAGACAGAACAGAGCAGGTTACTTCTGTTATTAAACAAAGTTTCAGCTTTCAAATTTGGTCATTTTTTTAAATAAATTCAAACAATAAATACTGTGCCTCTTTAAAGTGTCGTGACAGATCGCTGTAGCGTATTTACACGAAAATCAACACGAATGAACATCAGAAGGTATTTGATTTCAACTGCGGAAAGACGTCAATACACACCATTTTTCAAGTTTAAGTCCACCCACATTAATCCACTCTCCTGTCTGATTTGTTGTACAAAATGATTGGTCAGATCACCTGTCAATCAAGCTTCCTGCGAAGGGTCAATTGTATGACACGGCTGGTTACATGATACATACTTGTGCGTGTACACCATTTCAATCATATTTAGTCACAGTTTATTATAAAAATCATTAGATTATGTATTACACATGAACATCATAAATGCAATTTTTTTTGGTTATTGTTATTTCATAATACCTAATGCTTTTTGTTAACAAATCAAACATTTCTCAATTTCTTTTTTAAATATTTCTTTTAAAACACCTAGAACACTTTTTTCTAAAACATTCATTATAATAAAAATATAAAAAAGCTTTTATCACACTGCAAGATTAAAAATGCATTGCAAGAAAAAAAAGTGAAAATATCATGTGCCGAATTGAATGAACATATGTACAGTTTATTTCTGTTTTTAAGTTTGATGTCTGGAAGTGACATACTCTCTCTCTCTCTCTCTATATATATATATATCCTAGAGGAAGCATTCTTAGGAAGTTGTTGGAAGATTTAACGCTCAAAAGAACGTAAGGAGATAAACCTGCACAAGTTACCGTGGCATCTTACACACTTCTCTATCCCAAGGCACTTTTCCTTCCCCGGAGTGTATTTGGTTCCTTCTCATGAACGCATCACAAATAAGCTGCTTTTCCCTCCATATAGCCGAGAGGAGAATTTATTCTCCGGCTATCCGGAGCAGTCCTGCCCAACTTTTAAACAGTGATGAAATGGACTTGACACCAGCGGCACACTTGGAAGATGAGCGAAGTTTACAGCCTCCCTGCAAGCTATTTTTAACCCCGCTATATATATATATTATTTTTTTTACGCCTCTCCAAGGTCAGACACCTCAGGCGGTATTTTGGGTTTACCCATGTGTTTACTCCTATATGATTTATAACACAAAAATGGATTCTGGAATTAAATATTCACTGAGAATTATTATGACCTAGTGCCATATCTGTTTGACGTCAGAGTATGGTATGTTTGGTGTAAAATCATGTTAACTCTGGTAAGGTTCGCAATTGGTATGAAAGCAACACACCCTCCTCGAAAAACTGGCTAACCCTTGTCATGGTCTAACAAATTCTTCATCATACACGGTAGCACATATCACAAACAGCGATTCTTATCCTTGGCAACTTGTTTGTTTGACGGTTTACACCACATTTCTGAGCAGATATCTAAATATCATCACACCGTTAAAATATTCAGTGGCCTGAACTGTGAGGTGAGAATCTGAACTCTTCTACTCTCATCATGCTAATGCATTACCTCATATCAAATACAGAAATCAGCCTGGAGAGTCGGAAACGCCATGCCTGCTGCGAATAAACTTGTTAAAACAAAATCAGTGGTATGCCAGGACAAGGTTCCTGTATTTCAGGACCCCTCTAAAAACAAGTAACACAATTGCCAAGCAAAATGAAAAATCTGCTGAAAAGTAAAATAAATTATTTACAGGTGCTTCCACTCACCGGCAGAGACGGAGCGAAGGGGCGGCAGCACTCGTCCACGCTGATGGATGGATGGTGTAATGCGCATAGTCTTGTTGTGGTTATACATGTGTGATATACTGAGCAGAGGAGGAGATCTGGCCACCATCCAGCATCACATTAAG
Source organism: Ptychobarbus kaznakovi (assembly GCA_027422405.1). Lineage (NCBI taxonomy): Eukaryota > Metazoa > Chordata > Actinopteri > Cypriniformes > Cyprinidae > Ptychobarbus > Ptychobarbus kaznakovi. The sequence continues at coordinate 37,954,146 of CM049796.1, forward strand.
CCAAGTTTTATTGAAGATGACTCGGCACTCTGCTAAAATATCTCACGATGCATTAATGAGTTCATAAATAAGTATGCTGGAAGAGTAGATTACTAATAAATATTACAATCTTAAGTGAGATGGTTAAAAAAAACTTATCAATAACTAGATTTTACATTAGGGGTAAAAAAAGTTACACAAAAGTGCTTTCTCACATCTACTACAAAGCTGGTGCTGGGTGGTTGACAGATGGTTGCTATGTGCTGCTAAAGTGTTCTGATTGGCTGTTAAAGCGTTGCTGTGCGGTTGTTGGGGGTTCTAATTGGTTGTTAGTGCTTTGCTAACTGACTACTCAAAAAAGTATTTTGAAGCTGCACAATTTTAAGTAATATGTATGTATGTGTACAAACAGTGATTTATAGTATGGTAGAAATAAATTAATACTTTTATAAATTGTGTCAATAAATTAATACTGCTATAATAGATTTGTATTTCATATAAATACTGTTTTTTCCCATTCATTTTACTTTCTATTAATCCAGGAATCCTAAAAAGAATCACAGCTTCTGCTAAATTATTAAGCAGCATTGTTTTCAGCATTGATTTTTTTTTAGCCACAAATCAGAATATTAGTGTGCTTAAAGAGACAATTGTGAAGACTGGAATAATGAATACTATATAAATTCAGCTCAATGAAAAAAAAAAATCTAAATTACATTTTAAAACATATCCAAATAGAAAACAGTAGTTTTAATCGGTTATCATATTTCCCAATCTTACAGCAGGCACAAAACAGGCACACAACGTCATAAGACGTTGATATTTGGTTAAATTTCGGTTTCGATGTCGGGTGACCAAAATTCAATGTAAATTCAAAGTCTAATGTCAATGTTAAATTGATGTCCAATACCGACGTCAGCTGATGTTGATGTTTTGTTGTTTTTAGGTTGTGTAACCAAAATCCAATGTTAAGTCAACGTCAAATAGATGTCAAATATTGACGTCAACCCGATTTTCATTTTCAACCAAAATGCAACGTCTGTACGACGTCATGTCCAACGTCAACCTTACGTTACATAGACGTCTGGTGCCTGCTGGGTTACTACTTTTTCTGTATTTTTGATCAAATAAATAGAACATTGAAGAGCATAAGATACTTTTAAAACATTTAACAATTTCACTGACCCCAAACTTTTGAATGGTTGTGTACATTCATACAATTATATTTTATAATGTTTAGTGATGATTGCAGTAGGAAGCACCACTAATGAAATTAGTAAAAACAACAAGGACAACTAGCATTTAGCTTCTATAAGGGATTTGAAATATAACTCACCCCAAAAGGATTTAAGTGACAAAAGATCCTTTAAAAAAATATTGTCATTATTGTAAATGAAAACAATCATAAACAAAAGAGCAGGGTTTTGGGAGTTAAGCGTGAGAAACTGGAATAACAGGCTCAGCACGCGTTGAGCAGTTCATGATGTTGAGCCATCTTAAGTGGATTACAGTTGACTTAGCACTCCACCTTCACAGCAGGATGTCTAGCTCTGCTTTACAAGCTTCGAGAAGCCTAGCTGTTCGCTTGTACTATAACGTGCCAGCTCCAATTAATCCAAGAACACTGGCCCTGTTTTGTCATTGCTAGCCATTTTCTGCTAATATGATAATGAGGCTTTAAACACATTGGGTGCAGAGTTCACCGCAGCTTAAACGGCCGTTCAGTGGTGGAGCACGCTTTTCTGTGGTTCTGGTTCAGAGTTTGTGTTCATACTGCAATTACATGAGGGGAAATTAGGGCTGTAACAAGGAATATGTCCAGGCAAGAGAGCTTTTAATTACTTTATATTTTACATGTTTTATTTGCTATTTTACCCAAATTACCCACCCATTGATCAGAAAATATTCTCCATGTTTTGGAGAGACTTTGATGTCAAATAACGATCAATCAGTGCAGCGCAAACAACCAACATCTGGTTATTTTAGGCAATTTAGGAATCCTGGGCAGAACGTGTCCCTGGGGAGTGGCACAACTGGTCACCTTAATATACGTCAAAATAGAAAATAAATAATCTGTTGCTACTTCCATTACATCACAACTTTAAGTGGTCTGGAAAAATGTTTTTGTGCAAATGAGCAAAAATAAATAACAGCTTCAATTGGATTAGTATTATTTTAATAGCATGATTCGGTGTATTATTTGTCTGGAAATACTTACAGCAAGCCCACACAGGACGTGTGGCTTAGTTCTACACACCGTCTTTGAATTGTCACCGAGATGAGACGTCATTCACCTTGTTTCAGTCAGGCCTTTTTGTTCTTTATCTGTGTAGGCGATATGAGTGAAGAGCAGCAGTATTCTTCGTCAGAGCAAATGTGTGAAGGTGCAGTATGGCGTCAATCAAATTCCGCCCTCCTCGATAAAACCCGACGTGGAGGTGAAGGTGACAGCATGCCAAGCTCTTTCTTACATTACACCTGCTTTCACTAGATTAGATACCCACTCAAAATATGCAAATTCAAAGCCGTCAGCTCAAGAAGATCTGCAGCAATGCAAAAACAGTGTATCAATGTATCATTTGTTCCAACTGTTTGGTGAGTCTTTAAAGAATTAGTGCCCAAAAATAAAACTTCTATCATGATTTACTCACCCTCATGATTTTCCAAACCTGTGCCTATTTTTTCTGTGGAACACAAAGGGAGAACACGTAATTTGTGATTTTGGAATGACATGATTGAGAGTAAATAATGAATTAATTTTTTTCTGCTCAAGAGCCTTTCTGATTCCCAAAGAACTGCAAAAATAGAGCTGTAGTTTGTTCATGTTTGTTCATAAGTCACCGTTATTGCGTCCTCTGTTGTCCTACTCTTGCTAGACAGCTATGGAAGAGGCCTTCTTACAGTTGAGTGAGTCAGAACCATATGTCATCTTTTGCCTAGACACGAGAAACAGTTTTGGATCAAACGTGATATTTCTCCAATAATGCTGACCTCCCTGCTTTTTTTATGAGTCAGTCAGGGCAATTTGCCATCAGCCAGTCTTAAAAAAAACAAAAACATGCACTTTAAAAGGTAGAAAAATTACTCTTTCTAGGGGACACTGGACAATACGTTACTGGAAAGAGATTTGGATGATGATTAATATTGAATAAGTCGATTCCTAAGCGTGTGACTGACTTTCAGAAGACCAAAATATATTTTTGCTTGGTCTGTGGATAAGAATCAATCTCTTTTCATCTGTACTTCTATTACCAGTGTCACCGCAGTCAATGTCTTTGTATTTATAGTCATCTTAGGGAAGCTACTTTCAAACTTTCCAAGTTACTCATAATTTGTTTTTTAAGTAGTTACAAATCACGTTACTTACATAAACAACACTGAAGCTATTTAAAGAGATAGTTCTTCTGTTATTAATTACTCACCCTCATGTCGTTCCTAACCTCTTAAGACCTTCGTTCATCTTCAGAACACAAATTAAGATTGCTGCATAGACAGCAATGCATCTACCATGTTTAAGGCCCAGAAATGTAGTAAGGACATCATTATAATAGTCGATGTGACATCAGTGGTTCAACCTTAATTTTATGAAGCTATGATAATACTTTTTGTTATTCAACAATTTCTTCTCTTCCATGTCAATGTGTGTTCACGAGAGGTGAAATATGTAATTCATTCAGTTTATATAGTTCCCCTCAGCTTAAAACATACTGTGGTGCTATAAAACTTTCCACTGTTTCAACGATTATACCAGCTCAACCAGTGGAGTGAGTTTGTGGGCCATCTGCTTGTCTAGCAATGGTAGACAGTGAAGTGCTCAGGAAACCTGTTAAAAAAATCCTAAAGTTCTACTTAGTGTCACTACTGGCACAGATATTACAGGACTTAATTAAACATAACTATCAGATAATATCATGTTTTGTAATCATAGCAGTCTTTATAACAATGGAGATAAAATCTGAATTTACACAAAATACATCTAATAAGGATAAAAACACTCTAGTTTCTTTAACAAAAAACAATGATGAATAGCTGCATTTAACTAAATATTTAATAACAAAGTAAAATAACCAAAATAACCTTTTTGTTTAAATAGTTCCTTAATTCTGTCTTCTTTAAAGAAGTAGTCTAGGATCTCTACAAATAGTGATACACCTTTAGTGTTTCAATAAGTTACAAGGCAAAGTGTTGCCAAATGTATCTCATTTCAGTGTAGCTTTTATAATTAAACTACTATCCTGGTACTGAAAAATGGGGTAGAGTTAGTAAATCAATTCATGTTAGTTTTATTGATGCTTTTTACAATACGCATTGTTTCAAAGCAGCTTTACAAAAAACAATGTCAGTGTTTATAAATAATATCTTAATATCTTAATGCTTTTTAGTTGCATTTAGCAGATTAGAGCTGGCCAATAATAAAGCAGGTTTAATTTTGCAGGGTTTTTTCAGTGGAGATTTGCTATAGCATACAGTATATCACTTTATGTGAGTGTACTATGTGTATATGGATAAAGATTATATTTTAATATTTCATTTTATGAAAATATAAATAATCAATCAACAATCTCCTTTAGTATATATTGCTTACATGAGGGTACTGTATATGCTGTTGGATGTTTCCCATTTTAAATATCTCACTGGGCGTTACTTGTGGTCAGATTTCTAGACTGTGTTACCGCCATTGCATTACAAATAGCTGCGTCCTTCTATTATTAGAGTCGACTCGCTGTGCTGATACACGTAGAACCCCATTTACCTTTAGCCCTATTCGCACGGGATTATTACCTGGTGACCTCTAGTCATTTGTAATAATTACGGAAATTGTCTTTAATCTTAATCCTGTGCGAATCGGTCATGTCTGTAATTTGTAACGTAAAAATTCCCCTGCAAATGACCTTCCATATTTCACCTAACACAGAGGTCCTGTAATAATATTAGTCCCGTGCGAATCGACATCTCTGTGATTTGGGCAGTATTTGTAATAATATTAGTCCCGGTGCGAATCATTTTTCGACATCTCTGGTTTTTGCTTATTTGGGCAGTATTTGCTTTTTATCCATCTTTCGCAGGTTTTTGCTTTGGATTTTGGGTGCTGTCATATCGCTATACTGCACCATACAACTATACAATTTGCAGAAAGAGAAAGCTGAAAAGGTTTCGAGGTTAATGCGTTACAAATAAATCAAGCATAAAGCTTGAGATATTATTTTAACTTGGTGAAATGTAAATGACACAGGGCACGAAACTATATTAGTTTCTTTTTTGAAATCCATCTAACCAGACCATAGAACAGGACTTTCAAAGCCTTGACATCGTATCCAGGAGATAAGTTACTAAATTAGAGTAAAATCACAGACTTCGCTTATCCCGTGCGAATGCACCACACAGAATTCAGATGTGGGGGTGGGGGTAGATTTTAACATCACACAAGGTCCCCAGATAATACTAATCCCGTGCGAATAGGGCTTTTGAGTGACAATCAACTGAAAGTACCTCATATGCTAAATGGTGAACGAACACATGTATCTCCCACTTCCATTTGCCGGGTCTCAGTTACGTTGCTGTTTATTCGCTTCTGCAAATTACGCCAACGAGAAGGCCATTAATTGCAGGGGGTGAGATCAATTGTTAGATTGTTATTTCATCCACTAGCTTGATGAAAGGCGAGGGAGGGGAATTAGAGGGTGCGGGCCCGGGCTACTCAGAGAGCGAGGATGACACCGCCGACTATAACGAGTTGTGTCTTTCCCATTAATCAATGCCTTCCACGCAATTTGCCATCTGTGAATTGGGACTGACCCATCTCGGGGGTCACTGGCCAATTTTACGCAGCGGTCGGTCTGCGTCGGGCTGAAATCCCTGCACATGCCAAGCGTTGCTGGTGAGTGATTCGATCGTCCCTTTAATGGCTGCAGGCATCGACGCTCAGAAGTTTTTACCTCCCACACCTGAAACTTTTCAAGGCATGAATAACGTTTCATCATTTGCATTTGACATTTGATATTACTGTCGAATTGATAGAGTGCTACACTACTCTACAGGTACTACAAAGTCCTCTAATGTGCATTTGTAATATATACAAATCCTCATCCGTTCTTTAAAATTAGCTTTGACAGTATCCATTTGTCTCTGTCATAAACTAGAACAATAATTTGACTCGATAAGAGTTCCCTTTGGCATCTGTCAGGCTTTTGACTACTTAAAGCTGAAGTGTGTACATTTTTAAATGTTAATATACTTTCTTCTTTCCCAGTTAAACTTTAGTCAATTATAAATAAGCCAACACTTTATGTAGGTTGATTTCCCTTCCAAAAAAGTGTAAACACTGTGGCTCTGTGGTGCTGTCAAACCATTAAACTGTTTGTTTAAACAATCCGACCAGCTCAGCATAGCAACATGTGCTCAACCAATGGAGTGAGTTTAGGGCGGAGCTAATTGTTTAGCCTGACCAATGGCATAGGGAGTGTTAAAATGGCACGAGTGGCATAGAAGCGATACTAACACCCTTTTAAGGCATATTGTGGATTGAAATTTTTAATTCTCAAGATAAATTAGTGGTTGTTTCTGTAGGGAAAACACACACACAGAAGCGCACACATCTAGTTATCACCTCACCAACTGGCAAATCACCCATAATTGCTCATCTCAAGAGGGTCAAGCACCACACCGGGCCTCCCAGCATTTTACTCTTCCTACGCCAGTACCAATACTGCTAACGGGAGAAGAGAAGCGCATGTCCCCAGACACCTTTCTTCCTGTTTGCTTCTCGTCCATGATGCAAGAACTTCTTCTCGCTTGTTACCACTACCGTAATTGGTTTCAGTGAAGAGCTGCACCATGGTGGTAATTGTATTTTATGATCATTGAATTTCATTAAGTGTCTAATTGAAACATTGTGCCCCGGTGCTGGAGGGAAGCTAATTAAAAGGAGGAGCCCCAAACAATCTGCTACCAATGGAGTGGGAATTGAAAAATTATTTAAATATACAATTTTGCCACAAAGATGGATTTACTCAGCGAGAACGTAACATGGTGGCTTTTATAGGTTGTTTTAAAACAAAGGGGGAGCCAAAATGAAATATATTTCAAAAATATGATATCTTACCAAAGTGTTTTACATTGTTTTCACAACCATTACATGCAAGTACACTATAAAATATACAAAACAGCAAATATCAACTTACCTCTTATGATGGTCACCGAGGACAGCTGTTATTTTAGCTTAACACAATTCTTCTTGTGATTCCTCAAATCCCAAATTTCCCAAGCCTGATATATTAAAGATTAAAAATTATACATAGACCTTACACTCTTTGCTACGAAATTCCACAAGCACCTCTTAAGTAATTCATTCACTGACTCTGGTTTAATGCAAAAAATTGTGCCTCGGGGGTTTTAAGTAACACGGTTTACTTGAAAGGGATTCCTATTCGCCTGCATCCACCAAAAGGAGGAAACCAAAAGGATATTGCAGTTTTGCAAGAAAAAGGTGAGGTTGGGGTTACAGAATGGTGGCAAAAAGACTTAGCGGAGAGTTCATGAGAGGAAAATCTAATTATAAACCTGAAGTCCAAATTTCTCTCTCACCTCTTAAGCTTACCAAGCCCAAAAGACACTTGAGGGTGAATCTAATTTTTTTGTGTCAAAACACCCCATTCCGTCTTGCTCCTCATCCCTCTAGAACAAATCAATGAGATTCATTAGGTTCAAATCCCTCGGGATTAGTTTTTGCACAGTCACCAAGATAAGGAGGATAAGGAGGAGATGGGAGAGAGAGAGAGAGAGAGAGAGAGAGAGAGAGAGAGAGAGAGAGAGAGAGAGTGAACGGCAGAGGAGGAGACGCACACAAACAGATTAATGGTGCTCCATCATTGCAACTGAACTAAAGATAGTGTGCAGCCAAAACAATTTTGCTGCAACAAACGTTGCAGTATTGTACTGTATTCAATAAGAGCTTCTGCGCATTGATTTGGCTGTCTAACCATTAGTGATGACTGGCTTCACGTCCCATTGTTTTAGAGCCCATAAGCTCTCCTTATCTGGCCAACATGATGGTGCAGGCTGTACTCAAAGTCAACGGACAATGTGCGGCCTGTCAGCCTCTTTGCACATTCATAAACTCATGTTTGCTTGTCTAATAATTGGCCCTTCAAATGGACATTTATTGTGTTTATGTAATAATGGGGACATTGCCAGGAAATAAAAATAAATGCATTCTGAAAAAGTTAAATTTGATAAAACACCATCATTTATAAAACTGACATAAAAAGTAGTAAAAAACAACATTTATAAATGGGTCACAAAAAGGATAATACAAAAATCTTTAAAAAATAAATAAATAATAATAATAATAAAAAAACTATAAAAAAGATTACATAAAAATGAATTAATTGTAATTTCAAAACTTTAACAATCCTTGCTGCTATATGTCAAATCACTAGGTTTTATCCATTAGTCAGCAAGACATTTTTAATTTTGTATGATCACTTTCTATATTTGAAAAAAGTACAGGTTCAGAATAGGTCTGTTGTATATATTTGTTCTGGTGAAAGCCAATGGGACATTATTTCAGCCATATTTTGGAGAAAATGGAATAGAAATGTCATATAAACTAATTGGTGAATCATTTTCTGAAGCTAAAATAAATAAATAACTAAAAGGCATGTTGTGCTATAACTCCACATAAAGTGATTTATTACTTTCTCAGGTTGTCCTACTGACTGACATCCGCACCATGTTGAGTTATTGGACAGCGGCAGCTCTGGGGGCCTACGAGATGTCATTATTGACTGTTGAGGTGAAAGTATTTATAACCCGCAGACGATGGCCCCACTCACCTTCCTCTGGTCGAGGCATCACGTCACTTTGGGATTCCCGAGATGTTCTTCGACGGCACCTTTTTGAGGTGAGGATTTATTGCAATTGATCTCACCTCCCCCACTCCCACAAGAGTCTGAGATCGAGGTTCTTGAAGCACGTCAGAGGAATTTCAATTCTCACGGCCTTCGAGGAGCAGATGCAAAGGCAGCCAGTTGTGAACTTTACATTTGCAATTGTCAAAGGCACGCCGAGGCACAAGAACTTGAGACAACTAACACATATTGGCTAACGCATTGCAGTGGATTTTGAGCATGGGTGAGGAGGGACAAGATTGAAACGAGAAAAAAAGAGAAGACATGGCACTCTTTTTGTTTCACATGAGGGAACAGATTGGCCCAGTCACTCAACGTCATCTTTTCTCTGATGGGGATGAAAGGGGAAAAGAAATGCACTGTGCCGTCACAAATGGCAAAACCTTCTAAAAAGGGCCATATGAAACACTTGGCATTAATACTGGGGCTTTACCCTCCAATCAAACCGCCATTCATGTGGCCTTAGGAAGGAAGGTGTAATTGATGCCGACACAAAAACACTTCAGAGATCAGGCGGCTGTGAGAGCCCTCGCCTTTGCCTGCTTTAATTAAAGAGAGAATTAGTGGGACAGAGACACTCCACACATTTCAGCTTCATGCTCGAGTTCCACAGCTTACTTGGGTGGAAACAATGACCTCCACTTGAAATGTTCCATTTTGGGTTTTCTTCTCATGGTGCTCGGTGACATTTAGTAATGGTTTGTCTCTCTATGTAGTTTGTAACATAACATTTCAGAGTCGTTCTAAGAAAAGGGAGCTTTTTAGCATTTGGAGGGTGACTTTTTTTAAGCAAGCTTCTGTAAGAGTTTACTTTTCAGACAAGTGCAAAAAATGACTGGAAGTAATTAATAAAATGAATATGCTGGGATATTCTGAAAGAGAGATGTGGTAGAACATTTAAAACCAAAACGGCTGCTAATCTCAACGAAAAATATACTAAAATGAATTTGAAATACATTTATTTCATGCTATGCAAATACATTTACATATTTGTGAACTAAATAAAAATACCCAGCAATTGTATGCTACTTGTAGTATACTTAACTGGTATACTTAAATGGATAGTTCACCCAAAACAACATTTTTTAATTAATTACTCACCCTCATGTCGTTCCAAACGTGTAAGACCTTCGTTCATCTTCGGAACACAAAGTAAGATTTTTGCTGAATTCCAAGAGATCTCTGACCCTCCCATAGACAGCAAGAATACTAACATGGTCAAGGTCCAGAAACGAAGCAATTCAACAATTCTTCTCCTCTGTGTCCACCTGGCGCCATTTTAGAGAATACCACTGAACGTAAACAACGTATGCTGTTCTGTGTTAGCCGCGCCACGTGGATACATTGTCTACGTTGTTTACGCTTTGATCTGAACGAAAACAACAGATACACATGGTGCGGCTGACACAGAACCGCATACGTTGTTTATGTTAAGCGGATGCTCTCTAAAATGGCGCTAGGGTGATGCGGAGGAGACGAATTGTTAAATGAAGTTGTTGTTTTTGTTTTCTTTGCACATACAAAGTATTCTCATAGCTTCGTAAAATTACGGTTGAACCCCTGATGTCACATGGACTATTTTAACGATGTCCTTGCTACGTTTCTGGACTTTGACCATGGTAGTATGCTTGCTGTATAAGGGAGGGTCAGAGAGCTCTCGGAATTCATCAAAAATATCTTAATTTGTGTTCCGAAGATGAACGGAGGTCTTACAGGCTTGGAACGACATGAGGGTGAGTAATTAATGACAAAATTTTCATTTTTGGGTGAACAATTCCTTTAAAGTCGGCTAAACTGGAACAACTAATTTTGTACTTGAAGCACTTTAATTGAGCGGAAGTAGTGCTGAAGTTCAACTAAATATATATTAAAGTGTATTTGATTGTGCTAAAGTGGAACTACTGCAAGTATACTTTAGGTACACTTTAAATATCTTGCATTTAAAGACCTATATTATTCAAAGATCATACAATCTTCCTCAATAGTGACAGTAAAACACATTTTAGGCTTCATATTAAGAAATGTGCATTGTGCTCCAAATCAAGTTTAATTATAGTTTTTATATATAAAGCAACTCATATAAAGTTGCTTTATATATCAATATAAAGCGAGAGAGATATGTCAGTAAATGTTAATACATTTGAACTATACTTAGTATAAAATAAATCTAATTTAAATATATTACTTTTTTTACTAGGATGGCTAGGCATTAATTTGATTTAAATACAATTTTAACTTTAACTCATGCTTCATGAAAATTTTTTAAAAAAATAAAGAACATAAAAAATATTAGATGTGAGTGGAACCTAATTGAAACTAATTCATTATTAGAATGTTATAAATAAAAATATTATATATAATTTACATATATATATATATATATATATATATATATTAGGGCTGTCAATCGATTAACATATTTAATCACGATTAATTGCATGATTGTCATGAGTTAACTTGTGATTAATCGCAATTGATCGCACATTTAAATTTTTTCTAATTGTACCTTAAATTAATACTTTTCAAGTTTTTAATACTCTAATCAACATGGGCATGGACAAATATGGATGCTTTATGCAAATGTATGTTTATTATTATTGAAATAAATAGAGCATGAAGAGTAGACATGTTTCAAAGGTCATATATGTTTATCAAAGAACTTGTTCATGTCTATTAGACACATGAAAAAAGAAATGACAGGTTCCCATGACTTCTCTTTCTTTGCACTGAGCAATTTATTTACACAAACCTGTTTACATTTTTGCAGGACAGGGCAGCTCTTCTTCTGAACATGCAAAATGTAGCCTACATATATTATTTATTATTACATTTGTTTCCCTCTCTGTGCCCATACTGTATTTTTATGCAGCTAAATTCTCAATAAAACTGTTTTCATGGGCAGTACAAGCGATTCTCAAGGTTTGGCCGATTTTTTGAAGGGAAAAAAGTCGCTAAAGGGGTCTGCAACGTTGCTAAGTTGGCAACACTGCATCTCCATTTCTCCAACTATGGGTTGGGCCACGGGTCAAACATAAAATAAGCACTGCGTTAATAAAATTAGTGCCGTTAAAATTAATTTGCATTAACGCGTTTTTAACGCATTAACTTTTACATATTTCTATGTTAGTACATTACATCAAATGTTGGAAATGGAAATAATTAATACTTCTTTCACAGAATGAATTAAAATGCCCATAAACACTGCTCTCTCATATTTTAAAGCCTGCTGTGGCTTTATGCAAAGTACATGTTTGCTCAGGCAAAAAGCAACAATTGTTGAAATGGACTGAAGCAACAGTAAGAAAACAATAGTTAAATGAAATTGGACCAGAGTTAGGTGAACATATATCAAGTGGGAAAGCCATTTATAAAGCTGTCAGCGGCCCTTCTGAGCCTCATTTAGAGTCGTGGTTTTAGCCTGCTGCTCGCTCGCCCGCCACACTCAGGGATTAACACAAAGAAAGAAGAAATGAGAAGGAGTGGGGGATTGAAGAAACTTAGTAACGCGCTTCGCATCACTTCCTGTGGCCATATCATGGGACAAATGGACTTTTTTGCTGTTGTCCTCAGAGCTGATATGGCTCATTCAGGGATATCTTTGAAGATGCTACAAAGCCAAACTGCAATTTTTGGTCCTTTTTGCCACTTTTATTTGTAAGAAAACGAAAGAAAGCACAAAGTTTGAGGGGAAGGGATCAGAAATGTTGCAAGAGTCTCAAAGTTTCAACACATCTATTGTAATCAGTGTTAGGCAGCAGCTTTTTTTTTTCTTCAAAGAATAGCTTTGTATTTTATGGCTTCTTTTTTGGGGGATTATGATATTTTATATTTTTATCAAATTAATTATAATAACATTATCAAGCATTTAACTAAATAATACTTAAAATAATGCTCCTGTTGCAATACTGTACCTACAAAATATAGCTTAAATGTTTCAAAACTTAAGCTACGACTCCAAACCCAGGAGCTATTTCAACATTATTATTTTAGGATTTTAGCATTTTTACCTCATTTTATAGCAACAGCAAACCAAGAAGTGGAAATTGGCTTCACGTCGGAAATTACTTTTATCACATTCTCGACACAGTTACAACTGAAAGAGCACCAAAAGCCAGTATGTGGAAACAGAGCTGAAACTGTTTTCATACTTCAGAGCGAAGGCATAGCACTATATGTTTGACAACTCTATTTGTTAAAGGAAAAAGCTAAAGACTTTTCTGGCTCGACATTATGAACTCCATTCTGTCCTGAAGGGAAAATTCAAGGCTCAAACCACAATCCCCCATCAACCTTGATATATAGTCCCATTGAGATGGTCCAGCTCTCTATGACCTGCTGTGAGCTGTCCAGGTCGGTAACAGTGAATAAAGGAATGTTACATTTAGCTAAACTGAGGCAAGGCACCCTGTGCATCACTTGTGATTCAAGCGCTCCTCGGGAGAGCTCGTCAGTGTGTTTTCTAAAGTCACGGAGCTCAGACCCCATTACCCCCATCCCCTCAGCCGCCCTCCTCCCTTTTATTAGCTGTGTAATGGCACAGATACATTATCAAAGCTAATCAGAGTCAAATGAAGAAAAGTGGTGCAGCGAGAGCGAAAGAATTGCCATTTTCTCTACACGGCAAGACAGTGCGGTCAGGGCGGCTGTGAAACACACACACACACACACACACACACACACACACACACACACACACACACACACACACACACACACACACACACACACACACACACACACACACACACACACACACACACCTGCACACACAACACACACACCCACTGACAGGAGGAGCTGTTTTACATTCCTGTACACACACTTCAAGATGGCAGAGCACGGACAGGCCTCACAAACCCAGCAGATACTATCACTGACAGGAGGAGCTGTTTTACATTCCTGTAGTGTCTGCAACTTCAAGATGGCTTAGAGCACGGACAGGCCTCACAAACCAGCAGATACTATAGGGCAGCGTTTCAATCACTCCACTGCACAAAGCCACAGAGACAGAGAGTACAAACAAACAGACTAAAACTCAACAAATAAGGACATTTATAAAGCTTGCGTGCACATTATAATCTGGAAAAGTGAATAACACATGTTTTATTTGATGAAAGTGAAGTGTCGGTGTCATTCATAGGTTTATTTCCCCTAAAAGTGTGAATACAGTTCTTTGTTGAAAAACCATCCATGTGTTAACCATTTGTGTTATTTTGTGTAGTTTCAACAAATGGAAGATTTCAAGAAACCTATTAGAAAAACAATCATTATTTTTGCACATCTCTTTTAGTGTAACCAGATGTTAATGTCAGTTTGGGATAATAGAATTACTTAAAATCTTTATTTTTTTAATGATTTATACATTTGATGAATGCGAACCAAAATACAAAATTATTCCTAACAAATGATTGACACATCTAACATCTGTGCAAAAACAACTTCACCTTATGTAGCGCTGGAGTAAAAAAATAAATACAAAAATACTCAACCCAGTAAAATTATTAATATAATGAAAATATATCCAACACTAAATTACAATTTGATCAGCCACATCTTGCTTTTTCATTCATGCCACTTAGCACAATACTAACCAATAGCCAAATGAATAAATACATATTATTTAAAAAATAATCAAACCAGTAAAACTATTAAATTATAAAACAAATCCAATTAGAAATTCTGATTGATGAGCCACATTTTGAAAACGTTTTCTGTTGATGTCACTCATCATAATGCTAACCAATGGCCAAACTAACAAATAAAACATGTTAAAAAGAACATGCAAACAAATAGATAAAAAATAAATAGCATTTTAAAGGAAGGGTAGGCAATTTCAGAAAGGCTAGCGATAGCAAGCTAGCTTTGAAAGCAAGATCCCCACCTTCCCTGCATAATACAGTACAAAGAGGTCTGCATTCCCGCGGGTCAAAAGAAAAAAAAAACACTTAGCTACGTGTACTGTGCTAGACTGACTGAGACTTGTATACTGTTGCTCTCTCGATGGTCTGATTGCTTATATTATTCTCCTCTTTTGTACGTCGCTTTGGATAAAAGTGTCTGCTAAAATGATTAAATGTAAATGTGCAATATGTTGTATGCTGTGGACCCATCAAAATAGAGTGTTAGAAATTATTAAGCAGACAGTCTACTAATACTCCAATGATTGTTATCATGTAGTTGCAAAGTTACTTACTGTTAGTAGAATGTCTAAAGTGGACTTTCGAAATAGTGTTACCAAAAATGTTTTAACTTGCTACGTGTACTGCGTTAAACTAACTGAGACTTGTTATAGCACTTGCGTATCATTGCTCTTTTGTTGATTTTGATTGCTAACATTGTCCTCATTTGTAAGTCGCTTTGGATAAAAGCGTCTGCTAAGTGACTAAATGTAAATGTAAATGTAGTCTTTTCATTAAGATCCTAAAGAATCATATCAACTTGTGGAAAATGGGCATCCAATGACTCCTTTTAAGCTAATTTACTGAAAATGTCCTGTTCTGAAATACTAAAACAAACCAATTAATGTCACTTTGCATAATGTTAACTAATAGCCAAATAAATAAATACAAATAAAAAACAAAACATGCAAAAAAATGTATAATATAAAACATATCCAACTCTGATTTCTGATTTGATGAGCCACATTTGAACAACTTTGCTTTCTGCTGATGTCAATTAACAAAGCCAAATTTAATAAATGCAATAAATAAAAACAAAAACAAACAAACAACTAAATAAATTGCTTGTGTTTTAGCAAGTTTACTTCATTATGCACATAACACCCATTTTTCAATAATTTTTTTCAGTGGATGAAAGTCCTGTTCTACAGTTTTTTTTTGCTTTACATCCCGTTTCACTTGGAAATACATTAAATTAAACAAGTAATACGGAAGGCAAACATAAATTCACATTGACAAGTAATATGTCCTGCTTCATATTTTCATATTACTTCGTGTTTCTTCACTGCAAATAGTGAGTGCGATAGCCGTGCAAATATATCTATCACTGTATAAACACCATAGCAAACGTCCACCATTTCCGTCGCACACTGTACATCATATCGGCCAGCTCTAATTCATACCATGATCTTACAGGGAACAAGTATTTTTGACTATAATGACAACATTACTTTCAAAAGGTCTTGACTGAATTCTCAACCTCTGTCCTCTCTGGCTCATAATAGCGCAATTTGTCTGCATGACTTAAGTTGACCTCTACCATCTCGCTCAACCCTTTCAGAACCTACAACCGAAATTACAGATCCCTCATGTGAATGAAATAAAATTAGGGAGTCCGTTTTGGCTTTCCTTTATTAGATCAATGCTGTGCTCTTCCAAGGTGGATACAGAGCCATTGTCTGTAGGATACAAATGGGAACATTTAGTCCATTTCGATCCGTTTAGGCACCCAAAGCCTATTGATCCATTGCCCCCTCATCAAACTGTTTCACATCAAAATGATACGAGCTGTAATCTTCCCCCCGAGAGAGGAGAGCACACAAACAGTGTGCTGCGGCTGGAGTCATTCAGATGCCTGATGGTGTGTTGTATGAACATGTAGTCGGTAAAGAATGCTCTTTTCAACAGGGAGCAGGCATCGATCCGCTCAAGTCATTTGCAATAATTGAATACAAAAATGTATTCCCATCAGCCAAGAGGTGAGGAGCAAGCGATATTTACTGTCAGATCCGCGTCTGGATGTATCCACTGATTACAAAAAAGAAGGATCAGCAGAAGCTAATAGGACAGCAGGGATTGGCGTCCTGATGCTAACTGGACTAAAACAGGTTAGCGGGTTAAGAAAGGTCTCTTCCTGTGTATGTGTGCAGAAGAAATTACAAAATGAGAGCAGAATTTATGATGGTTAGGGACGCAATATGTAAAGGTTACCAATAATTACATTACATATTATGGAATAAATAGTATATAGATAATTTAAATTTAATATAATTTTTATTATATACATTGATATAATAAAAAAATATCTATCTATATATATATATATATATATATAAGCTGTCTAAACCTACCTGACCCTGCATGAAAAAATAATTGCTCCCTCAATTAAATTCAATTCAAGATTATTTGTATAGCGCTATTTACGATACAATCGTTGCAAAGCAGCTTTACAGGAAATTAAGCTTCTACAACAGATTTATATATTGTAGAAATGCAATATATTTAACTTATGACGAAATTTGGTTAATTCTGTATATTGTCTGAGGGGTTGGCATCATCTCTTCTCAGGTGTTTGGTCATCTCAGGACATTTAAGGGTTGAATCCAGACTGAAGCTTGTGTAATTCCTAGATGCCACGGGATGTTAATCCAGAAACAGAGAAACAAATAGAGACATGATTAGCGTAGCTGTTGTTCCATCCAAGCAAAAATATTTGTTCAACCCAAACTAAAGCATAATAATGTGCGTTTGATCAGATATAACTGCAGTACAAGATTATGAGATGCATTATATGAATGCTTGGCTAAAGAGATGTGTCTTTAATCTAGATTTAAACAGAGAGAGTGTGTCTGAACCCCGAACGTTATCAGGAAGGCTATTCCAGAGTTTAGGAGCCAAATATGAAAAGTTCTACCTCCTTTAGTGGACTTTGCTATCCTAGGTACTACCAAGAGTCCAGAGTTTTGCGACCTTAGGGAGCGGGTTGGATTGTAGCGTGATAGAAGATTAGTTAGGTACGCAGGAGCTAAATCATTTAGGGCCTTATAGGCAAGTAATAATATTTTGTAACTGATACGAAACTTAATAGGTAGCCAGTGCAGTGACTGTAAAATTGGAGTATTCATGTACTTAACCTACACGCACGTAAATAATGAAAGCGCATATACTGTGTCAGAACTGCATCGCATATAATTATTTAATTAAATCATAGCATTTGTGAATTCACAATTATGCTTAATTATGATTTTAAATGGGTTTAATATATCATGCAGCCTTGGAAAATACTCTAATAATGTGTTTTATGGATTATTGTTCGTGAAATGTGCCAATTCCGTATTTTGCCGGTTATTCGACGCGAGCAAAATTAAGTCAACGATTTAAAAAAATCGACTAGTCGACTAAAATCGACGAATCGCGACAGCCCTAATCTTTTCAAACCGATGACAACTGAGGGACTCGTTTGCAACTATTACAGAAGATTCAAACGCTCACTGATGCTCCAGAAGGAAAAAACATGCATTAAGAGCCAGGGCGTGAAAACTTTTGAACCGAACGAAGATGTTTATATTTTTCATGTTTTGCCTAAATATCATATTTTTTTCATTTAGCACTGCCCTTCAGAAGCTACCTAAGATAGTTACATGTTTTCCAGAAGACAAATTAAGTAAAATTTACCCTGATCTTTAAATTCAAAACGTTTTCACGCCTCGGCTCTTAATGCATGGTTTTTCCTTCTGGAGCATCAGTGAGTGTTTGAATCTTCTGTAATAGTTGCATATGAGTCCCTCAGTTGTCCTCGGTGTAAAAAGATGGATCTCAAAACCATACAGTCATTGTTGGAAAGGGTTCAAATACACAAAAATGCTGGAAAACCAAAGAATTTGTGAGAGCTGAAGGATTTTTCTGAAGAACAGCAGGAAGGTTTAACTGTTCAGGACAAACAAGGGACTCATGAACAACTATCACTAAACAAAACAGCACAGCTGTGGATCATTCAGGTAACAACACAGTATTAAGAATTAAGCGTAACTTTTGAATGGGGTCCTTTTTATAAATTCAACTATTATTTTCTCTTGTGGACTACATGTAAACATCTTTTATGTGAAATATCTTATTCAGGTCATCACTAAATAAACAATAGCATGTGTTTTGTATGATCCCTCCTACTTGGTAAAATAATCAACATTTTGCAGATTCTGCAAGGTGTATGTAATCTTTTGACTTCAACTGTATATATATATATATATATATATATATATTGAACTTGTGTGCTAATGTGGGCGGCAGTTTCGAATTTAGCTTGTGACATTTCCTCATCCCAGTCCTTCTATCTTTTCTGCCATTCCCCTTCATATCTGCATATCAAAACAAATGTCAAAAAGGCCAACATTAAACATCTTTAATCTTAAAGTTCATTCGCAACAAACACGCCGCTCTTAGCGCAAGGCCCCATTCTAGATGATGGGGTTTTATATTGCAATCATGTGTCATTATCTTTGTATTAGACCATCAACAGCATAGTTAGTAAGATACCAATCACCCTTGAAGACATTCGCATGCCTTGTAGCACTAAAATCCTCAATTCTAGAGATTTTAACGTTAGCCCACCACAAGAATACAGATGCGTTATCATTCATGCTAGAATTCCCACAGGCAGTTAAATTAAAGTCGAAGGGCTGTCTTACGCCGCCAGATGGAAAACAACTTTTTAGATGCATTGTGGATTTCAGCATTCTGCCCTTTACCACTGCAGAGTGCATCTGAGCTGTCACTTTGAAAGCTTTATCTCAGAATGTACAAGTGCCTCTGTGACAAGGACAGTAGATCTACCATTAAAAAACGGTCACTCTGCACATTCACTCTCTCTCTGTTCTTATTTCAAACTCTATTTCTCAGCACGTTTGTATTTTACTTATCCCTCCTTGTGTATTTTGCATGCATATAAATGGACAGATGCCGCTAAGCAAATCCCACGTCAAAATGTCATCTGCGGCCTGTCAAGATTGCATGTGCGAATGGAAATACGACAATTTTATGCATAATCTATCGTCCTTTACACCCTCTTCCATTCCAGTTCTCCTTCTCTCGCTCCCTCTGCCTACTTTTGAAATGTCTGACTTTGAGAGTGCATTAAAACGTCCTGTTCCTGAGTGGTACGGGCATGAGGGAGAGGGTGACGGATGGAAAGTGCATGTGTACGACTCCCTTTGAGAGCTCATGATTGATGTTTGAAGCACAGGCCAAAAAATGTCTACAGTGTCATCTGCACTGACTGTCCAACTGAAAAAGACAAGAGAGACAGACCGAGTGATCTATCTATCTATCCATCCATCCATCCGTCCGTCCGTCCATCCATACTCCTTGAGTTCTCTCCAGCGCTGGAAAGCTGCTCCGGTATTCACGCGGGTCCTACCTCTTGCCTGATCGTAAGCCTTCTTTTTAATGTTTTGTTTCTCTGATATTTTCCTCTTTTTTATCTGCCATCTCTCTCCATCTATAGTCGATCTACAAATATCCATCCTGTGCACTCAAATAGAGCCCTCTCTTCTCTCTATCAGTACAAGACATGCCCACTTACTGCTGATTGGCTAAAAGTGTGTTTTGGTACTCGGTCAGACACTGCGGTCAAAAGCGTTTTTCTTAGTGCATGTTTAAGGAGCGGCGGGCTGGGCCACCACTACTTATGATAATGTACATAGCGGAAACCCTGATTAATCCTCTGTTTACCGATGTTGCTTTTCGAAGAGACAGTGAGGGGGGGTGGGGTCCTCCCCGTCCCCATGTCCTCCCCGTCCCCAGTGCCATCTGCACGCCTGATAACAGCTACCCCTTGAAGTCCTAATCTGACTTGTTTCAGTGATTAATTACTGCTGCTATGATTGCTAAAATTGTTCAAAAATATATCTTTTAAATAAAACTTTCTGATTACACTGAATAAAATGCATTGAATTTGTGAACAAGGCACACTTAACTGTATAATAAGCCTAATTTACATAGAAAAGAGGTGCACATTGTGCTGAAAATATAATTTTTTTAATAAACAGTGCAGCACTATTTTAGCATATTTATATGTAGTTAAACTAAACTGCTGGTAGTTACAGAATAAGACGGTTCAATGTATTCACCCCATAATGTTTTTATTGGAAAGATTTTACAAACAAAGTAAAAGTATTTTAATGTAAATGTAAATTTTCTCAAACACTTAACTTTTCAGCCTGTCAATCTAAATAATTAATCAGCAAATATTTTTTGTAATATAATTATTATCAGTTTATTTTTTTCATGTTGAAGTTAAAATAGCACAGGGCTAATTTTTTTTTCCAGATGATGTGACATACACCAGTTTGACTTATTGTGACTTTCACCAAATTTGCTTCCCCTGACCTTCAGCTGAACAAGAAAATATTCATTTGTCGTCTGTGTAACAAAGAGTACTGCTGGGGATGTGTAGACCAATACAAACAGCACAAGAAATAAATTACACAGCTCTGTCAACAATGCTATTTTTATATGGCAGGACCGTTCTGATTAAAATGTCATTGGTTGGGTTCATTTTCTATGATGTTTCTGTTGAACTTTACACACTTGACTTGTTCTGTCCTGAAAATTGCAGGTAATGCTCTTTGGGTGCACTGGCGCTCTAGGCACCTTCTGAAGCCATCTTGGATGTTACGGTCAGGAGGCAAAATGTCAGACATGGAAGTTCAGTTGTGTATGTTACTCTAAGTCTGTCTAGACCATGATATATTTGATTTGTAAGGGTTAGCGCATGAAGGTGTAGTGATCCACAACAGATGCTTGAGCTTTGTTTTAATGAATACAGTGAAGTGATGCCCAGCTCACATTTCACCCCCCAAAATCAAAAGAAAATTTTATTTTTTATAAAATGAATCCCGTTTAAGCACAATTAGATTTGTCACATACCATTTCCATGAGAATTAAGCACATTTCTCCCCCAAAAATTTTTTTTTTTTCAGAACTTTCAGGGAAATATATATTGTATACTTTTTATCAAACAAATGAGGATTTGATATTTCATAGAATGTCACAATGGAAAACAATTAACAATCCGCAAATAAAAATAAAATAAAAATTTAAACAAGTTCCCCAAGTGTTTTCTTTTTTCTGGAAAAGCAACCAAGAAAACAACTTGCTTACAGCTGTCACTGCATGTTAATATAACCAAAAAATATTCTTGCCAGGTTGAGATTCTTTCAAATAACTAACTGCTGCTCAAAACCAGAAACCATAAAAAGACAATAACACAAATAAACCCACAGATCTAAATCACTGAGCTTGAGTTTACAACTGAGCGAATACACTGTAGACAGGAACAGTCATCTATACCAAATAGATGATTCCTTCTGGGCATTCATCCTTTGACATTACAATGTTCTTGTCCTCTGGGTTGTAAGAAGTGGCGGCGTTTCACAAAACCATAGGGTATAGGTGTGTGTGTGTGTGTGTGTGTGTGTGTGGGGGGGGGTGATATAAAATATAGAAGGGGAAAAAATGTATCAGACTTTACTGATCAGTGTGCACTTAATGCACTAATCATTATATGAAATTCAAGTTCAAATGGAGTTAACAAGTTTTTTGACCAGCGAATGACGGAGATGGAGTGTTTTGTCTGTCATTAGAACAATTGTAACTGTTATTGGAGGCAGCAAGTGCATCGCATTATATGTTTTCATCAACTTTTACAGGTTATATAACGTTTATTGTAGCTATATGGGCGCTTAGTTTTTCTTGTTGTTTAATCCTACACTTGGTCAGAATCTCAAATTAAGCTCTTATGCACATGATATTTAAAATGTACAAAAGTATATTGGCTAGATGGCAAATAACCTACTTCTTATCCGCTCTTCAAGCAAACAAAAATATTAGCCTTTACAGACATAGTGTTTGAGTAAAGAAAACGCTGTACTATTCAAACATTAATTATTTATTTAACCTTTCATTGCAAAAAAGCAGAGATTTGTCTCCTCCAGGCTGCGCGGCGCATCATTGACTGTAACTCGGAGAGAAAGATTGTTGAATAAATTATGTTAGTAATGTTTTCTTTACACACAAAGAGTATTCTCATAGCTTCATAAAATTACGGTTGAACCCCTGATGTCACATGGACTATTTTACTGATGTCCTTGCTACGTTTCTGTGTGTTGATCGTGAAAATATCCTTGCTGTCTATGGAGGGTCAAAGAGCTCTCAGATTCCATCAAAAATATCTTAATTTGTGTTCCGAAGATGAGCAAAGGTCTTACGGGTTTGGAACGACACAAGGATTAATTTTTGGGTGAACTATCCCTTTAAGTGTTTGGCGCCAAGTCTTTGCTTTCTTTTCCCTCTGGGAGGTACCCATCAAAAATGTGTTTTTTGGATAATGGTGATCAGACATTCGTAAGCGTGGCCAAAGATTTGCATCCGGAGGCTTGAGTTATACCTTTGTAGTATTTCTTTGTCTGTGATGTGGTTACGATAGGAGACACCAAGGATCCTTCTGAGGCAACGTTGCTGGAAAACGTAAAGCTGATTGATCACATTTGCTGTGAATTTCCACGCTTCATCGTATAGTACAGTATATATGATAATGCTCTTGAAAAACCATTGGAACACTTTTGACGCCATTCCAGTGTGACACTTTACGTTTATTGGCATCTGTGATGCCATAAAGAACCTTTAACATCAATGGAGCCTTTATTGTGGAAAAAGGTTCTTTAGATTATTGAAATGTTCTTCATACTAAGATTTTTTTTTTTATATAAAGAACTGTTCACTGAAAGTTTTGAGGAAACCCAAAATGATTCTTCTATGCGCATGGGTGTCAAACTCAGTTCATGGAGGGCCGCAGCCCTGCAGAGTTTTGTTCCAACCCTGCTCCAACACACAAACCATGTAGTTTTCAAATAAGCCTAAGTTACATGATTAGCTGGATCAGGTGTGTTTAATTAGGGTTGCATCTAAACTCTGCAGGGCTCCGGCCCTCCAGGAACGGAGTTCGACACCCCTGTTTATGGCATCACTTTGAAAACCCCATTTTGGAACTTTTATTTTTAAGAGTGTACTTTATTATGTCACTTTTAATGTAACTACTTTCTCTAAAGGATAACTTTGAACGTAGCTTAGCTAATGTTTGGTATTATTCTTTTTCCAGTAGCTTGCCCAACACTGATCATAGCAGACAAAAACCAGACGACACTGCTTGCAAGAAGCTCTAAACGATGGCTTGATTTTCTATAACCTCAAACACAAGAATAGCCTCTTTTGAACGCCAGTGCTGGATGACAGTTCTATTGGAAACCATCTTGAATTAAAGCGGCCGAGAGCATCTGAAGATATTTGACCCGCGGTCTATAGATGACAGTGAATTTGTTTTCAGATGATGTTTTCTCAAGTGTGACTTGAATAGCCATGGAAAAAGTATGTCAGAGAGAGGCTTATACTGACAGATCAAATGGAGCAGATGTGAGCCGGGGATTGTGGGATACATCAAGGGGGTTGTAAATCTCTTCGCTTGGACTAATGAGTGTGACAAGTGTGGGCTACAACGTGTTCTAGAGACTGACAGAGGTAAGTGGGGTGGCGTTGATAGGGCAATGATGTCAGCGGCACGCGTACTTATGTGTGTGCGCGTTTTACAGACCGCTCTCAATACGAAGGAACCTCATTAACATCAAGGTCAATTTTATCAGACCCCAAGCTGTCGTTTTTCTCACATTACCAGCGGGTATGAAAGAAGAAGTGTGGAAAGAATGAGGGGTGAATTAGGCTACATGCATGGATACACTCACACTAGATGATCCCACCGCTAACCGTGCAAAATGAAGTGTGGCACTGCAGGTTTAGTGAATACACACTTCTGTTCATGGACAATAACAGAATTCAATTGTTTATCATTGATTTTTTTGTGAGAGGACCTTCTGAGAGACTCTACAAGTAATGGTTATGAATGAACTTTCATATACAGGTCTCACAACAAAAACTACACTGGACTTCTCTGGTATATTACGCTAAATGAATATAAAAAAGTGTTTGCAGTCCATTTTACTTCCACAATCCGATATATTTCAGAGGAAATAGGCTATTTAAGAGGGTGGAAAATGATTTGATATTTTGGCAATAGATTGGATAATGACAAATGGATGTTTCATGGTCAAACCAGGCAAGATGCAACAACGCAATACAATTTTTTTAATAAACTTTTTTTTGTACAAACCAACTATGACCGCAATAACTGAAAAAAATTGCTGGTTGTAGCCCAACCCACATAATAACTAATTGGATAGAAACCCCAAACCTCATGAATATTAAACATAAAAATAATATGATAAAAATACATTTATTTTCTAATGGTGTTTTTTATTTTTATCCAAATGACCCAATGCAACCAAATGCCAGAATGTATTTACTCAGTAGTGTTACATTTATTTAAATAACAACTTAATTTTTTTCTTTATTTTTATTTAAGAGGTAAAAGCTTGAAATTATACAGCTATTAATGCAACATGACAGCTTGAAAAATGATACACACATTTGCTAGAAAACGATGGCATATGATGCAAAGTATTACTGACTGGTTAGTAATTTTCCATCCATTCTAACTGATTATTAACATGAAGCCTAGCCCAGTAATTTCAGAATAAGCTATAATAACAACATAAAAAGTGAAATAAGTTTGTTTCCAAATTATTAATTTGCTAACACTCAGAGAATACCATCTATATCATCACCAGAACAAACGCCACCATTTAACTGTCAGTCTAATGTCAGCTATGAATTAAGATGGCTCCTTTCCTCCAAGTAGAAGTAAAATTAAATTTAGTCTCAACCCCTCCTTTACCCTTCCTCTCAAGGACTGTGTCTAGATGTCCCCTTCTGTTTTAATGTGAGTGTATGTGGGTGGGAAAAGAGAAGCTGACAGAAGATATTCTCTTCCCCTCGCTTCGTTAGGCCTCCTAAAGGTCGCCATTAGTCTCTGTGTTCTGCCCCGTAGAAGGCTCAAGGCGTACCGTTGGGTAGCGCCAACCTGCAGCCATGGCCAACGTTGCGTCGTTGAGTGATTCATACTCTAACATAATCAAACTATGGGGATAATCTGTCTTTTTTAGTGCTTTCAGGTTAAACTCAGACTTATTGCAGTCTGTTGTCCCACGAGACAATTGAAGAGAGCAGGAATCTGATGGTGGTGGCATTACAGGACATCTTCAGCATTAGATTTGGGTGAATGTGTATGGATCAATCTGCTCTTATCGATGGAAATTATATGTTCAGATTCAGATTCATTCTTTATTGTCCCCAGAAAGAGGAAACTTGTTTCCACAGACTGTACCCGAGCTGTAGTACAAAATACACACATAAGTGATACACACATATTTCCACCAAATACAAATATACAGAGTCAGTGCACATGATACATGTAAACTGCACCAGATGTACATCAGCAGTCCTACACGTATATTACCCAGAAGGTAGTAGCACCAACAAAACAATATAACTGTTAAATTACACACTCCCCAGTTTCTATGAATTTAACATTCTAATAGCAGAGGGTACAAAACTTTTCCCCAAACGTGCTTTTTTTGGGGTAACTGTTTGTTCTGAACACAACACAAGAATCAAAAAGTTTTGAACCACACTGAAAATCTAGAATTCAAATCTACTCACTAATACATACACAGGATTATGTAATCAATAAATACAATTCCTGCTGCCATTGCATGAATAATATGTAATTTATACACAACTGTAATCTGTTATCTTTTTTGGAATATTTAATTTTTGAACTAAAAACTAAATTGTATTATATATTTTTAATAACGTTAATTTTTTAAATATGTATTAGTACAGCTTTTAAATTAAGTCCCCCGCCTGTACATTAGAATATGTCCTATTTAATTTTATTAGCAAAAAATAATGAGCATCATAATCACCCTGATTTACAGAAGCCAAATATAAAAATGTTATTCAGTGTAACACAAAAATGAATAAGGCATATTTACAATCAGAGTCATTAGATGTCATTAAAAGACTTGATCACCGTGCAACCCCTCAAAAACAAATCAATTGAATTGCAATTTTAAATCTTTACCAATATTTGCCACCACCCATCATTTCACCCATATTTTGACATTATTTTCACAAATATTATTTGAAATATTAAAGCAGACACTTTAATCGCATTAATATGATTTATATGTATATACAATCACTTTTGTAATTTTTGTGTTATGTGGACAGCAAAATGGGACATCTTTGACCCATATATCATTTTATTATATTTAATAAATTGTATTAGCATTTATTTTAATGACACTTGTCGTATTGCAAAACAATCAAGTGATTTTGGAGATACTGAGATCATTAAGTCCAATCATTAACCTCCAATGTGTATTTCTATGCATTTACACAAAACAAATTATAATAAAATTGTGTCTTTATATTAAAACATCTCTAATGTGTTTGCTGTTTTTCATCTATGTTTCTTTTATCCTAGTGGTGCTTTTTCTTTGAAAAAGTTAAAATACCAGGATGTTTTTTTACTTTTATCCTCAGCAAAGCAGTAAAAGGTTAGTTGGCATGCCCAGTGAAAGAAATTCAACTTTCAATCAATTGGAGGGTGACCTTTAGAGAAGGCCCTAATCAGTTTGAACTCCTGTTGTATTGGAGCGACTCTTGGCAGCCACCAGCGTCAGTAACTGTCTGCTTTCATCTCATCCTGTCTCTCTCTCGCACTCTCTGTCTATCTCTTTCCTGTGCTTATCTCTGAACAAGGTCATTATGTTTTGCATTAGCTGTCTGAGCTATAGCTGATTGCCAGAAAGAACGATTGATTTTCTCTCTTCTCTTGCTTCAAGGTCCGTAGCATTGTCCAAGATCAAAGTATCATCTATCAGGGGTCGTCCCTGTCAGTGTAATGTCACATTAATGTGACGAAATTGACCCTAAAGTCTAATCTGAGGTAACATACACATGGCCTAGGGAACAGGTGTCAGTGAAGGATGTGCTTCCATTATTACAAACAGATACAATATGAGGAGGAGGAGACATTTGTAGAAGAACGAATGGCAGAAATCCCTCAAAATGGCAGCTGTAGGAAGTCAACACTATTATTGCATAATTTACACAGCAGAAATGATAACTCAAATTGGGCAACTTATTGAGGAGATAGGTAGCCTACTCTTCAGATCTAGAAAATCTTGGTGGACAAGATTTATAGTGACCCAAAACATTTTACATTGACATGGCACTAAAAACATTTACAAAAAAGTAAAAATTGAAATAAAATCACCTATACATTTATTTGATAAAACATAAAACATTTTCTAATAACAAATAAATATTTGCTATGTTTAAAATGCCTCTCTTTTTATCTTTAATCCATTTTATAAAGTTAATTTCAATCCATTTTGTATGGTGCATGCTGTAAAAAGAATCAATTAAAATGAGTTAAAGGAAAACAGAACAAAAACCTTTTCTGCAAATCACCAAAGCTTTCCTGAAAAGGTCAAAGCCTGTTCTGTTGGTCTCAACACATTTTCGAGATCAATGCTCCACTCTCCTTGTTTCTTCAAAGGCGTTTTGTTCAAACAAGGCTTCATACTTAGAGTCATGCCTGTTTACTGAGTAAAATTACAGGACTGAATGTTGCATTAAACTTTCTAATACAACAAAACACATAATACACAGTCTAGCATCTGCTTAGATGTTCAAGAACTACAACAATCTTAAAAACACTAAGATTCATTGTGCAAAATGAGCCTTGTCCTTATTTCCAGCTTTCTAATCTATATGCACTCAAAATAAAACGGTAGAGGACAATTTAATTTATTTCTATTTCAATTCATTTTTAACTAGTCCATTACTTACTCTGGGGCCCCTGGGGGCCCATAAGTCGAAATGCTGTGCGTTTTTAAAATAGAGCTGTGATTGTGTTGCCATGTTTATTCACAAGCCACGGGTCAGCAGTCGACTGTAATCTCCTTTTTCTCCCAAGGACAATTTAGAGAGATATCATGAATAAAAATGATCTTAATAAAATGACACAAAAGAACCCAGAGCCACTATGAATATTATTAAGTTCATATCTAAAATGGTTTGTGTCAAAATTACGGTATCTGAGCAACAAGGTGGAGCTTTAAGCCAAGCTATATTTGTGGCGTCCTCGATTAAAATGTTATCCCAGTATACACAGAAACTGTCATTTTTGCAATCCAAAAATAAACTCAGATGGCCTTTTATTGGCAGACTCAGGTACTTTTGCACTTAATATCTGCCTTTAGTGCCGCTCGAAGCCTGAAGCGCAAGTGGAGTACCAGAATAATGCCTGGTACTATAAAGTAGCGTTAAAGTTTACTCACAGGTACATGACAAACACCTTCTATCTGAAAAAAACACAGGCTTGATGCAGGGATGAATACTAATTAGCCTCTCGGCTAAAGTGAGAAGCTAAATTACTCCTTTTAAAGGGAAAGTTCACCCCAAAACAACATTCTGTCAACATCCTGAAAATCCTGTCATCATTTACTTACATATATTTTTTCTTCCAATGAACACAATGAAACATATTTATAGCAGAATGTATGAGCTGCTCTTTTCTGTATGGCCGTTTCCAGAGCCGATCCTCCCTATACGCAGAATACGCAAGCTGCGTAGGGCCCCCGAAACACCAGGGGGCCCCTTGCTTTCAAAGATGTTTTAATTTTAGTTTAGTTTTGAATTTGGCCAGCAGCTATGAAAACATGAATGATCATTTGTAATGCGGTGCTGTTGCCCTTTCTACGTAAAAATCGGTCAAACCATGTAACGTGAATGTCAACGAGTTGAAAGTATAGGAAGCCGCGAAAGAGATACTGTTTCTCGAGCGCTTTCCACGAGCGCGATTCAGGGAAGGGACCGATTCATTCGTTCTTAACCACTCATACAACCCCCCCCCCCCGGTCGACACAGTTTTGCGTAGGGCCCCTAGAAGTCTAGGAAAAACTACTAACTAATTGGTTAACGGAAAGTGTTGTTACTAATAGCAGTGAAAAACTGTAATAAACCTAATGGGACATTTCAGAATTTAACATTATATACTGTTAAATTGACAATTTTTGGAAGAGAAAATTAACAAATAATCTTACAATCTTACAGTGTAAAGCTGTATTGACATCATTCCCACAATTCCATGTGACCCTTTACAATTGATGTTTTTTTTTACATAACTATGCTTCTTCATGTTTTTTTATTAGTTTCTTTCTTCATTATGTACGTTACAGTTTTATGTTACATCTTATGGTGTTACATTAATATTTACTGCATTATTTTAGTGATACCGTGTGATGGTGCTTCTAAGTTAAGTTCTTAAAAACAAAAATGTAGCTTTTTTTAATAGTCAACCATATCTTTTTTTATCATATGTTTTTAGCTTTACCTCTGAAAACAGGCCAAAAGTCATATGGACCACTTTTATGAATCTTTCTTTATTATTTCCCTTTTTTTGCTTGACAGTCCCTGGTCAATATTCACCTAAACTATATGATTAACATTATGTTAAACATCTCCTTTTGTCTTTGACGAATAAATAATGACAATATTTGCAGGCAAGTTAGCAAATAAACTAACATAAACATGATAAATATTTAGCCAATATTTGCATCACATGGTAATGTTAGATTTGTTATATCCGTCTAAGCAACTTTCTTCCCGTTGATGCCCTTGACCCAGATGGCGGACGTCCAAAGGGAGAGCGAATTAAAAAGGAAAGAGGCATACAATAATATCAAATTTAGTATTTTCCTTGAACTGTCGGATAAGGGGACCGCTGGACCCTTGCAGACTGAGCGGTAAGCCTTGTCCCGGGTCTCGTATCTGGAGACACGTTCTCGGATTTCAGACATCTCACGGGAATAGAGATCAAGAGAAAGGTAGAGGATTTTGCACAAATTACATATACATTTATTAATAGCCCAGTTGAGTAAATGGACTCGGGAATCAGAGGTGGAGGGAATGCAGCAGCTGTTGGCTTTAATATCACATATGGATCATAGTCTTAACTCCGATCGTGGTCTATTTCCATTAATGTGGGGTAAGATTTATTGGGAGGCTGTGCCCCCAAAACCCTGCCTTGGTCAAATTTACTTTTTATTTATTTTAATTCGCATTGACCTTTGCAGCAATTTCTATGATGTATCTTTTATAAGCTGATGACTTTGAGGAAGGACATTATTAAAACAAAACTTCAAGATTTCAATAATTACATCCCAGCAGCGATAAAGACCCACTGTTTGCCTTTGATCATTCTTTGTAAAAATTTCAAGTTGGAATGTAGCTTTACCTCATCAAGGCGGCCAGTCAGATCCTAGTCTTTGTGCGTTCAACAGGATGACAGTTTCAGTCATACATCCAATTTTAGTGGCATGTCAAACCTTTGATATATCTCACACTTATACGCATATTTGTTCTCTTATTGACATCTTGATATATTATAGAAATATTGATGATAAACAGACATGTTCAAAGCAAATTCTCTTAAACTCCTTTCTTGACTTCTACAGCAAAGCCACACTTTTCCACTTAAAATCCAAACAGGGTTTTATAGCCTGGCACTAAAAAGAAAACCTTCAGCTAAAAACAAAAACTTTATTGTAGTTCTTAAGAATTGTACTGCATGTACTGTGGCATTATGTACAGTACATTACCACAGAAAATAAATGTAGAAATAATTCTAAAAATGCATTCTTCATTTGTATTCAATCAAGGAAAATTATCAACAAGACATCTACAATAAAAGTAAACAGGGCCATGCACGTACTGTACATCAGAAATATATAGTTTGAATTTTTGTTAAATCACTATCACATTATTTATCAAATGAAAAATGTGGACTATTTGAACTGCAAAGATTATACTGCATTATTTTTTCATTGTATAATGTCCTTCTCATTGATTTACGTGACAAGTATTAAGAATATTCAATATAACTTAAGGTCACAAAAAAGTGAGCATCACCCTTGCCTCATGTTAGTACACTTAATGCTGAAATATTGTAATCAGAAACAGTGTTTACAGTATTTTAACAATACCCAATGTAAGTGCCTTACTGTAACCACTTTTTTTATTTGGGAAGACTCTAAATTATTATTGAAGCTGCTATTACAGTATGTTCCAAATGCTGTTGATAGAGCTCAAGTCGCACAGACCTCAGAACATATGTTTTAAAAATTGATTTGAATAAATACAACAAAAGGAAAACAAATCCATAGAGTAGGGCCTAACACAAGATCCTACCCTATAGATTCATAAAAGCCCTTTGCTTCACCTAACCAAATCCAAGAAAACACACACACACACACACACACACACACACACACACACACACACACACACACACACACACACACACACACACACACACACACACACACACACACACACACACACACACACACACACACACACACACACACACACACACACACACACACACACACACACACACACACACACACACACACACACACACACACACACACACACAGATTTCCCAGAGCATCTCCATCAGTGTGAATCCCCTTCCGCCTCCATATGAACACCATCCACCCAGAGTCTATAATGGTGTAGATTGAATATATTTTTTTCCCTTTTCAAAGATATTCACCCAGACTCCAATTCAAAAAGAGGTGGTTTATTACAGCTGGAGTCTGGGGAGAGAAGCTTTGTGAGGGGAGAGGGGGATTTGAGAGTGGGGTGTATTGATAAAACCCCCGTCTTAAAGGCTGCTGCATCTTGGCTGGTGTTCAGGAAGGAGAAGGGAGAATCTGAGACCCAATCCACTTCCTCTGCCTCCAACTACTCCTTTTGAAAACAGATCACGTGCTGGAATTTCAGATCTATTGATACGGAAGCTCTACATAGTCTGGTGTTTCTTTAACTATGGCCATTTAAAAAAAAAAGTCATTACCCAACATGGTCTATCAGTATATACTCGGGGTGTAACGATACGCGTATCATGTATCGAACGGTACACAGGCAGTTCCAAATGGAAGTGATCCTCCCTATCCCCTTGGAGTGGGCACTTTGGAGTGAGCAGGGCATGTGCGTGTCATTATGTAGTCGTTTGGAATGCACTTGGTGAAGGGAGCGATCTAATTTCCTCATAATCTTCAGCTGGGAAGTGTCTGTAGTGGAAGAAACATGCAGGCCTAAATGTTTTGTTGAGAAGGTGTGAGGGATAGATATCTTGGCACTGAATTATAGCAAAAATATGGCATAAAGTATCTAAATTATACAGGAAAAGCTTGATGTGAACAATACACACTAGATAGAGAGAGAGAGAGAGAGAGAGAACGCCAATGAGAAAAAGATGGAACCAGAGAGAAAAACAGCAAGACACATTATACATGCAGAAATTGTGATCTGGTAGAACAGCAGGCTCTCGAACCTTTGCACCGCCTCAGACGGTCTCCACAGCCGGATGGTGACTGTACATACAATTATACATCTGCCTATCAGCAAGAGCATATCTGCAAAGAGACCACCTATCTGCTCCCTAAGGTTTTCGGCATACACAGCTTTCAATATCAGCTCCACACTGAGCTGTGCAAATTTAAACAATGTGGATGAGGGAATAGACTGGCAGAATGATGTGTTATTTGTTGTCACAAGCAGATCTCCATTCATTGGTTACGCTGGGCCAATGCACTGGAAAAATAAAATGTTGCATTTTAGTTGGTAAAACGAGAAAGGTTGAAGAAACCACACCTAAACCACATTCATTAAAAACAAGTAGAAAATGTTACATTCAATTGAGCCATTTTCATTTGTGACATTTTGTTCCCCGCTGGAGCACCCATAGTTTTGCCTGCGAGTAGAGGTGTAAAATACTTGAGTAATTTTACTTGATTACTGTACTTAAGTATTATTTTGGGGGGATTTTTACTTTATTCAAGTACAATTTAAACTGACTACTTGTACTTTTACTTGATTACATTTCTGAAGAAAAAAAAACAGTACTGTTTACTCCTTACATGTTTATTTCAACTTAAAAAGCGCATTACATTTTTATTTTATCTTATGCATATTAAATATGATAAACAGAAGTTCAAATGTGCGTGCTTGACGTGAGAACCAATGATCATTGTTTTCACGCATCAAGCACACAGTTCTGCTTCAGTTATGACGTTCATTAGGTAAATGTCTGGGTTCAAAAGTTCACCATCAAATCTGAGGAAGCATGTTGAGGTAGCATCATTGTGTTTCCCCCCAAAAGTGTATTCATTATTCTTTGTTTTTATAGAGCCATTAGCTGTGTAATATATTGGCTGAATGCACAAGGGTGAGTGCAAATAGAATCAGTGATACAAATTGTAATATAATTAATGTTTTTGTGTGAATTAGTATTTTGTAAATTAAATGTTACAACTCTCCAAAAAAAGTGCTTAAATTAACATTGTATATTTACTTAACTGTAATTCATGTTTAGTGACGTTCTTACCAGGTAGTGGATAAGCTGTATTAATAATATGTCATTAAATGACACATTGAGTAGGAATTTATTTTTTCAATCTTAATAATTACACGATTTGCTCAATTCATATAATTAGTCAAAAATAATTATGTAGCAATATTTGCTGAGAAAAAGCCCCCCCCCCCAAATAAACAATTAAAAGATGAATTATCCTTTTTGACAGTGATGTAGACAACACAAAAAAGTGGCCTCTCAAAACATTAATGTTGTATGTTTTAATTCTATGACTCTCCTCATTAATTCAACCCATTCTTTCATTCTGTCTGGAATACGTTTCTAACCTCTGCATCACATTGTTATTAAAAGTGATAGTTCACCCATAAATTAAGATTATCATGCCATCCCAGATGTTTGTGACTTTCTTTCTTCGGGTGAACACAAGCAAAGATTTTTAGTCCGTATAATGCAAGGGGACAGGACAACTGTACAGAAATTGAAATCTGCATGCAAATACACACTATACTCACAGTCACGCAATGCTGATGTTGTTAATTTGAGAATAAAGTATAACAATAATAATAATTAGCACGGTTTGATGCGATTTGTGCTAATGCTTTTTTCCTCCGTTGGTCAGAACAAACGTGACTGACTTGTTACTTACTTGTTCAGATGACAATATATGGTGAAAATACTTATTTGGGTCATACATTCCAAGACGTAGACTAAAATGTGAGTGCGAAGTACAGTAAATATCCACACTGAGGCGGTGACTGACTGCCACACATTTACCTCAAAACATTAGATTTATCCCCGCGGGAGCTGTGCCAGATTACAACCCCACGCAAGCAAGATAATTCTGCAAGTAACTGCAATTCTAGGTTTTCAAACATAGATGGCGACAAAGAGGCAAAACGTATGGACTGCAGCTTTAATATAGTATTCAGTTATCTGAATCAAAGAGATTTACTTAAACTTCTCGCACAAAATAAACCGAGTACAGTGTTGTGCACGCAGGAAGTCTGACAGGAGGTTTCAAGAGGTTTCTTCACAACAAATTAGTTCTAAAAAGTTATGAAAATAACATACAGGAATAATGTTATAATTCTATTCTTTTATCACTGATAACCTTCTGGCAACAAATTGGCAAACACAATCAGCGCAGTTATAAAGGGAACAGGCAACCCAGATGACAGAGCATGAGATAACCCCAAAAAAGTAATCAAAATGGAGACTTCCTGTGAATAAAGGTCACGGCGGGGTCAGCCGAGGAAATGCCACACAGCATCTCTCATGCAGTTGCTCTTCAAAAAGCATTTGTGCTCAGATGCTACACCTCTGCCGCTGGAGACGGTCTCTCTTATTTCCTCACTTATTTGATCAGATTGGTTCAGAGGAAGCAATGTGGAAGCTGAGAAAACGAGGAAGGCTGGTATAAGCAGAAGTAACAAGGTGAACTGGAAGTTCAGATGCAATTCTCTTAGCCAGCTGATCCTAATATGAAACTGATGGGAAGGGGGGCAGGGGGACACGGAAAGGCCAATTTGTCTCCAGTGGCTAAAAGAGCTTTATATGAACAAAGCACAGCTTGAGTTTTGTAAAAACAAGCCTTGATTTATTTACTCCCTGTCCATAAAATACTCCATTATGTCTTTACGCCCATTTGCTTGATCAGTGGATGTAATATTTGTCATTTAGCGTAAAGCACGATTAGCCTTGACGCCCTCGTACATTTTTATAGTGTTAGAGCATTGCGGTTTTTAATTTGGTATTGTGGTTTTATTAAAGCGGACTTCATTTAATGTTCCATTAATCTTAAGATAACATCAAGACAAATTTTTTCTCATGTTTGGCTGTTTCCTGGAGACACACACGCACAATGTGTAGGTGGGCTGAATGGAGCTTTGTAAATGTGAAATGAATGACTCAGTAATTGGTTTTTACTTATTTTGAGATGAGCTAAAGTCTCCGTCCCTCCTTATCTTTTAGGCTTCACCATATTGGCATTGAGTGCCACTTTAGAGAGCCAGGAACCAATGGCATTTTTTTTGTGGTCCCCACCAGATACAATTGTTATGACAATCATACACTGTTGGTCAAAAGTCTGAAATAAATTTATGATTTTTGGTCTCTTAAACTCACAAAATGCGGTAAAAACATTAATATTAATACAATTTAAAGTAGTTTTGTAATTTATGTAATTTATTCTTGTTATGACAAAGATTAATTTTCAGCATCATTACTCCAGTCTTCAGTGTCACATGATCCTTCAATAATCAATCTAATATGCTGATTTATGCACAATTATTAATGATGTTGAAAGCAGTTTTGCTGCTTAATATTTTAGTGGAAACAAACCATTTTTTTCAATCTTCAATCTTCTTTTATGAATAGAAAGTTGTAAAGAACAGCATTCTTTAAAAACATAAATCCTTTGTAAGATTAAAAATGTCTTTACTAATATCAGTTTCTACAATATTACGTAAAAAATGTTTTCAACACTGTTAATAATAATATTTATTGAACACCAGGAATAACAACTGCTGAAAATTCACAAGAATAAATGACATTTTAAAATATATTAATATATTTTGTTTACTTTTTTAAAATATTGGAATTGTTTTTTACATCAAAACTTTTCTCCCTAATTGTAATGTTAATAAATCGCTGACTTTATCGTTTTGACAATGCTTTACTAAAATCCAATCTCAAAATCATGACATCACACTATTTATTAATGAAAAACAGTACATGATAATGCTACAGGAGAGTATTGAACCAAACTTATTAAAGCAGACTGATGCCGTGTCTCTCAAAGGCAAAGCGATGTCAGAGCTAGGAACCAAACTTTGTGGGCGTCTTTGTAATCATAAAACCATTTTTGTTCTTTCGGATGCTGTACCCATGTTCACCAGAGAGCTTCATAACAAAACCACATTGTCAGATTTACATACAACATCAAAATAACTGGAATAACCGCTGATAATGAAACTGCCTCAAAGTTTCAAATGTTGGAGTCGATGAAGCGGTGTTACCACGGCAACTCGTCCCTGAAGACTCATTGTTTTCTTCAAAAAACTCAAATGGATATTCTGCCTCAACCAAGAAACTAATGTTCAGACCAAAATATGAGCCCGAGACGACCCAGAACACAAATGGTTTCCAAATACATCCTTACCACAACTCCCTGCAGTGTTTGAATGGACATAAAAAGGATTGTGCACTTTTTTGTATCTCTGCCACAAGAATAAACTCCTAAAACTAGTTGCTGACTGCAACATAAACTAAGTAGAATATTTCACGACGTCATATCAGGAAAAAAAACGAATACAAATTTCACCACAGTTTCAGCTTAAACATTTAAAGTTGAGACAGCCTTCAGAACATTCAGAATTTTACAAACATAAAAGCTACAACTCTAAAACATAAAATATGTTTCATTTAGTCTATTTTTAGGTTACAAGACTCTAAATACATAATCTACAACCAAAAAAAACACTCGGATAAACATCACATCAGACAAAATATTAATCAAGAAATGGGCTTAAAATGACAACCAAGCAAAATATCGAGCTGTTGGCGTTGTTCTACTCACGAGTCGTGATACTACTCATTTTCCATTAGAAATCCAGTCCAGGATTTCCTCGAACTCGCGCTGGGTGTGACGAACGCTATTCCAGTTCCATAAAATCCACTCCAATCCAGGATTTAAATTATGCTACCTAAAAACCAATCCAATCTGTATCGATGTGAGTTTTCTAACATGGCTTCAGTGCAGTCAAAGGGTTCAATTTAGTTTTGCACTCCTTACGATGGAGTCGTGAGTTTGTCACGAGTAATTAATAAAACGCGACTGGAGTTGTAATTAGGGTTTAACCTTTGGCTGCACCCAAAAGCTCCGGAATCGCAACCTTTGGATTACGAGTCCGACTCTTTAACCATTAGGCCACGACTTCCCCAATTTGGATACTCTTGACATCGACCTTGAAATATAAGTCTATCCCAGCCTCAGTCTACCTCAGGTGTAAAACCCCATTCAAAGCCAATTATCAGTACAGACAACAGTGTGATATTAAAGGTTTCTATACATCCTTGCAGAGCTGCCATGTCACATTGCATGACACACCAGGACGGCTTTCCGACCCAGTAGCCTCTGCGGTCATCAATCCTACACACTCTCAGAATTAAGAGCTCTGTTTACCTGTGCCTAGCCAGCAGATTTGAATGCTGACTATGGAATAAGAATACAGACCGTACACTTGTTATAAATGTCCGGTCCCTCGAAAGATCATTTAAGAAAATAAATTATTTTAACGAAGGGAAGATGGTACGTTTCCTCTTTCTTTTTGGTAAATATCTGTGAATTAGTACTGCACCATTAGTGTTCACAAGGAAAAGATGCAACAAATCAAATTTCTAAAGAGATTTGTTAACATGAAACCTAAATTTATCTTGACATCCAGTTACATCACATAGTTTTGTTTCCATCAGTTAATTCCCTCTCCGTACTTCAAAGTTAGAAGCAAACAGCATGTTCTTATTCTTGTCAAGATTTCCAGACATACAGCTTATCTAAATAAACCAGAAGAGTCCTGTCAGCCAGAATCATTGCACATTGAGACCATATGCATCGCTTACGTCCCAGACAATATATTCATAATTCAATCATTTGTCTTCAAAGTTTAATGTTGTGGCTTGTTAAGTAAGTAATCATAATTCCACGCTGGTTTATTTCTGGTGCTGTTAGCCGTCCCTCTCTGGTGCTTTCTCGCATGCTGCCTCTCGGGTACATATGGGTATAACACGCCATTATTATGCTGACGTGCCTGTTCACATTTGTAAACATTTCTGTATTACAACATAATTGGACATTCTGCTGTGTACCGTATAGGTAGCTGTGTGGCTGCAGTTTGGGACTTGCTGAAGAACATTAGAGGTGTTGTTGTGAGTGTGAAATTAGTCAAAAGACAAGTTCAAAGTTGTGCTTCTATTTCAGACCAATTTAGAATATAAAAGTGAAAATTTTGTCATCTTTTACTCTTTATTAGGCAAGCAATCTCCTTAAAGTCAAGTCACCTTTTTATATAGCTATTGCTGCACATAATACAGGTATTTTCAAAGCAGTTTCACAGTAATAATAACGAAATTAAAAGAATCAATGCAAACTTCTTCAAGACAAAATTTCAATTGTACTGTAAAGCAGCTCTAAAAAGACAACTGTCATTTTTTTCAGTTCTATAACTGTGTAGATAGCATCGGTTAGGAATTTAGCTTGAGGTAAAGTCAATATAAAATGGATTTGTATGAATTCAAGTTTGCCATCTTATAAATTATTTAAACTTCTCAGAAGCCTATGTTGAGAGAAACAGTATATTCAGTGCCGATCCTAGACTTCTGGGGCCCTACGCCAAACTCTGTTTGGGGTGGATGAAACGCATTTGTCCATGTTTCACTCCGCCTCGAATCGCGCTCACGGAAAGAGCTCCAGAAACCGTATATATTCCACGACTCGGTTCGCTTTCAACAAAAAAAAAAACTCAAGTTTTTTCCTTTTTTTGTTAAGAGCGAGAGACTGTACGACGTTCACATAATTTGGCTGATTTTTATGTAGAGAGCGTGACAGCGCACAGCATTAAAATAAATGATCATTCATGTTTTCAGAACCGCTGGCCAGATTAAAAAACGAAACTAAAATTAAAACATCTTTGAGAGCAAGGGGGCCCCTGGTGTTTAGGGGGCCCTACGCAGCTTGCGTATTTTGCGTATAGGGAGGATCGACTCTGAGTATATTTGACAAGACAAAAATTGGAGGTGGGACTTAATAAATATAATAAAAAAATAAATATAAATAAGAGATAAGATGGCGGCGCGTTCAGATGAGCACGTCATCTGACTTGACTTGATAAATAAGTTATATTTCCCTAAAAATGAAAGTTTATGCAAATTATTACTTTTTTCATTGAATGAAGTTACTGCAGAATTATACACAGGAGGACAAATAATGTGTGCTCATTAAGTAAATAGTGGGGCTGGTAAGTCGCTTCAGCAATACATATTTTGCTTGATAACATTTATTACATATACTTTTTTGGACCATGAGGTGAGTAGGCTAAATTATGACACATGTCATTTTTGGGTAGGTGAACTATACCTTTAATAATTCATTGTATTATTATTATTACTATGGAAATACAAAATGAATGATGAATTAAATGAAATTATACTCTAAATAATAAACTAAGACTTAGTTTATGTTAAATGTCTTAGTGATTAAGTCATCGAGTCATTTATTCATTAATTTGATTTGTTCAAATGGCTGATTCAATCAGGAGTGAAGTAAATGGTTCTTTATAAATGGTCTATTGAATCATTAGACTTGTTCGACTTGAAGTGGATCATCACCATCAGACCTTTCGGTGTGTGACATCAAATACCGCAAGAGCTATAGAGAGCAGAGGACTCTTGCTTTTGAATCGCTCTCGAGGTACTTTGATGTCATACACCGATCGGCCTGTGCAGCGCCGCTTCAAATCCAACGCGCCTAAGCCAATGGTTCAATGCGCCGAATGGTTCACCCAATTCATTAAAAACGTGCATTAAGAAATGAAATGCTACTGTGTGTTGCTCGGAGACGAACAGTTCTGCTTTGTCTTTATATTTTCTTTGGCAAAATTGAGCAGTTTGTGTCTAAAATAAAACAATATTAACTTACTTACTGTATTCAGATATTTTCTTGTTTTTTTTGCCCCATGTTTTAGAGTCCCTATACATAATGTCATGAAATGTCAATGTGTCTT
Source organism: Ptychobarbus kaznakovi (assembly GCA_027422405.1). Classification (NCBI taxonomy): domain Eukaryota; kingdom Metazoa; phylum Chordata; class Actinopteri; order Cypriniformes; family Cyprinidae; genus Ptychobarbus; species Ptychobarbus kaznakovi. The sequence goes on from CM049796.1 coordinate 37,994,953, forward strand.
ATGAAAAGCAAAAATTAATTAATCTATAAACATTTGATTAAATATTTGTATTTACAGCATGTTGATAAAGAAAAATTTGTAAAGCATAGACAAAATATACAAGTGTGAGTTGAGTGAACTTAAAAACAAGACCAGAATGTAACAATGTTATGTTACTATGGGTTTAGCATTTTATAATTTTTCACCAAAAACAGTATTTCATTTGATATTTTGAACATAAATTTTAGCAAATTCTAACATACAGTTTGTCCCACACAGTGTTTTACCATATTTGTCAGATGAAAATTGGGAGACAATGTAATGTGTATTCAAAACAAGTTTGAAAAGTAGTAAATAATTGCTGAATGTTGTTTCATGCATACATTGTATTGAACTAAATTAAATGTAAAATGTTTAGATTAATTGTTTTGTGATTAAATCATGCAAGTTAACTCATGACAAACGTGCGATTAAATCATGTTGTCGATTAAAATATTTTAATCGATTGATAGCCCTAATATATATAATATAATATATATATATATTCTGTATATTATATATTATAAATATATTACAGAAAATATATAGAACATAAATAGAAGATTAGGAATCTCATCTTATTTTACAGTATCAATAAAATGTATAGCAAAGAAAAAATTGTATTGAAAAATTTTACTTCGGGCAGACACACGCGAATGACATAATTAGCTTTGCAACGTTTCAGCAGTAAAAATTGGGCGGCCATCAATTGAAGTTCAGCTCCATTGGTTATTATAGGAGCGATAAACTGTGGTCTGTTTGGTTACTGTCGTAGTGTGGACACAAAATCAGCTGAACAAGAATTCTATAATAACGATAACAGTAATTAGTGGACGTTCATGGTGCACAGTGCATAGATCTTCAGCAGCTGCTGTTTAAACTGCAGTTTTTCCTATTATCTGTTAAATGTTTCTTACAACTGTCCACTGGCTGAAGTTGATCCTGACCTCTATGTGAACCCCACCTGAGCTCAAACTGCAGATAAACCTTTCCTCCCTTTTCCAGGGTGTGTAGACAGTAAAACACATCCCCATTCTGGAGAGATTTAGCTGCCCGAGCGAGTGTTGGTGTAACCTGATAATGGAGCAAGCTTTCATTTCCGTGACACTATTGTACCTTTCTCATCTCGTGCTCTTTCTGTCTATCTGTATCTCTTAGCTCCCCTGCACTCCCGCTTCTCAATGTGACGCTTAGCACAGGCAGAATGGGACAAGAAACGGCTGCCATTATTGAGGCTGAGTGCCATCCATCCTGCTGAGAATCCCTGGGCCAGAGATCAATAGACACTGGCAGAGAGATGGAGTACAGAAGAGAATAATCACTGAGAGGCACACTTGGAGAGATACAGGTATGTTTGGAAAGGAATGCTAGTTTATTTGTATAGTATGCATTGTGTATATTGTGTGAATTTCCTGTATGGTCTACATTAATGACTTACTATCTGAGACCATGTGCAGTATACAACCAGAGCTCATTGCATGGAAGACTGTATCCCACAATGCAATGCATTCACATTGACTTTCCATTTTTTGTTGATGAATCTCCTCTACTCATTAATTGATTCAACTGCTAGATTGGACCCCCAATAATATGCTAACATATTGTACAATAACAATTTTAATTACTGTTTAATTGTTTTTTATGAATGTCTAATTAGTGCTGTCAAACGATTAATCGCGATTAATCACATACAAAACAAACATTTGTTTACATAATATATGTATTTTGTATACATGTAAATACACATGAATGTGTGTGTGTGTGTATATATATATATAATATATATTAGGGGTGGCACGGTACATGTATTTGTCCCAAACCGTCACGGTACGGATCTCTCGGTTCGGTGCATGATGCCTTACGACGAATATAGGCAATTCACCCCAATCCAGAAGGAGGCGCCCGCAGTATTACATGTATTACATCTATGACAAACAAGCACCATAGATATATTTCATCTTAAAGTTTTATCTTTAAAAAAAATATATCATGTGGTAGAGCATTGCGTTAGCGGCGCAAAGGTTGTGGGTTCAATTCCCAGGGAACACATGTACTGACAAAAAAATGTATAACCTGAATGCACTGTAAGTCGCTTTGGATAAAAGTGTCTGCTAAATGCATAAAAAAAATAAAAAATAACTTCATGTTGTTCTTTAAAAACATTTGAGGGTACAAATGAGATACTAGAACTGGGAAAGGTAGAAAAAAACATACCTGAAACTATGCAGCATACTATAATTTTCAGTATTTTAAATATTGTCTCGTTTCAATAGTAGAAACAATGGCATACTGCATACTATTTCACATACTATTTTCTTTAGTGTATAGTCTGTACAGTAGTACTGTTCAGTTATTCCATTCCATAGACTGCACTGCACTCTGACATGGTGAAAAAAAAGAAAAAGACAAGGATGGAGAGAGACAGATAGAGGAAGCGCGGTACCGCACTGTAAGACCCGGCTTTGTTTCCCAAACAAGCCCTACTGAGGTGTAGCGACTCACTGTTGAATAATTACCCATTAAACATGCATTTATCATTACTGAATATACGGCTGTTCTAAGTGTTTGTGGCTCAGTGGCTCTAATCCAGTTCCTGTGGCTGTAATACACAGGGAGAGTTTTTCAAATGAGTGTCATTACTGTAAATGATTATGTTTACCCCCTTTTGAGGCATACGAGGCAGCTGCTTGTTCTCGAGAAGCATTTTTACAGTCGTTTCACCGTGGAGATGACTGTGGAATAGAAATTGTTCTCAGCCTCTGCCTTCAAAAAGAATCAGTGGCACGGATGTCTTTTGACATAGTCTGATTCGACTCCAATGAATAAATGTTGCTATTAGTTTCAAATCTCTAGATTAAGTCAGATTTGTTGGAATAGTTCTGAGAGATATATTCGTAAAGCAGAAGCATAGACAGTTGTTAGTGATCTTGCAGAAGATTCACAATGAAACTGTTCCTGGGGTTTTGCATTTCTTTTCTACAACAGCAACAGCTTTTTAGCTGGAAGATGTGATTCTGAGAGTATTTGTTTCTAAAATGATCTGACATTCAGTACAGTAGATGTTTTTATGATGACAGAGCACAGAATGTATTTTAATTTATTATTTAAAAAAAAATTATGCAATATGAAATTTCGTTGATTAATTCACCCATAAATTCTGTCATTATTTACTCATCCTTATGTCCAAACTATATGATTTTCTTTCTTCAGTGGAACACAAGAGATTATTTATCAGGAACTCTTTTCCAATGAAAGTGAATAAGGATGGATGCTGCCAATCTTCAAAAATGCCATAAAAAGTAAATAAACAAACAAATAAATAGACCAAATAGATTTATGTATTTAAATATATATATATATTTTATAAATAATTATAATTTTTAATTAATAAATAGTATTTTTTATACTGTGCATGTGATGCCTAAATTAATTTCTAGCATGTAAAATTACTGATTATATTTGTATATATATATATTCACACACACACACACACACACACACACACACACACACACACACACACACACACACACACACACACACACACACACACACACACACACACACACACACACACACACACACACACACACACACACACACACACACACACACACACACACACACACACACACACACACACGTTGGTTATTTTGGTCTACGGGGACTCTCCATAGGCGTAATGGTTTCTATACTGTACAAACTGTATGTGCTATTGCCCTACACCTACCCTACACCTAAACTTAGCCCTCACATGAGACGGTGCATTTCTACTTTACCCCAAAAAACTCACTCTGTATGATTTATAAGCGTTTTGAATTATGGGGACACTGAAAATGTCCTCATAAATCACCTTCTCCTTGTAATACCTATGTCATACCCATGTCATTATACAAATGTGTGTCCTCATAAACCACATAAATATGCGCACTCACTCACTCACACACGCACACGCACACACACACACATACACACACAATATTGCCAAAAGTATTGGGTCACCCCCTTCTAATGAAGGGTTTGACTACTTTAGTAATTTCCATAAGTACAAATCTTAATGTTTAATCATATAATGATATTGTAGGAATTGTGTGTTTCTAATTTTATAGCAACAGTTTGAAAAACATGACACGAACACACAGCTATTGAGAAAACTCATAAGCCACGTGTTCACACAAGACATGGGTACAGCATGAAGAGCACATTGGCAGCAAAAGCCTAATGAAATCACACATTGGTGTTTGGTGAGATTTTTTGGCTGCGTGCCACACAGCACAAGACATAACATGAATGCACGCCGTCGATAAAAACACGAACTGCGTGCAAAACAAAAAAAACACATGGACAGAAGAGCGTGCGGCCGAGCGAACTCGAGACCGCACACTCACACAAAGAGAAAAAAACGTGGAGCGCGAGTGTCCGAACCCCGACACGAAACCGAAACTCAAGACAAGATTGCCGGGATCCGAACACCACGCTCCAACACGAAACAAGGCACGCACACTCGAAGCCACGCGCTCACATGAAAACAGGACATGACGGGAGTATCAGGGCTCTGTCACGAAACCATGAATAACACTAGACCGAAGTGACAGAACCCTGACAGTTATAGGCCATATTTTAATATTGGGGTATCCCTAGTAAGGACCACTGACATTTGGCATCAAAGCTGGTGCAATGCATCTTAATGCATTATTTGATTACACATGACCGCAAATGATTTGAGAGCTGTGAAATGAGAAAACTACTTTCATTGTACTGGAAAGAGCAGCATGAACATTCTGCCTGACTTCTCTCGTCCTTCTCCTCTGGTTTAAAAGGACAAGAAAGGAAGTAAATAATGACAAAATTTTACAATTTAAATACACTACACCTTTAAAAATGCACTCTTTCCCAAATGTCTGAGGCAGAGATCAACACCTGAGAACATTTTCTAAAATAAACACGAACAGTTCGTACATATCTCGGCTGTAATTGTATCCTTTCACTCCCTGAAGCAACCTTTGACACGTCCCGAGCACTAGATAGTAACACCAGCAGTCAGGCACACAATAAACACATAATATATGCACATCTACCTGCAGAAAACATATTGCAGCTGCTGCAATAATTGCATTTAAAGACACCTCATTAGTTTCCCAGGTGGGGCAGCTGGAATTAAATCTGGAAATGAGACAACACTCCTTAAAGGTGCAGCATGCTGGAAAATAGATATTGAGGGTATAGTGTTGACAAGAAAGGAGAAAATCTCCTTCATGGACTCTTTGAGATGCAGGTGACATCAACAGCTCGGTCTCTAAGGACAATATCATCTGAAGAAACTCTGCACGTGTTTCCAGGGCTGGTATGTGTCTGTTTCCATATTTTTTTCTCTCTCAATGCACGGATGCACATAATTGCATGGAGTGACAGGGTGAAAGACACGCAGATAAGAGATAGAGGGGGAGAAAGAGACATCAAGCATGAATATGCTGACATTGCAGAAGCATTTGGCCGCTGATTGGATGCTGGTGAAATTTGTTGATGGGACCCGTGAACTTCAAATCGTTCTCTCTCTTTATGTGTCCTCTGTGCATCACTACACAGTTTCATTGCATATCTTATTTTGCAGATGAATAACCAGGTAAATCATATTTTAAATCAACACTTGCTTATCTTTCTTTGATTTCAGTCTTTCCTTCATTTTTGGAAGAAATGTGTAAGTTTTGATTTGACGGTAACATTGAACTACTGGTAGTTTTGCACAAATACTGTTTGAATATATGCCAGAATCTATCTCTCAATCAATCTATCTGTATAAAAATGACAAAAAGCACCATACAAAATCTTTCATCTTGAAGTTTATCGATTAAAAACAGTAATAATTTGAAAACTGCTAAATTTTAAATATTTTAAATATTTAGCTAATCTTAAAATTAATATTAATTTTATACTGTACATTATGTTAGCATTTAAAAAAAATATATATATATATTTCAGTGTTTCGTTGTTAATGTATCAAAATTTAGAATTAATGATCAAAATAGTAATCTCAGTGCATCCATCACAGAAAGAAATCTCAATTTGATCATATTTCCATATATTTTAGTTATTAAAGAAAACATTTAGATTTTTTAAAAACATGAATTATATTTTGCATTTTTTTAAGAAAAAGTGAATGGTGTTTGCTTGTGCAAAAGCCACAATTTGGGTGTTATGAGTGGTTCACATCCACTAATATGCAGTTGTTATAGGGTTATTAATATGTTGCTATATGGTTTCCAGGGTGTTCTGAGTGGTCGCTAGTGTCGTGAGTGCATACTGCTCAAATCAGAAGGACCCTCCCCCAACTGTCTTGCTCTTCAGTCTGATTTTTGCTTATCAAATTTGAAATATGTTGAATCTGCACTTGTGGACTTGTTTTTGGTCCTAGGTGGCATGGTGAAGAACCGCTCATCATAGTTGCACAAGCCTACTGGGCTCGGTCAAGGACACATATCCTGTTTGGGAACACATGATGGATAGCATGTGCAAGAATCAGTGATTTATATCATGCTGTCTAGACATACAAGACACTATCGAACAACATGCAGCACATGTCTACATCTGATACTGCAGGAAATTAAGAAGAAATAATATCTGCTCAGAGAAAGACTCTTTGAATTGTAGTAGGGATGAAAAGAAAGCCAAATCCTCCTCTTATTCGATATCCAATAAGTTAAAGCCCCGGAATGGCACAGAATTATTTGAACCACTGTGTAAACACAGTGGCTCTCGAGCCAGACGATGAGAACAGCTTCTATGGTCCGCAAAATGGGGCATCTGTGATCATTTCTGACAGCTCTGATGGCTAATTGGGAATTGCACATCTGACATCCATGGGACACGATGGCAAGCACAGCTTGCTCTTTTGATGTTCAAAATCCTGACCCCAGTTGTCCTTCCAAGTAAGGAAAGTGTCCAGCAGTCAAGCTGGGCGACTGAGACGTTGACCTCTGGTGTCTGTCCTCATCACCCCGATGAACTGCTTTCCTTCAGTCTGTTTCTTTCAGTTCTTGTCCGAGCCGGAAGAAGCCAAACCCTCAATGTACTCTAGATATATAGTGCAGTGAAAAAGCAAGCACACCCCATGAAAACAGTAACTACATTTGATGTATGTTAATAATAAGAAAAATCAATATAATTATACACATGGCACTTGAAATTCACATTTTGTAATAATTAGTTTAACCCTCATGTAATTTTGACCTCGAGAGGATTTTCTTTCCCCCCGAAAATGCTAGTTAATATTATTGCATTGGATTAAACCTTATTGCCTTTGATCACACAGGGCATTAACAGGGTATTAAACCCTTCCCTACTTGGATATTGTTTTTGTACTTTAAGGATTTTTTTACCCACCTTCTGAAATCCCACTTGGGGATTCAGTCTTTTTATCAACTTGTTTTCATTTAGTTGGCACAGGCTTTATATTACTTTTAGGAAATTATTGATCGTAGGCCTCATTGATCTGCCACTCAAAAACTGAGGTGCACGAGGCCTTTGGTCAATAGGTTCCAAAAAGAAATGCAAAACCTGCGCTATTTGAAAGAAAACAAGTTGACAAAACCATTGAATCTAAGATTTGGTGATAATATAGCATAATGACAGATTATACTAGCAATTTTTAAAAGGCTGGTGATTTTTGACTGGGAACACCAAATTAGGATTAAAAAAAAGAAGCTTTTCAGTACCGCAAAAGGGTTAAATGAAAATAAATGGTCTTTTGTTTTGAAAAAGTTATACTATACATTTAGAATCAGGTGCAATAATCCGAAGATACTAACATACCAACTGTGAGGCAAGGTGGTGGGAATTGTATGGTTTAGGGATGTTTTGCTGTTATACTAAAGAGGTCTTGATGAGAATGTAAATGCTGAACTGTAAGTGCTTAGACATGATGATGACCCAAAACATGCAATTGAATCTTCGAAGGAGTAGCTAGAAAGAACAAAATGGAGAGCTTTGTAATGGGCAAGGCAATGTCCAGATCTCAATGTCAGACGTGGGTCGTACAGACAATAGTTCATGTAATTCAAGGCTAACATTGCTCCTAGTCAATGTAGGAGCCAAAAATGGTGTAAAACCAATTCATTAAAAATTTGCTTTAAAAATTCACAAACAATTGACCCTTCTTAGGGAGATTGAGTGACAGGCCATGTGACCAATAATGCCGAATCCACCATTTTGTCCGACAAACAAACCAGACAGGAGAGTAGATTAATGTCAGAGGACTTGAACTTGAAAAATAGTGTGTATTGATGTCTTTCCACGGTTTAAACAAGAGACCTCCTGATGTTCATTCATGTTTATTCCGTGCTGTAACTAGTAAAAGAGAAAGCTATTATCTGTTCATGTGCCGTTTGAACTGAGGCGCTACAGTGATCTGTCACCACACATTAAAGAGCTACAAAAGAGTATTTATTGTTTGAATTTCTTTAGAAAATGACAAAACTTGAAAACGAAGACTTTGTTTCATAACAGAAGTAAGCTGCTCTGTCTTGTCTGTCGGCGTGTTGTCAGTGTCCTCTTTGCTCCGTGATGTATTTTTACTGTGTGAGAACTTAATGTGTGGCGTGAGAGCAGCGTGGCTTGTCGGACATAGCAACAGTAACTAAGAGGGGCAGGTCTTTGCCAAGGGTCAATTTTCAAAGAAACAGTAATACATTGAATTAAATGTGAATTGTTTACAAACTGAAATAGTATTTTCATAGTTGTAAATCATTTTTTTTTGCAGTGTAGACACCAACAAGATGTTTTATTTGCCAAATGGTACAAGTACTAAATCTAGGGGTGTATTTAATTTTTCACAGAATATGTAGATATTTGTTATATAAAATATTTCAGTCATATTTTTTGTTTGTATCTGCTAAACTGTATCACCTTCATACATCAATAGTGTTTGAATAAAATACCAGTATTAATTTGTTGAACCAAATACTTGCAACTGGTCATGTGGTGCACTTACTTTTTCTCAGCACAGTATAAAGACAGCATTCGTTTTGAAAGATGTTTTCAGAAATTACTGGGTCTTTTTGCAAATTAATTGTGAAAGACTGGCTTTCATCCTGAAGGCTGACTATTTATGCATCAGAAGTGCCAAAGAAGCTAAATTTTCCCTGCTCTGAGCATGACAGGTATATTGTCGCCATAATGACATAATTACATGTTATTAAAGTGTGTTTAATTGCATCTAATTTTTAATGTGGTGGGTGGACAAATATATTTTCCCTTTCGAATTACATTTCCTTGTTTTATGTGACAGCTGAATGGAGAAAATGACAATCTGTGTGCTGCAAATAAGCCTTGCGGTTGAGGGGTTTGCACATTTGTGCTTCACTTGAACATTCTTGGCAGTGCTGCCAGATTTCGAAGCCCTCACATCTGAGCTTGCCCCTTCTCAGCTGGACACATCTGGACATGTGGGAGCTCGGGAGATAATCCAGTTGCCCCTGGTGAGCTGGACCCATGCCACCGTCCAGAGGGGTTTCCTTCCCTCGCAGTGGGAAGCAGCTCTTGCTTTAATGATGTGGTTTTAGAGCGGGCCATGAAAACTCTCAGGCACGTCAGAGGACTTCTGTGTGTAATTGAAAAGCTCTTCAATCTGGTGCAAGAGAGCCCAAATGGGATATTTCTGAAAATAGCCATTGCTGTTTTAATGAGTTTGTTCATTAAAAGTTCAACTTTTTCCTTCGGGAACTAGACAGTATCATTGGACATAACTAGAAAACTCAGATAAATGGGAACTGTAATCCTATTATTTGTGATCTTCAGTGCTTCAAGCTGCATTTCTGTTTGTCAGAATGAGGAAATTAGCTGTATAAATAAACAATTTCATTATTACCCATGTCATTATTACTCATCTTCACGTTGGTCCAAAACAGTATCTATCTATCTATCTATCTATCTATCTATCTATCTATCTATCTATCTATCTATCTATCTATCTATCTATTGTTTTGTTTGTTTGTTATTACAATATATATGTCTGTGAATTTAGGTGGAAATAGCTTCTATTAATATTACCTATATATAAATATGTGCATAAAACTTACACAAATACTGATATAATATCAACCTGAGAATATATAAATGTGACCAATTTATTTATGTGACAAAATATAAAGGTAAATTTGTTTGAGATTTGTTAAATTTTTGATGTATGGTTTGTTAGGATCTGACAATATTTGGCTGAGATACAACTATTCTCTGAAAATCTGTAATCTGAGAGTTCAAGAAAAATCGAAATATTGAGAAAATCGCCTTTAAAGTTGTCCAAATGAAGTTCTTAGCAATATATATTACTAATCAAAAATGACGTTTTTATATATTTAGAGTAATACATTTACAAAATATCTTCATGGAATATGGTCTTTAATTAATATCCTAATGATTTTTGGCATAAAATAAAAATCTATAATTTTGACCCATACAATGTATTTTTGGCTATTGCTACAAATATACCCCAGCGACTTAAGACTGGTTTTGTGGTCCACAGTCACATATCTTTACTGCAGTAATAACTTATATGTATCTTTTCACACAGTATAACTATGGATTGTATATATTTTAACTCTTACCACTGAGTAACACTTCAACCCGTGAATTCTCAACCTCGTTCACATTCTCAATGATAATTTAAGTGTAAAGTATCTAGGCTCCTGACATACGTGGTTTAATATAAAATGATATCCCTTAAGGTCTCCTTGTCAGCTGCATGGGCGGTAATGACGATAATCAGGGTCAGAGGAGCCAAAAGAAAAAATGAATTTAGCTTGATGACATATTCTGTCATGAAGTATTAGCGCTCTCCAAAGTCTTATCAGTGATGTGCCCTTTGAGAGCACGGCTAAAAGTTAAGAAGCAGGAGGGGGTTATTGTCTCTACGTCTCGGTTTGTTTGCATGCATGTATAAATATTTTATTAGCACCTCATATTCTCTCTAGCTTGCTAATGCATTCTGAGATGTCGTTGCTTATATCAAGAGACATTCTCTCTGTGATATTCGTACAAAATTAAACCAAGCTCGTTCTTGTGGAGTCACTTTGATTACAGCATATTAGATGATCGCTTTCTTTTCAGCCCCATCCCAGAGTTTCGAACGAATGGCATGTTTAGACAAAAAGCTTTCATGGAATGGAAAACACAAGTGACAATAGATGGTTTCTTGACCTGAACATGACCAGACTGTAAGCAAATGTACTCCTGTTGAAAACCGTAAGTGTATCTAAAGATACAGTTCTTGTTGTGGACTGCTCAGAGAGTGCTGTTCACATGAACTGTGCAGATATAAATGTGTGGTAGAGATGATTTGTTGTACTTTTGCAGATACAAATGAACCAAGGACAAAAGCTATATGTAATCCACCAAAGAACATGTTTTGTGGTCCCCTTCTAGCCAAAAATTGAACTTACAAAAGCTGTTTTTTCCAACAGAAAGAGACAAAAATACATGGATATTCTCAGTATGTTGGTGAAAAGTTTTTGCTTTACCTAGAAATGCACAAAGCGAGATCATACAGCTAGCAAAACAAATAAAATGTATTTATTTTCCATTAGGTCATTGTATACTTCTATCAGAGAGCTTTATGATCAGTATCTGAACCTTGAGCACAGATTACACTTATACTGTTTTCTTCAATCATGTGTATAAACGATTTTGAGACAGATTTTGCATTTGAGGTAAAGTATAGAAGAAATCTGCTTTCCACAAATACTCTGCACTTTTATTTGATTTATTTTTAAAACCTTTCCTATATTGTGGGCCTTGGCCTTTTCAACTGAATCCAGCTAAAAAAACAACAACATTGAACTGATATTCAGTTTATTGAATTAAAACATGTTTTTATTAACTTAAGTAACACTGTAGTATATAGGGACCAATTCTCACTATTAACTAGTTGCTTATTAGCATGCCTATTATTAACATATAGGCTGATTATTAATACTTAAAAAGCATATATTCTGGCATGACTATCTACAGTACCTCCCTAATTCTACCCAATACCTAAATTTGAATAATACCTTACAAACTATTAATAAGCAGCCAATTTGGAGTTTATTGAGGAAAAAGTGGTAGTTAATGGTTCGTTAGTAGTTAGGATTGAACCCTAAAATAAAGTCTGAGCACTTTCATATTTTATATTTAGTCAAGAGTTTACACAACAAACAATCATTATTGTTCACTCTGAAAGTATTAGTTATAAATGTTTATTTTTTTAAGAATATAATTTCATATTAATAGCTAATATTAATACTTTCATCATGTATGATATGGTAACCATTTATTGTGATAATTTGTGCCTATATGCTAATTTATCAATTATTTTTTCAGAACCTATTGTACCACCAGAGAAGAATTAACATAATTTGAGAATTCGTAAATTAATAACTGATTGATTGATTACTGGAATACACAACCACACAAACCAATATTTTAAACTTAGAAAACGTTGGTAATGGTGCCACTTAATACAAAGAGGTTAATCATGAGAGTAATCAGCACTTTCTGAATGTTAAGCATCTATTTTCACTGATAATATACTGAAACATTTTTCGAAAAACTTTTTTGTTTTAGTTTCAGGACCTGTTTTGTACCCAGTTCTTGTAAAGAGCTGAAAATAATGAGAAGAAATTGAAGACTTGCAGTAGATGGTTTCGAGGTAAAAACTAAACATTTGATTGGAATAAAACTGACAGGTGAGCACTTTTGTTTTATTATCCTAATACACTCTGAGCTCCAAGGAATGCAACCAACCTAAAAACTAGGTCATTTTCTGTATATGTGCTCAGTGGAAAGCAGCATTGGTTTAGTAGATCTCAATTCATGACCTTCTGAACATCAGATTTCTGGCCTACTGAAATCAATTCTTCAGTTTGAGTTACAGTTTCAATTCTTCAAGACATGAATGGCAGTTCTTTGATCCAACATACTCTGTTTGACCCATCCATAAGCAAACTTCAGTGTTTACATATCAGTGAAGGATATAAACTCAATCTGACCCCTATCCCACACTTCGAAAGTTCTCCAAAGGCTGAAAAATGGCAGAGAGAAGCATTTTAGCTTGCAAAGGGAGGATATTTTATCTGAGGTGCTTGGACATTCCCTGTGAGGAAACCCTGTTGCTATGAGACAGATTGTGTTTTCCAGACACCTGACCTGGATTTCGGCTTTGCCGCCATACCGGAGCGGCCCACCTTGCCCCCTGTATTCCCTTGTCTCTACCTCCGACAGTAGGGGAGGGGGTCCATCTAAACTCTTCCTGCAGATGCGAGAGGAGGGGTAAACTGGGACCCCTATGCGAAACAAATAAATTGCATTTCATATTGAATTGGGAATTAGGGACATGAGTGAACTCCCCTCTCTCAAGTTCCTCTTGTATTCTGGAGACTTGAAAGGGAAAGGATGAGGTAAGTAATGCTTGAACTGTCTCAATATACTGATCTCGGTTGTAGTTTAACCTGCAGATTGTATAATCCTCTCTTTCAGGGAGATGCCTGTAAACACAGTTGTGTTAAAGTTATGTAATCTGACATAAATCAGGGACACATGCTATTAAAATTCTGGCCTTATATTAATAAGCTTATAATGGCCAAAACCATTAAATGGTCAAGATGGAAATTCTATCAAGATCAAACATTTAAAAAAAATTAATTGTTAGTTTGAAATGCCACACTCCAATTTAGGGATCATAACATTATATTTTAAAATCTAAAAATGGATATGAATTTTTAGATTTGTTCAAAAGTGTAATAGTTTTATTTAAAGATTAAGTGAGTGTTTGATGACTAGATTTTTTTTCCAAATGAAAAAATAATGTACTGATATATTGTACATTTCCAAGTGAAATATCATATTAAACAAGAAAAACCCATTTCTTCAGAACATAGTTATTTTTTTATGTCTGTCAATGGAAAATGATTTCCCCCCCCTAGTTCATTGGCGAAACGATCTTTGATTACAAAGACTGACATTTTTTTTGTTCAAGTTTAGGGTAATGTGAAATGATGAACAAAACAGCAAAACCATATATAATGTAAATAATGATGGTCAATTTTTAGTTCATGTTAACTTTAATCTGCTGAAATGGAGGACAAATTAAACTTTCCTAATTTGATTTGATGAACTGTTGATGTTTTTGTCCTCTACTGGTCTGTTTTTATCCCTCTCTGCAGGAAGACAAGTCACTATCATAGTGGTGCTACTGTACACTGAAATGTCTTATGGCTACTTACCACAATGTTGAATAAATGATCAATGATAACAAGATAACCACAAAGTTGTAGCAAATACCAACTACAACACAACTGCACAGCATCACATTTTTTAGTTCTGTATTGTGACATGTTTCCAAATTGACGAGTGTCCTGCATCAGATCAGCACAGCTGGCTGGGTGTAGTCTATATATTACAGAAGGGGCGGGGTTAAATAAATCGGGCCTTGCTGACATCACCACAAGATAAAAGTCGTTTCAGACTAGACTAAATGGAGTGAATTTTTGAATTCTGATGACAGATTACAAAGACAGGCATTTTTCTTTGGAGTAACATGCACTGATGAATCATTCACAGTCAGAGCAGCAGTGTGAGCAGTAAAGTAAATAAGGTCAGTTTTGATTTCACGTCGACTCTTTAAACGGGAAGCTTTGCTGGAAGTAAGAAATGGCAGGAAGTGAGTAACAACTGTAAAACAAATAAATGAACACATACATACATGCATAAATAAATAAATACATGAATAAATAGCACATTCGTAGGTAGTTAGTCATTTAATGGAACATAACAGAAAGCCAGATTGGAAGTGTGGGTGTTGGGACATTTGATTATCGGTGTGTGACGTGTGTGAAAATCAACACATCCTCAAATGTGTCAGTTCCGGAGCTCAGCAGAAACTAGTCTTGAGCTGCCACGACTGCCCTGAATTGCGGGGCAGTCGTGGCCAAATGGATAGAGCGTCGGACTTGTAACCCGAGGTTGTGGGTTCGAATCTCGGCTCCGGCAGGAATTGTCCACGACTGAGGTGAGACCCTTGAGCAAGGCACCGAACCCCCAACTGCTCCCCGGGCGCCGCAGCGTCGGCTGCCCACTGCTCCAGGTGTGTGTGCACTTGGATGGGTTAAATGCAGAGCACAAATTTCACTGCTGGTTATACTTTGTATAATTGTGTATGTGACAAAAAAAAAAAAAAAACAACGCTCTTGAGATTGAGAACTAATTGAACTGACCTCTCGGTGGAAGGAGAGTCCTGAGAAGAAACCGTGTTCGTAATGACAAATGCAACACAAACGCAGGTTTACAACGTCTCAGTCTGTTTTCATTTCAGTTCTAGAGATCATTTCTCTGTGCTGTATGATGGATGAAACTGGAACATCTGTGGCATGATCATGCTTTCATAAATGAGGCCGTTCAGAAGCACGTCTGTGGAGACAACAAGATCTGAGCCAACAGGGGTCAAGAAAAACTGGCAGGGTCAGTGATCTCTGAATGCTCTGAATGCATTTTTGAAGTAGCACAGGGTGCAAGAACATTTGGCCCCAGCTAACCTGAGGAGGCATTGCAGGTTTTTGCGATCTCTTGACCTTTCTGACGATGGGGCGGCTGGCGGTGTTCCACCTTCCCCTGGAGAAAGAGCAGGGCACATGGGTCCCAGCTGTGATGTAGGACACCACCAGGAAAAGAGATGGATGGTAACATTTGCTGGAATGATGGGGTGAATTACTAAGGTTTTCCTCGGATATCTTAATTATCTCTCTTGATTTTATTTATTTATTTAAAGTGAATGTTTATATATATATATATATATATATATATATATATATGTATTTCCACTACAAAAAAGGTAATTGCTGCTTTTTATCTCACTATTCTGATATTTTTTTATTGCAGTTCTGCGGGCGGGGAAAAAAAGTGCCTACGATTATTGAGATATAGTCTGAGTTATGGGGTGGAAACTTGCAATTGAGTGAAAAACAATGAACTGTGAAGATAAAAAAAAAAAATCACAATTACAATTTTAATTGAATTGCATTGAATTTAATTTGATAATTTTTTGAATGTTATTATTATTATTATTTTTTCTTCAGTGGCAGAAATAAGCTTCCATAAAATGGGAACTAGGACTGTAAATCTCCAAAAATTACCATAAAAGTAGTCTACGTTTCAATTCACTATATTCCAATTCTTCTAAAACCAAACAATATATTTGTGTGACAATTTTAAGAGCAGATGATATTGGTCCTTGTGTGCTTTGTGATCAAATGTCATTGTATTCAGTGGCACCATATTTAATTTGAAATCTAGTTGGGGGAATGATTTTAATTTATTACTACTGTCTACTTATATTTTGGTGTGTGTCTCATGCAAAGCTATTGTCTGAGTTCCAAAGACAAGGCAAACAAACCAATTAACTACTTTTATGATATTTTATGGTGAATTTTGGAGCCTGACAATTTCAATACCTATTCACTTTCATAATATGGAAAAATTAAAATTGTCCAGAATATTTTTCTACAGTAAAATTCACCAGCAGAATAAATAAAGTAAAATGGGTTTAGAATAATGTGAAGATGAAAATGACACAATTAAAATTTGTGGTGCATTGTCCCTTTAAATTTACATGAACGCTCACAAAAATGGTGCAACTGTTTCATGGATCTGCCTTTTATGTGTTAATATGGTCTGGATGGCTGAGAAATCATAAAAGTCTCCCGCGCTCTCTCTCTCTCTCTTCCCCAGCTGGCTTCGGCCGCCTGAGGCACAGTCCATCATCCTACATTCAACAGTCCTGCAACATCTGTTCATTAGCTCTGACAGATGAAAGAGGGAGAACGAGGAAGCGAGTGAGTGAGAGAGCGTGTAAGTTACGAAAAGAGAGAGGCCAAGACAAGATATTCAGCAACCTCTATTTTTTTCCTGAGGTAGAACAGTAGACTGACATTCTCTCTCTCTCACACCTCTTCATCTTGATTTCAACATCATCTGTGAGGGCTAGTGCACCTTCGTGTGTTTTTTCATGTAATTTCCAGGAGAAGTATGTGTAAATGCGTCTGAGGCCGTTTTGACGGCTGCTGCATGACATGTTCATATCTGTTTAGTTTAAGTCAATAGTGTGTTTTCATGTGCTCTGTCAGGTGTTGTGTAGGCAAAAGAACGTTTCTGATCAAGATGCCTGTTGAATCTGCCATCCGAAGGGGCTTTCCTCATGTGAGAGTGATTTGTTGCTACTTCAACTCTTTTTTACTGTTTGTCCCTCGGTATCTCTCTTTATTTCCTTCTCTGTCTTGAAATGTCACTGGGAAATCAGCACGGAGCAGTATACGCCTGAGACCTAGATAAATAATGCAGGCTACATTACCCTGACTTAGCCCCGTGAAGTGTTTGTGATGAAACGGGTAAATTCAAGCATCAGATGAAAATACTACACATACAAAAGAGCTGCACACAAAGACACTTGCATAGAAAAACACATCATCCTCGCAAAAGTTTAACATATGCTGATGTTTTGGTAGAGAAACTATGGAAAACATTTTAAGGTCACATTTTACATTATTTCAATTTATATAATAACCAAACATCCACGCCCCCACCTTTCTTTTTTGGTGTCTGATCATAATCCCTCTCATGTCATGTTTATTTTCATTATATTTAATGAGTCCACCAAACCACTGTGTAGAATCCATAAGGCGATCTTTTCCATATTGATCCACCTTTCTCCTCATCCATCTCAGTTTTTACTCAGTGTGTTTTTTATATATAGCTCAAAAGCACATCTTAAGTTCAGTGAGCACTGCAGTCAGATCCCTGCGTTCGTTCGTCTTTGAAGGCTTCCCGTGCAAGCAGCTGGCCTGGGTGCTGATTCATGACTCTTTCTCGCTCTCTCTCTTTCGCTCAGCATGTCTCTCTATGACTTCTCCCAGTGTAGTGCACCACGAGGGAGAGAATGAGAGAGAAGCATCTGTCTGTAGTTCCACCGGAGTCCCTGGGAGGCAGTGTTGATCTACATGAAAGCATTACAGTAAGAGCCATGACTGAAGCCTGGGACAAATTCCTTTCCATCTTCGAGAAGCCAGTAGAGTTGCCACCAAGGTTTTGGCTGCATGTACTTACTTCCCTAACTAAATTGTTTTGTTGCAAAAAAGCATCTTTCTCTATTTCGCTACCATTAAAAATAGACATGCATGCTATGATCGCTAGTCTTTCATTGTACTGTATTTGAGGGCTCTTAAAAGCAAGACATTTACTGTTTTTACATTAATGTTGCATTTTGATGTCAAGGCTCACATTTATTGCTAGTAAAGGCTTGGGGTTGTGTATGTTCTTGTGGTGTCATCACCCAATCCGTGTAGTCATGATGTTTTTCCTGTGGCTAGAAAGTAATTAGTCACATGGCATTTGTCCAGTTCATGTGATTGGCTCAAAACAACCTGTCAGCAGGGCTGAGTGCCCACAAGCAAAGATTGCAGTTTTCAACTAGTACTGTAGCATTTCAGCAGTATCTTAAAAAAGCACTTTTTTTTATCATCTCCCTAATTTATTGCAATTGCTCTGTTGTAAATGACTCAATAGATAAAAAAAAAAAGATTAAATTTTTATTGCCAGATTTTCAACAACAACAACAGATACTTTTTAAGGGATAGTTCACTCAAAAATGAAAATTTTGTCATTAATTACTCACCCTCATGTCATTCCAAACCTGTAAGACCTTCGGTCATCTTCAGGAAACAAATGAAAATATTTTTGATGAAATCCGGGAGCTTTCTATGGAAGCCCATTTCTGCCACCTGAATAAAAAATTAAATGAATTGCTACTTTCTATCTCAAAATCTGACTTTTTTTCATAATTGCGTGATACAAACTCACAATTGTGAGTTAAAAAGTCATGCAATGAAAATTCTGATTTGTTTTGATAAAAGTTCAAAATTCTGAGAAATAAGTCAGAATTGAGTTTAAAAAAAATATTGCAATTCTTTATAGACAAATCAGAATTGCGTGATATAAACAATGCAATTGCAAGAAAAAAGTTGTTATCCTCAAAACTCACAATTCTGATGAATATTTTTTTAAACTCACAATTGTTTACATATCTCAAACTATTTTCATCAGAATGTGAGATATAAAATCGCAAGTTATAACCTTTTCATTGTTTTTAATTCTATTGTTAAACATGCATTGCATTTAGCAACTATTTTTTTAAAGATATCAATATTTTCTTAAAGCTATTGTTCAAGACCCAGAAAGGTAGCTAAGGACATCATTAAAATTGTCCATGTGATATCAAATGGTTCAACCATTTTTATTTATTAATAAAAAATTCATATGCATTGTGGTTCTCTTGTGAACAAGCTTCAAAAACTGACATGGAAGAGAAGAAATTGTTGACTGAAGTCGTTATAAATTTCATTTTCTTTGGTAACTTTACGGATTTCAGTTTCATAAAATGACATGGAAGATTAAATCACTTTCACATGGGCTATCCAAATTAAAATAACATGATAGAACATTGAACTCATAGATTTGAAGATTCTAAATCATCATAGATTTTTTAAAATAGTGTTGATATCTGGGCCCATTTTTTCATTACATTCAGATGACATTAATTAATGACAGAATTACAATTTTTGGGTGAACTATCCCTTTAAAAAAAAAAACGGATTTTAAAGTTTTTTTAAAAATTAGACAGAATTATAGACAAAAAACCTAGTGATGATTTTTTATAAATATGTAAAAATTATGAACGAATCTTGTTGGAAAAAATCTCTTCTAGTCTTTTCTAATGAATAAAGAACCCTTTATGTACAAAGTTAAAAATAGATACATATTTAAATATCACCACGTTGAACAAAAACAATGGCACATACTCTTCAAGTAAACATTCTGTTATACTTTTCATATTCTAAGTAAAATATTGAAAGTAAGCATGTAAGATTTAAGTTTTAAGTATTCATTTGTTAGTAAATGTTTTTGAAAAAAAAAAAAAACTAAAAAAATTTCAAACTTCACTTTTTTTTATGTTGAAGCACAAAATATATGAAGCAAGCGAGTTTGGCCACAAGGCGTGAGTGCTCTTGACAAAGCGTTTTCAACCAGATGCGTGTTTATTTATTAGTGCATGAAGCTGAGACACATAGCATGTGTCTCATGTTTACAAGATGATTAAGAATATCACTAAAAACCAAACCTTTTGGAGACAAAGTGGCAGATGTTATGGCATTAAAATACATTTATCAAAAAATTTGAGTTTAGGTGCAAATCAGTCAAATTGTCCCAGTCATAGGCTTCATTACTCAGTCAACTACCTGAGTATGGCTATGATTTCCATCAGTGCAACCCAGGTTGACAGCATCCTTTTTACCTCAGTGCTAAATGGCCTATGGCATCTCAGTAGTTTACTTCAACATTAGCACGCTATGCACCCTAGACCTTTTCTGAGTAACATAACAGCTATTTTTATGTGTTTAGAGACACTCCTGACATGCATACAGTCTCCATGCTCTTCTATCCTGGCCTTCTGACAGAAAGTGACACCACTCACTCTATGGCACTGTGTTGTTCCTGCTTGCTACAGTCAGTGATATGGGTTGGAAGGCCTCCAGCACCAACAAACAGTGCCCGGGATTGTCACACCACAGTAGTCGCTGAAAAGGGAGTGTTTTGCTACGTGTATTTGGGGTTTGAGTCGTGCAAGACTGGATAAAAAACCAAGAGGAGTGCTGATGGGGCAAATGTGCCAGCAGGAAGCGACTGGCGTTTGTGCAGATCCAATTCGTCTCGCATGGTACACTCTGTGTCCAAGAGGAAACCTTTAGTTCAGGGTTTGTTAAAGAGAAGAATTGGTTTGTTTCGACCAATTCCGAAAGTCCTCTTATTAGAAGGAGACTTTCTCAATTGTTTCTCAGACAGCAATGAGAGTAAATGGTGACCAATTAGAGGTTGGGTATTTAGCTTCATACAGACAAAGTGATCTGACATCATGGAAATAGCAGAAATCTGTCAACTTCAACTGCCTAGTATCATGGACTCCTCCAGACTGTAAACTGTGGCAAAAATCTGGGTAAAGGTCATGTAGTGTATTCCAGCTATTAGTGACTTGCCATTCAACTGGATATCACTGAAAATTCTGAAAGTA
Organism: Ptychobarbus kaznakovi; assembly: GCA_027422405.1. NCBI lineage: Eukaryota > Metazoa > Chordata > Actinopteri > Cypriniformes > Cyprinidae > Ptychobarbus > Ptychobarbus kaznakovi. Next base: position 38,016,113 of record CM049796.1, read on the forward strand.
GTTATGGCAGTATATGTTAAATAGTTTCCAATACAGATAATAATAAAGTCAAATACGGCTCCAGGTCCCAGGCCTTATCCATCTTTTTTCACTGTACTTTTAGTTTCCTTTGCTAATGGCACCTTGCCCCTGTCATATGATAGATTACCATTCACATTCAAAATAAATGTTCTACTTTTTCTTGCAAGTTCCTCACACGCGCCTCATTAGAAAACCAATAGCTTGCCGATACATGTTAAAAACCTGGCCTCCCTGCTGCAGCTTCAGAACGGAGGAGCACTTTGACATTTCTGGGTCGACTAGAACACTCTCTTTGGTTGCTCTTTGATTGATGACAATCATTAAATCTTTTTTTTACTTTTTCCAACCTTTAGCACAATTTTTGTCAGGAACTGTCAGCAGGGTCAAAGTAGACCCAGTGCTTATTTGATTATGGGGAAATAAATCCACCTCTGGCTTGTCGGAAAAGGTCTAAGCTTGTGATTTTAATGTCATTGATTAATCTGTATGGTGATCTGTCATTGCAAGTTTGAAATTGGTGGGTGTCTGTTGCGACTGTAATGATGAATAAATAGTTTGTACCACATTAGACTTCGCACTTGTGATTTTTGCGTGGTTTTAGCTTGACGTTTGTGATTGTTTGTTTCCTCATCCGTCCAAAAAATTTACTTTCCTTGTATTATGTTTGTCTTATGTTCGTTTGAGTCCGTTAACAATGAGTTCATTAACACTGGCCGAAGTCAGTCTACATTATGTAGATTCGATATTACGACATTGCAGACAGGTATCAGTCTTTCAAACGAAAACAATTTTTCATAACACAAATGACTGTTTAGTCCAACCTAAATAAAACTTTTACACTACCAAACAAACTAATCAAATGAATGTGGGCCTGCACCAAAATCTCTAGAGTAAAATCTCCTTTTTCCTTTGTGCGGTTGAAAAACTTGCAGACCATTTACATTTAGCAGACGCTTTTATCCAAAGCGACTTACAGTGCATTCAGGCTATACATTTTTTCATCAGCATGTGTGTTCCATGGGAATTGAACCCACAATTTTTGCGCTACTAATGCAATGCTCTACCACTGAGCCACAGGAACACATTTAATTTGAATCAGCATCATCATCAGGCAGTGCATGGTCTGAAATGTTTTTCAAATCTATTCAAATTTTAGGTGGGAGCTGGCTTTTGCACTGATTTAGTGCCATTTTCCCAGCTTTCAGCTCAAATACAAGCCTTAATCATTTCAAGAGAAGACAAACAGGCTCAGATCAGTTTAAAGGGCAACTGCAAGGACGGCGGCCCTCAGCTTCAGCAGGGGACTGTCAGCATCCAGCGCCAGCTCCTTAAGACCTGTGGTGAGAAGACAGGGCCCACCTTCCCCACAGATGTGTTTATTAATAAACTGGCTGGTGTCTAATTGGCTTGTTAGGCCTGCAGAGACTCCCATACAAAGAGAGAGAACCCCATTGGGACTTCTTCGTCATGGGGATGGGACCATTAAACAATAAAAGCCTTTTAGATGCACAGCATTCTGTGAAGAAAGATTATCTTTCCATTGTTTTGAGCCATTTGAGAGAGTGCAATAATGCTAATGTCAACAGCAATTAGTCTTATGCATTAGAATTAGACACTCTACATTTACCTAGAACTCTCTTTAATATCTCAGTTGTTTCTTCTAGACACCAATGAGATTAATTGTAGTTCTATAGTTCTTCTGCTTCCTGGATGTTTCTCTTAAGACAAACACCCTAGTAATCTTGTGCAAATATTTCCTTTAATCTTTGACAAGACAACAATATGTCTTCTCATCAGAATCTCCCAACACAAATATGTGAGATATCATGCGTTGTATTTCCCCCCAATTTTTTTATTGCATTAGTTTTATTAATTTAAATGCGTTTTTATTTTATATTCCATTTTATTTAAATACTAAGTTTCCTTTTATTTAAAATACTGTGTTTCCCACTACATTTCCTGAGTCATGAACTAACAACCTCTAAGCAATATTTTTCAGAAATATTGTTAATTTTTTATGCTACAGTTTAAATTATTTTCTGTTTAATGTTAATGTTTAACTTTTTAATTCAACATCATTCTGATCAAATGCCAGGAAAAACAGCTGGGGTGTTATACAATCGAGTAATTTTGTAAGGCAAGTGATACAACTTTCTAGCTTGTAATATGCTTGTTCTTTGTAGAAAGCAGTTATACAATGTTTTTTCTCAATCCCTTTAGTTCAGCTCCTCTTTGCGCTGGCCAGGGTCCATCTAACCCCCCTCCTTTGGTTCATGCAATTACCCATTTAGGAGGATCAGGCATGGGCCGAACTCCATTAAAATCACACAACCCGCTTCAACAGTGCATTCGGGTCCGACAGCACTCAACCTCCGTGGCTGTCGGAATGACATTTAGAGGGAAAAAAAGAGGAACAAGCAGTTTGGCAGGTGTAAACAGAGCCATTAAGTTCCTTGAGTCTTCTCTACGCCCCCTTCCGCGCTCGTTCCGAGGGCCTGTAACCGGAATCTGCATGCATATGCTGTCACCGCATCGGCATCAAAACATTAGCTCATTGCTGGCTCAATTAAACCGATAGTTCTATGGGAGATATAATGACTGCAATTATGGACACCTTCAGAGGAGGTGAATTTGCAGCATTCAGCGTCAATAGCTGTGTGAGGCCTTTAAGGGTACAAGGTTTTGTGCGAGTACAAAGCCCGTGAATGTAAAGTCAATGGTATGTTATTTCTAAAACATGTGCCTACCCAGGTAGCCCAAGTAATGGACAAGTAAGGGGCACTTAGAACATTTGTTCGCACAGCCACACGTCAAGGACTGGGACTGAAATGGCCATTTGAAAATGGCCCTGGCAGCCATATACCTCTGTAGACAAAACAAGTTGGGTGTCCTGCTCACCACTACCAGGTTCCATGTTTCGGCATTGGAACGCAGGTCGTGCTTGAGAAAATCAGGGACACTGTAGTTTCCCTCTCATTTGGTTTACCTTCCAGCCATAGTTGTTCTAATCATTGACACCGTCGATGTAATTACAGAAGCCATAATCACAATCCTAAAGATGTAAAAAAAGTCTCCATTAATTGCTTGTGACAAGGAACTTTCTCTGCATGCCACTGAATGAAGACAATCAGACTACATCTGAAATTATAAGTCCTCAAGGCAGGTACGTACACACCCATATAATTTAAACCTTGACCCTAATGAAGTTACAACTTGCAGAATTACCTCAGATTCTTGAAAATGTCTTCTACTTAAAGCATTTCTGGGAACTCAGACCTATTTTAGTCACATCAAGAGTCTTTTAGCAGTTGAGGCTTTCTGAACAGTTGATTAATCAGGGAAATTAAGCCTAATCTCGTGAAGCTCAGCAAATGTAAGTTGTCTTAAAAGCAGGTCAAAGTGACCAAAACACTTGACCCTTTTCGTAATTGGTTGGCATTGAAAGTGTTTGAGACAAGAACCGATGCTTCTATCCACGAGTCCTTGCCAAAAGGACCATTTTAAGAACTGTTCGGTAAGTGTGTGTAGTGACAGGGAGAAATGTAGTTTCTCTTGCTGTGCATAAGGAACTAGCCAACCAGACAAGGCTTAAATCTCTCTTCAAAAGATAGTACAAACATCTATATTGAGCTCTGTAATTAATGTTGATGTTTTCACCCCTAGTGTATAATTCAAATGCTGATATTTACCCTCACTGAAATCAAGAAGAGCAAATAATTTGTGTACCATTTTGCCAGGGAAAAGGGGGGAATAAAAACTACTATAAACACATCAGTTCTACCTATTTTCATAACAAAAATCCATGAACAGCATAGATTATTATGTTTCAATAGTCTCTCTGAACAAGTAAAGCTCTTGTTCAGAGGAGCTCTCTTGTATAGAAGCAACAATGCTAATAAAAAATGTAGATTTAAAAGCACTGTTTGCCTTTTGGCTGAGCCACAAACTCTTGCCTGTTTAAAAAGCAAACACTCTTGCAAATGTAATGCATGTTCCTAGTATTATTGTGTACAAATTGTTTCCTGTTATTCCAAATAAACGTTTGTCTTGAAATTGTATTTTAATTGAATTTTGTTTCAGCTGACATCACAGCTTACTTTTCATGCCCTTCACATCCAAAAACACCCGGCTCCATTCTGGTATGTATGTAACCCTCGGTAAGAAGTAACCATAATGGTAACATATGCATCAGGTCTATATATATATATATATAAATCTCAGAATGGAAATGCTGCGGTCTTTAGAAACCAATGGACCTGCTGCTAGCATAATGGCTGGAAAGGTTTATGAATACATCGTTAGCACAATTAATCAGTATATTTACAACATGTTAAGACGTAGCTCTTTAGACTTTTAGCTTTATCTTGCAGCTTGGTAAAGAGTGTATGTATATATATATATATATATATGCTGACTGAAATCTCAACTCATAGTGATGTTGGAAAAGCTATATATTGCACCATCTGAGATATCGTCTCCACTCCCGTTCAGGCCGGTTATATTTGAAAAGTAGTTTTCACACAGCAGATATCACCAAAATAAAGATGAATTGACTGTAGTATCTCTCCACTGTAATATCATGCCATCGGACTCTAAGCTAGAGGAATTTTATGAAGTCTGCTCCCTGCCATCCAGTGCTGAATAGACATCAAGACAAAATGAATGTGACAGTTTGGAAGGATGTTGATTTATGGCGGTCCTGATGCCCTTTGTCCTCCCCTTTCTTTCGCCTGCTCACTCGCACACGATCTCTCTATATCTCTGCTTCTCGTCGCTCTCCTGGCTATTGGCGCATTGGCGTATTTGCCAACAATCTCGAGGGCTTGATGAATTATGGGAGGGTCCTGTGATTCAGGTCATTCTTGAGTGGTGAAGTGTTGTTTGAAGACCACTATCTCTCGCGAAAGGTCTCAGTCGTAGATTATCGATTCAGTGCCATGCTGGAATGGGCCTCCTCCTTTGACCTCGGAGCTATCCATAGTAAAACAAAAGGTGGTATTTTTTTGTGGTCCAGCGTGGTGAAAACTGAACTATATATCTACTATTCTGGCTGTCATTTTATCTATTAATCTTTCAGTAATTTTGTCTGTTCTATCTATCTATCTTGACAAACTGTGCTTTTCTAGTGAAAAATTACAGTGATATAATATTCTTTGGATTTACATTAATTTTAATTCTACTGCATTTTAATTCTGCAAATTGCAATTTTGTATCCTCTTCTCAATTCAGAACAGCATCTGTATTCTCAGGTAATTTCTGAATGACTCACAACCCTGCAGTGGTCCTCTCTAGGACCTACTTAATGATATTAGACAAACAAAAAAAACACAGAGACACATTTTTTCCAGAAGTAATTCTCTCCGAGACATTGTGGCGCGACTCTATTAAGCTCTGATGTTTCAAAGTGTCTGAAAACACGATTTTGTGCTTTTATTTGTTAAGCTGGACATGTTTCATGCCACAGTCTGGCTGTCACATTAAGGAGGGACTGCTCTTTGTAATGCATAATGGGGCAAAATATTGCAATAATGTGCAGATAGCAGGCTAGACTAAATGGTCTACTTAATGGCTTTTCATTTACTATTTCTATTGAAGGATAAATAAGTGATACATCCTTCATTCTGTGTTTATTTTGATGATTCTTTGTGATGGACAGAATGTTGAAATGTCTTTTATAATATTCTCGACAGGTCTTAAGAGGTCTGCTTCATTAAACAAGTAATTACAGACCTGTCAGTTTCCTTCAGCAAGCAGTAAAAATGTGCCGTGTAATCATTTAGGCCACCAAAGACCATCCAATAAAAGAGGAGTGGAGAAAATTGGGCAGGACTTGCGAATATGAACATCTCATAAAATCAGTGGATCATATTAGGAAGCACTCAATCTTGACTCTGGTCAGCCGTAGTAATTGAGCTGTACAAGGAATGAAGTGAGATTCCTGTGCATTTTTTTGGGACGTTTCAATGACAATGTCGATAAAAAATAGCTTTGAACATAATTTCAGAAGATGATAAATTTAGGTCAGGTGGGCTATAGAGTTCATTGGAGAAACTCAATGACAGGTTCCACCATAAATGATATTAGATTTATAGAACGATGCTGATTTGCTCTCAGTAGACGTAGCATATTATTTTAGGCTTTTATGAAATTGAAACACACCTCCTTACCAGTTTCAACGGTTTAAATCGAAGAAACTGCATTCACAACCATTTTACCTCTGTAATGTCATGCATTTATGACTAAACTACAGATTCTTGATGAGTTTGAATCACTGATTCTTACATGAATGAAACAAGACACACTTTATAAATATGAGTCATTAAATCATTAATTTGACCGATTTGTTCAAAAATGAAGATTCAGTCAGGAGCCAAACAAACGGCTGATATTTTAACTGCTGAAAACGGGCATAGTGAGCTGGACATTGAGGCACAAGGTAAAGTTCATAATTGAGAGCATTTTGGATCTACTGTAGATGGAAAAGCTTATTTTAAATTGCTGTAATCAAAGAACTTTAATCCACTATGAGTTTATATAAATCTATACAATAACATTGACTTAAAAAATTTAAAATTTGATTTTATGTTCACTTTAAGACTAGCTTTTGTACCACCCTTAGACCTCGCAAATCCTAATATCAAGATTTAAGTTTGAGTGACACTCACATTACATGATTCATTCCATCAATCAAACTCAAACCTAGAGAAATTGAAGGGATTGATTACAATCCAAATTTAGCCCACTTTTTCTAAAGCTAGTTCCCCAAGTCTGTGCTACTGCTGAAATGCGCACACTAACCACGACCCTCTGTTGCAATCCAGCTTCATCATTCAGGGCAGAGTTTTGGATCGCATCCCAGCCCTTCAGATGAACTCCATTGGGAGAGCCGGCGTGTCAAGACAGATTAATGTGTCGCACCTCTGACTGATCAACTCCATGGAGTTCTGCACCTACGGAGGGGTGGGTCACGTCTCAGACTCGACAGGGAGGTGAAAGTGCATCCTGTTTTTGTGACTCAGTTTGTGTGGTCAGCATGGGGCGGACTGCAGCCATCACCTCTGCTATGAACTTCTGCAATGAAAGGTCATCTGAGAATGACAACACTTCATATTGGATATTAGATACTAAAGGAGACTTTTTTATTTGTGTTCTGTATATTTTTTTATTTGATGGCTTGGCTGTTATTTCTGATTCAAATTCACGTGTATTGTAGTGGCTAGGTTCTTGGACAGCCTGAAGTTTTAGAAGAGTAAAGGATGAATTTTTTTTATATTTGCACAAAAATAGGCATGTTCTTAATGAAGCGCAATAAAATATATATTTTTTGTACAGATCCAACAATTCGGGTTGAAATAAGCCGATATTTTTTCATTCTTATTTTTATGGCCTAAAAACAAGAAATGTCAGTAATTATTGATGTTAATTAAAATGAATACAAATTAATTAATACTACAATTATTTATATCATATTTTGTTTAAATTAATGTAAAATAAACATAAAAAGTAAAAAATATTAAATTTATGCACAAGTACCATATAAAATAGATATGTAGAAGATCTATACAGGTGGAGCTGGGGAAGGTGGAGGTTTTCTAGTGAAAGTATGCAATGAAATGCTCTAGTGAATGCTAACCTGCCATTTAAATGTAAATAAGCAAGCTCTTTACATCTTTTTGCATTTTTAGGGTAGATAAGCATGGGACAATTAAATATACAGTTTTGACCATACACATTCAATATCAACCAATATAAATCAATTTAATTGAATAAAAAAAATCTATAAAATTGGCAGAAAACAATTTAGTAATGATGTATTGTGCATTTTCAGCATTTTGATGAGCTTTTCACATGCATAGATTGAAAAATTTGGATTTGTGCCCATTAAATGCCACTTACTGCAGTTTTTGGCCAGATTTGTAACGATACCTGAATTGCATATTAGTGAGCCAGGTGCTAAAACAGTGCAGACTAGCTAATAAATGTTTTTAGTAGGCACTTATTTTTTTTGGTGATGTTTGCCCTTATTTTTCCAACAAATTGGACCAATTTCAAATAAATAATGTGAAATGTATCTAAAAGCAGGTTTATTCTGGGAAAAATGGGACATATAGTCATGCTAAAATAGCTTATAATGTGTTAGAGTCCCATGGTACGTCTGCAGTCATGTAATTAGGTTTTCTCGTTTATTAACACGAATCCGTCATCCGTGTGGCGGCGACTGAATCTAATAACGTGCGATATTTGCATGGCAAGCCCAGCATTTTACCGCTGTAGTTTTATGTCATCTTTTCTTCATGCAGAGAAAAAAATGGTTCCCTGTCACTAGGAATAAAATCACGGCGTTTCTATATCATCTACTTAATTAGCAAGGTGGACAGTTGTGCCGTTCAAAGTCGATTATATGCAATGAAGACGACTGACATGAGCAGCATTAAAAAGCGACTTTTTTTCAGAGCATTGAGCCTCAAAAATTAGGGGCCATAACTTTCGTCTTCACGGATGATGGTCTCTTTAGACTCAGTTAGCCATTAGTAATGGTCTTTTCCTTTATCTATTACACCTCATCAGCTTAGAACTAGCCTTCTCTCTGTCTCTCTCACAATCGCTCGCTCTTCCTCTCTAATGACAGCTCATTAATGCTGTCACACTGACCCACAAGTAACTGCGTAAGTGAATGAAATATGAACTTCCCATGTTCGCCTAGCGCCGCGGCTGCCCTCTTCATCTTCCAATGGCCCATAATTCCCTTAATGCATGCGAAATGAGATACAGACTTCATGAAATGACTAGGCAGATATTTGTTCTGAAATTATGAAGGTCATATTTTTAAATGAGAGTTTATTTTTAAAATTACCCACCGCATTACCCTGTGATTTGATATTATAATGAAGGGAGTATCAGCGAGAGCAAGGGTTTGAGGATCAGCTTTATTTAAAAGGTATAGTTCACCCAGAAATTCAAGTTCTGATATTATTTACTCACCCTCATGTCGTCCAAAACCTGTATGAGTTTATTTCTTCTGTGTTACACAAAAGTAGATATTTTGAGGAATGGTTCAGCTGTTTTTGTCCAGACACTGGGGTTCAAAACAACACGGGAAGAAAGTAATACAAAGCCATGCAGGTTTTGTCATCCCATTAGAGTGAGTAAATGATGACAGAACTTTGGTAAACTATCTATTTAAAAACTACAGCAAACAAAAGTGTATACATACCTATGTAACTAGACATAGCTAATTAGCTAACATATGCACCTCAACAGGATAAATCATGAAACACTACATTATTAGTTCCTAGTTTCTACATTTTTTTTTTTTTAGCTTTGATATATTTACATTTATGCATTTAGTAGACGCTTTTATCCAAAGCGACTTACAGTGCATTCAGGCTATACATTCTTTTGTCAGTATGTGTGTTCCCTGGGAATTGAACCCACAACCTTTTGTGTTGCTAACGCAATGCTCTGAGCCACAGGAACACATTTAGCTGTGGACATTAGCATGCTAACAATTAACTATGCATTAGTTAAGACAGTTACAGTATGTCTTTGTCAATTCATCCAAACACACTCAGATGACATTTAGACTTTGGATCACATCTCAGATGTTTCATGACTGTCCGGCCATTAGAGTTGTTATTCAAGACAAAATCTTAGGTAAAAAAATAAATGTATAACTTGTCTAAGAATGCGTATTGACAAAAAGTTAGCATCGCATTGGTTCCCTCAACACCAAAAACCCAATAGGATTTTTCCATTGGCTATTAAATTATTGCAAAAAATAAGCTCTGCCTGATTCTAGCATTTTGTTCATCAATCTTCACAAATTGAACATAACATTTATGAATTCTGAAGCCTATTGACAGATAGAAAATAAGTTAGGCTTTAAATAAACTGCATCACAGTCACTAAACTTTCACTGTAAACACTTATTACACTTCCAAAAAAAATTTTTCAAAAAAAAAACATCCCCAAAATTTAAGTAAAGATAGTTTGTAAGAACGCAGTCATAAAAAACATGAGGCTGTGGACTGGTGATTAAATGAGTTTACGCTGAAAAGAGTTAAGATGATTTAAGGCCATTGCGAATGGATTGGTCATCCGACATTTTCATTCGATAAAAAATAAATATGACCTCACGTTGTGTCAATCAAATTTACACACTGCCTCAGAAACTTTCGTCCGTCATAAAAAAAATCAATCAGGTTCGATTTTTTGCATTTTTCGCATCTGTAGCAAGCATTTTGATAGGAAAGGATGCCGAATACAAAACCCCCCAGAAAAAACACATACAGATATTTTGGACTCAGTGTGCAATGACCTTTAAGTTCCCCAAAAACTTCTGTAGTCCCATTTAGCCACTTCTTAGCAATCACTTCCACATTGTTAAGTGAAAGCTTTTAAAAAAAATCACAAGGGTGCATTACTGATGTTATGTCATAAAATAAAACATTACAATCTTGAGCTTGCTATCCACAGCTTGCGTTATCTACCACAGAATAACAAAAAAATCCACTGAGCTTGCGTTAGGCATAAAAAATAAAAATCCACTGATCGGAGATGGAAGTGTAAGAGCTAAATTCTAATTTCTAGCTTTTGGCCAGCAAAAAATATGTAATGTCTGCAGCACTCTTTGGGTTCATATTATCAATTTTCCAAACCTTCTTTATAAACAATAACACAACTAGTTCTTCAGTCGACCTACACCTGAAAGCGAGACAGAAATCACAAGAAACAAGAAAATGCATGATAATAATTCAAAATTGAATTTGTCATGATATGAAACTGAGTATGAAACAAAATAATCTCAAATGCATGGAAAGACGAGACGTGAAGAATGGCCAGTTAACATCCTAACCAATACTGCTTCCTGACTGAGTCAAACCTAATCTTCAACACATCAAAGTCTCAGTTGCAGATTTAATTTTCAGAAAGCCATGTGACGACCAACCATCGGTTTGTAGGCACTGCAAATCTGATCACGCTTGGCTCGCACACTCTCCTGATTTGTCGTCCTATGGTTCGAGAGTCCATGTCCTCTCCAATTAACCCATGAGACTGCACACACAGTCCCAGTCCTGGCCCAACACGGACCCTTGCATCACCTGCGCTGTACATACAAATCACTGTCAAGACACCTTACTTCCCGTTTTTCCTTTCGTTGTTGTTGTTATTCTGTCTAGAGAACAAGGTCATCCATCACTTTGACAGATAGGTGCTGCACAACTCCGCCTGAAGCCCGAGGCGTCTGTCCAGGCCCCGCGAGTGCGTTTGCTGCCTGATCGCTTTTAAGATGTCAAAGCCACGCTGTAATTTGTTGATCAGCTGGCTCATCAAATAAGTGTTTACCACCATTATTACTGTTATTTGCTCTGTGAAGTTGGCATAAGTTAAGCATACCGAACATTCGGGCACAACAGAGCCACTAGGCAGCCACCAACCCCCAGGAGATGAGATAGCCTATTCAATCTGCTATACATTGTGGCACCTCAAATTTAAGGGATAGCTATTGATTTTAGGATTTCTTGTGCCAAGAAGAAAATAGGTGAGCTTTCTGTGGAAGACGCACAAAGTTGGAGCCCTTAAAGTTCTTGAAGAAAGAGCGATGGAGAAAAGACAGAGATAAAAAGAGGTATCCAATGCCTGCTCCTCCAGAGCCCGCTCCTCGCAAGCAGCCTTCAGGGCCCGCTCCTTGCAATCACCAATTGTTTCTGATCTGAATGTTATCGAATTAAATCATGTACCGTTAAAAATACGTTTTGAATTATAAAACTGGTTTACTGCTTAAAGACAAGATTTCAGTTTAGACCCCATCGGTTGCATCTAGTATAGCCAAGGTGTAGCATAAACCGTGCGCTATCAAATGCATAAAAACTAAAAACTGGTCTTGACTTTGTTTGAGAAACTTTTTCGACCGAACCAAAGTCTCCGACCTCGCTAATATACACGCCACAGAGCCACGCACACACTGAAACATAACACTCCGTCCAGGGTCTTTTGTAATTCATCAAAGATTTCATCTGCCAAGAAAGCACTTAGGAGAGCAGCACAGTTGCAGAATTTTAATACAGTTTTGCAGCAGTATGTATTTGATGTTCTTTGCTCTGTGAACAAAACGCTGCACTATGGGATTCCAGCTTGAAACCAAATCACAGTGTCTGTTATGAGAATAGACTCATTTTAGAACTCAAACGGCACACAAAAAGTAAAACAAATGGCTTTATAATCGCTAGTGTTTTAAGCTTAAGTGCTTTACAAACACATACAAATACACTTTTATAGTGTGTGCGTCCTAGCGGATTGCCACCTACAAGGCTATTAAGAGCGGTTGAAGTACTTGTGCTTATTCGCTTAATTTATAAAACTGAGCAGATAAGAGTCTAAAAAGCAAAGATGAACTAGTGAATCACACTTTTGTGCCTCTCCAAGCAACAAACAACATGCAAGTGCCTGAAATGCACGTTAAGGTGGAGCTTGTCAAGTTTAATTCACTATTCTCGATATCAAAGTAACATCAGCGAGTCAATGGCCCAAGGGTCCGGTTGCCATGCAGACATCATTAGTCACTGATTGGGGGCTGTTTGATCTACCTGCACAAGAGTCCCATTGATTTTACCGGGACCTGGAAATCAACAGGTGCCATCCCATAGTTTGAGAGATAAAGGGGAGGAATACTTGCTAGAAAAGATTCCAGATTAATCTCAGCAGCATACAACTGGTATCTTTATAAGCACAGTTATTGATCGCAAGGGAAACAAATTATTCAAAGGCCGCTGTTGCAGCTCCAACAAAGCGCAGAGCAAAGGTTGGCATCGATCTTGGCTCAGTCACGTGACATGTTGCACTGCTCTCTGTCCTTAAGCCACCTCTCGCCGCTCGAGCAAACTTAGAGGACAATTTGAATGAGATCAATTTAAATTGAGTTGATATTTCTCTAAAATAAAAGAGACATCTTATTGTAATTATACTCAAGTTAAATTTGAATCATTGGTGCAGTTCAAACGCATTAAAAGAAACTGGCTGGTTCTTTGCCTGCAAAATGGATTTTTCTGTAACCAAATCAAAGCCTGAAGGATTTATGTGTTTTTCCATTCAGGCACGTTTATGTCCCTGGGGTGAATTTTATTTAAACTAACAGATTTCAACAGCTACTTTTTATTTTTGTCTTATGAAGGTCACATTAAAACTCCTTATTTATTTGTGCAGTTTTTTCTGGTGTTTTATAAATATTAGATTATAGAAGTGTAGTTTTAAAGATTTATTCCTCTTCCAGACTCAGATACATCATACATTTTTATATATAAAAATATATACTATTATTAACACTAAATGGATACTTCACCCAAAAATGAAAATTCTGTCATTACTTACCCTCATGGAATTCCTTACTACCTTTATGGGCCTTGAATGTTTCAGTTGCATTGTTGTTTATGCAGGGTCAGATTTCATCAAAAATATCTTCATTTGTGCTCTGAAGATGAACGAAGGTCTTACGGGTTTGGAACGGCACGAGGGTGAGTAATTAATTACAGAATTTTCATTTTTGGGTGAAATTTCCCTTTAAGATAATCTTTCTGAAATAAATCCTTTAATTATTTGAAATGTGAAAATGATTGTTAAAAAAATATTTATATGATTTACACCACAACAAACAGTTTTGCCATAAGTTTCTTATTATCCCATCAAATTTAGTGTACTTAGATATCTGTATAAATTATTATATCTGTAATTTTGCCATTGTTATGCAAAATGTGTGAAAATATTATTATAATATTTTTTATTAAAGTGTGTATTATAGGATGCTTAAAATGCTTTGAAATTAGCAATGGTTAGCAAGTCTGTACTTTATAAATAAATACATAAATATATAAAGTCATATCCATCACAATATGCTCTTAAACACACAACTCATGATTTGAGATGTGAAGGAAATACAATTTTTTGAATGGCAGGATTTTTCTGTGAGGCACGTTTATCTAATGTCTAGTAGACACATGTTAGTAAACTAATTTAATAAAGCGGTGTGATTTGTGAAATTTGTGTTTTAAAAGAGTTTATTTTTTAAAAGCCCACAGGGACAAATGTGCTCATAGTTTGAAGAACTACTCTCCGTAAGATCCACAACTGAATATTTAAATGAGATATTAAAGGGATAGTTTACCCCCAAATTAAATGTGTCAGACTATAATTCTGGACACTAAAAAGTTTCAGTTTCCATTGACTTGCATACACAAAAAATGCACCAAAACTGTTCTTTTTGTGTCCAGCAGAAGAAAGAAATGCGTACAGTTTAGGAATGACATGCGGGTTAATAAATAATGACAGAATTGTTATTTTGTGGTGAATAATGGCTTTAAGGTCTGTTGTCTTATTTGGCCGTGAGGAATACACTGGAAACTGAATAATTAACAAAGTTTTCGAATCATACCCATGATTGATGTAAAGTTTGGTAAGTTAATCCCCACGCATAACTGTAACCACTGAGCTGTCTCACATCAAGTACCAAAAAACAGAACGAGCAAAACAGCTAATTAGTCAAAAATGTATTTCTCACTTTGCAGGGGCTTGTCCTTTGAAACACGAGAGAAGCAATTTTTTTTAAATAATTGAGTGATGTTGCTATCTGGAGGGGAAAAGATGCACAGCATCTTAATTAATATCCAAAAGTAATCGATCTTCCATATGTATTTAAAATACTTACTTTTTTCAATATAAATATTAGATTTTTCAGACTAGTTTTTTTTCTGCTTAAAATATTTACCTCCTATAAGTAGAAGCATGTTGTATGATTTTATGTTGTTTTCCAGTATCACAAAATGTCATGTGTGGCAAGTTAAGGATCCATGATGATGCACAGTCACTTATCGAAGAAACAGATTTTATGTGTTCAGATGAATGTGAACTTCATTCTCCCATAATGAACGGAACAACCCTTAAGCCATCAAAATAATAACAAATGTGTCAAATGATAGAAGCTATGTCAATGCACTATGGGAATTCAGATGGTTTAGCTAATGTGTATAAAAGGCTTAAAAAGGGGTCTGCTGGATTTACGCACATTGAAAGAACCCATGATACACCCAGGTTTACGTTATCACTTTGAAATATTTCCCCTCCACCTCATCGATGGACCAACCAGTGTGACATTTTGTTCCCTTTGTTGTATTTATTTTTCACCATCTGTGCAGATAATGTACTCTTTTAGTGGATCCGCACCTATTTTTGCAGGTGTTAAGGTGGATCCTTAAAATGGTCTGGTAATGAGTTTTAAGCGTCGGAAGTTGTTTCCTGCAGCTGCTTGAGTCTCTGTGGAAACAGCAGTGGTCAGCCATGCATTATGCTACAAAAGGATGGGTTGGTTTGATGGTTCCTGCTTTCTGTTTATTTCATCATGTTACAACTCATAGTACAGTGGTCCTTCTGCATGGAAAGAGCATTATGGGAGTTTTTTATGTTATTGACAAGGAAAAGCAGACTTGTGTTTACATTTTGTAATATTTTGCTACTTTTCACAGAGGAGCCTGAGATGAACCGCTGATGGACTACAGTACGCTGAACCTCAAGATGAATGCGCTCGTCATTTTGACATCTACATTGACCTCGGATTTGCCATTTCATCTGTCAAGCCGAAAGGTCTGTGAGTTGGTCCGGCCATCTGAGGCCTCTTTCTTTGTCTCACAAACACACTTTTATATTTTAATACAGTTACCCTCAACCCGGCCTGCTCTGCTTTCGAGCTCTCAATCTCTAGTGACATCACTTCTCTGACATCATTGCCTCCTTTGAAAGAAAGGTTAATTAGGTCCAACTGTTCCAGGCCCATACGATCTGGCCATCTGTTTCTTCACCTACGTACTGGATTTACATGAACGTGATGGAATCAGCATTATGTAACAGTCGGTTTACATAATAGTTGGGACATATATAGGCTATATTAGTGGTGTCAAAATTAGCACGTTAACGCAGAAGATAATTTTGTTCAGATTAACACGTTAAAAATATTTTACGCAATTAACACAGGGGCGGGGCTAGGGTTGGTCAGCCCATTCACAACTGCTGCCTCTTTTTTTCTTGAAAAGGATTGTGATTATTTAGATGCAGAACGTCTTCTAGGGCTGCAGCTAATGATTATTTTTATTGTCGACTAATCTAGATATTAAAGGGATAGTTTACCCCCAAATTAAATGTGTCAGACTACAATTCTGGACACTAAAAAGTTTCAGTTTCCATTGACTTGCATACACAAAAAATGCACCAAAACTGTTCTTTTGTGTCCAGCAGAAGAAATGCGTACAGTTTAGGAATAACATGAGGGTTAATAAATAATGACAGAATTGTTATTTTGTGGTGAAGAATGGCTTTAAGGTCTGTTGTCTTATTTGGCCGTGAGGAATACACTGGAAACTGAATAATAACAAAGTTTTCGAATCATACCCATGATTGATGTAAAGTTTGGTAAGTAATTCCACAACATAACTGTAACCACTGAGCTGTCTCACATCAAGTACCAAAAACAGAACGAGCAAAACAGCTAATTAGTCAAAAATGCATTTCTCACTTTGCAGGGGCTTGTCTTTGAAACACGAGAGAAGCAATTTTTTTTAAATAATTGAGTGATGTTGCTATCTGGAGGGAAAAGATGCACAGCATCTTAATTAATATCCAAAAGAAATCAATCTTCCATATGCTTTTAAAATACTTTTTTCAATATAAATATAACATTTTTCAGACTAGTTTTTTTTTCTGCTTAAAATATTTACTCCTATAAGTAGAAGCATGTTGTATGATTTTTATGTTGTTTTCCAGTATCACAAAATGTCATGTGTGGCAAGTTAAGGATCCATGATGATGCACAGTCACTTATCGAAGAAACAGATTTTATGTGTTCAGATGAATGTGAACTTCATTCTCCCATAATGAAGATCATTTTTTTCAGATTAACACGTAAAAATATTTTACGCAATTAACACAGGGGCGGGGCTAGGGTGGTCAGCCCATTCATAACTGCTGCCTCTTTTTTCTTGAAAAGGATTGTGATTATTTAGATGCAGAACGTCTTCTAGGGCTGCAGCTAATGATCATTTTTATTGTCGACTAATCTAGATATTAAGGATAGTTACCCCCAAATTAAATGTGTCAGACTATTAATTTGACACTAAACAAGTTTCAGTTTCCATTGACTTGCATACACAAAAAATGACAAAACTGTTTTTCTTTTATGTCAGCAGAAGAAATGTACAGTTAGGAATAACTGCGGGTTAATAAATAATGACAGAATTGTTATTTTGTGGTGAAGAATGGCTTTAATCTGTTGTCTTATTTGGCCGTAGGAATACACTGGACTAATAATTAACAAAGTTTTTAACTACCATGATTGATGTAAAGTTTGGTATTAATTCCCAATAACTGTAACCAAGCTGTCTCCATCAAGTACCAAAACAGAACGAGCAAAACGCTAATTAGTCAAAAATGGCATTTCTCACTTTGCAGGGGCTTGTCCTTTGAACACGAGAGAAGCATTTTTTTTAAATACTTGAGTGATGTTGCTATCTGAGAGGGAAAAGACACAGCATTTAATTAATATCAAAAGTAATCTCTTCCATGCATTTAAATGCTGTTTTCAATATAAATATTACATTTTTCAGATTGTTTTTTTTCTGCTTTAAATTATTTACTCCTATAGTAGAAGCATGTTGTATTTTTATGTTGTTTTCCAGTATCACAAATTTTTGGCAAGTTAAGGATTTTAACACAGTCACTTATCGAAGAAACAGATTTTATGTGTTCATAATGTGACTTTTCTCCCATAATGAAGATCATTTTTTCAAAACACGTAAAAATTTTTACGCAATAACAAGGGGCGGGGCTAGGGTTGGTCAGCATTCAAACTGCTGCCTCTTTTTCTTGAAAAGGATTGTGATATTAGATGGAGAACGTCTTCTAGGGCTGCAGCTAGATTATTTTTATTGTCGAAATCTATCGAATTTTTAACGATTAGTCGAAATCTATCGTTTTTAAATTAATCTTTATTATTTTCTTATCAGTGAAATTCTTTAATTTAAATCAATAAATAACAGAACTTCTGCTAAATCTTTTTTTTAAAAAACGTTTTCTCAAATTACTTTAAAAAAATAAACAAAAACAACAACAAAGAAAGAAAGAAAGGAAAGAAAAAATGAAAGAAAAAACAACAATAAATAAAAATAAGAAACAAAATTAAACAACTAACAATGACTTTAAATGCTTTGTTAGCGAGTGCAGAGAGCGCGTTTGGTGCGCGCGTCTCAGAGCTCGCGTGATCACGCCCAGGGCACTGACGGCAGCTCCGGTTTAAGATTAAAGCAAATCATTTCTCCTTCTCTGTCTCTGTGGGTGAATTAAACCCGTCATGATTATATAGGCAACTCAATGTCCCATGCTGTTCTGTTCATTCAGCGCAGCTTTGAATGCTGTTGTGAATCCTGACAATGTAAAGGCTTCAGTTCAGCTATGTAGGCTATATACTGTTCTGACAGTCATATAATAATAGAATGCTCCATGAACACTTTATGAAATAATGTTTCAATACTAGCCTTTACCTTCTGCTCTAGAGTCCTGTTTGTGTTAAACATAGCAGAAAAACTTAAGTCGGGATAACTGCGGGCTCGCGCAATGGGCATGGCTAAAGGTGCGACGTGTCGACGCACTCCATGCTAATCGACGTATTTTTATAATCGATGACGTCGACGAATCGCTGCAGCCTATTTATGACCACATGAAACAGGAGATGTTTCAGAAATGCATTCTAATGTTGCCTCAGAGCCAGGCACGAGTCAAACAAGATGGGTATAAACGGAGTTCGGAGCCAGCTGCAAATGGGCGGGACCTAAGCTGCAAGTGGGCTGTACAAACCAACAGAATATTTTGATTGGTTTGTTTAATGTCATGTGGGTTGTAGTATCGGTTCATGCTCCTGGCGGTAGTGGGCGACTTGTTTGCGATCCGTCAAAAAAAATTAATGACTTTCAGCGGCGGCACGGTAGATGAGTGGCAAGGTAAGCATAATGTACAATTTTTGTTTGTTTTGTAAAAAGTATTACAAGCTGGCTTTTGTTCAACGTTTTCTTAGTAACACACACAGCTTTATTTTAATATCAGTTTGATTATCTTTATGGTACCCTTTAGACAGTTGTTGTTAAGCAACTCTGCAACTTGATGGTTCCCCAACAGACAAACTGACTAGAAGCAACATTGCAAGTACATCAATGTTCTACCTACACTAACCTTAGTTACATGTTACACCTACATGTTAGTTGACATGTAGTCACAAAGTTGCTTATAGTCAATAGACTAAGGGGACATCAAAATAAAATGTAACCAAACAAATAAACATTGCATTTTTTTCAGGTGAAATTATTAAACTAGCTCACATCAAAATTAACATTTCTATCATATCTAACCAATCTGCCCATTGTCCTCTGGCATCAACAAGGCATTTTCGTCCACCCTACTGCCGCTCACTGGATATTTTCTCTTTTTCGACCATTCTCTGTAAACCCGAGAAAGGATTTTGCATGAAAATCCCAGTAGATCAGCAGTTTTTGAAATACTCAGACCAGCAGTCCGGCACAAACAACCATTCCACCTTAAAAGTCACTTAAATCCCCTTTCTTCCCCATTCTGATGCTCGGTTTGAACTTCAGCAAGTTGTCTTCACCACATCTAGATGCCTAAAAGCATTGAGTTGCTGCCATGTGATTGGCTGATTAGCAATTTGTGTTAACAAGCAATTGAACAGGTGTACCTAATAAAGTGACCGGTGAGTGTATATTTATAGTCTAGCAGCTTGAAACTTTTGATAAATTCAGATGATCATTAAATAAATTAAATACATTATTTCTGTCAATCAATCAATCTTACTGAATATTAAATATATTTTTAAGTTATTTTAAATTAAGTTCTCTGTTTTTATTCTTAATTTAAAAAGTTTTTAGTATATTTTATTCATTTTTTAACATTTATTAATTAACTATGTTACATCGAAGTTCTCATAGAAAATTGCAAAAAGGGTTCTTTCTTTCTTTCTTTCTTTCTTTCTTTCTTTCTTTCTTTTTCTTTCTTTCTTTCTTTCTTTCTTTCTTTCTTTCGACATCTTTTTGAAAGAAATGGAAATTTAGCAAACAAAACCCAGAGCAAACGTTTGGCTTAGCACTGTCAAACATGATGCGTTTTAAACCAAAAATATATCCAAAGAAAGCAACCTATTCAGTTCCTTCCTCGCTTATCATTGAAAGTTATCAGCATAACAGATTCGCAAACAACTAGCCTCTTCAGAGACTGAGCTAAGCTTAACAGCGCATGACCAAAACCTGCCGTTTCAGCTCAGGCTTTGTTTACATGTTTAGGGACATACATACGTCTAAATGATTCATAAGAGAACCAGAGCCGCATCGGACGGCTGACAGAAACATTATGAGCGTTCGCACGGTGATCCAGTGGCGAGGCTGATTGTATCTCTTTCATTTCCTCCGCACAATGCCCTGAAAACAGAAGCCCAGCAGAGAACTGGGGCCTGTGTTCAGTTCAGATAACCTTGAAGGGGAGATGGAAGAAATCATTTACTTTCATAAGGATATGGGCGCTCCAGTCCCGTCTTGCTGCCTGAGTGGGCAAAATGGATTTGACGATTTTTTATTCCACCTGTGCTCTTGCTCTAATGATTACAACAAGCCGTCGTCTCTTCCAGAGGTTTTATATTTAGATACATTGTTAAGAAGCCGGTATTGCTCAAGATGTTAAATATTCATCCAGATGTGAAACGCTAAAGTTGCGATGGGAAATACATGGTATTTTTTAATACAGTGCATTTGTTTTTGATGATTCGAGGTGACTAGACATGGATTGGGTGTTAAAAAATCTGAGTTTCCGAGAAAAGGAAGGCCGCTGTACAATCGTGCAAACAAAGAGAACAAAAAACATCTTTATTTACACTCGTACGTGAATTTCATTTTTCATGATAGTGAGTGGTGTGTGAGCACTCTCGCACTTTCTTTCAGGTTGTTTAGACCACCAGACAGCAGCAGCTCCTCTCCTTTCTGTCTCTTTTGCTTTGATCTTTTCAGAGGGAGTTTTTGAGGTGCCTATAGAGAAATGGGGAGAGAACAAACCCTCTGGATTTCTGTTGAAAGCCTCAGAATGGATGCCCAAGAGGATGAGGATACGTCTTTGAGGTATAATACAACTGAGATGTGAAAGTCAAGGGCACATAAACTTTTAGATTTAAAGCATCTAAAATAGAACAGGTAAGATTTGGATGTTTCACAAAGAGCAAGAAATTTTAATATACACACTGTTTACACTTGATTGGACAGAATTCAGAATATAAGAGCTGGTTCCTTTGGTATTTGTTTTGGATATATATATATATATATATATATTTTGTGTGTGTATACCAAGTGGTTGCTTATATTTAAATCTGTACTTGGCTAAATAAATAGTAACTAGTGGCTTGTGGGGCATCTTGTCACACCATTTATAGGATAGGTATTTGTTTTGGATTGACAAAATTATAAGATATAATGAGTATATAGTCTTTTTTGGCATTGCATATTATTTATATATATATATATAAACACCATGTGGTTGTTTATATATAAATCTGTACTTCTTTTATACTATATATAGGATAGGTTCTCACAATAAGAACCTGTCATTACAAGAAAAACAGAAAGAAAGAAAAAAACAGCTTTATGCATTTTGGCACATTTGTCTAATTGCATTTTTGACTCAAAAAGAATGTGACATCTAGCTCCCGTTTTAATGCTTACATACTATTTTTGTATTACAACATATAGGTTTCAAAAGGCAGCCATGCACACATGAAATAGAAACCAACATGGGACTGCAAAGCATTCTACTGCTCCTTGATACATTATTGCTTAACATCTGACACCGGGAATCAGAGATATCCTCGAAAATAAAACAACTGGTGTCATTTTTCTTCTCTTCAAATTAAGAGCTTTATTCCAGTGTCTGCGGCACAGCGTGTCGCCTTTTTACGATTTACAACTTCAAGTGAAGCCCGTTCTATTTCCTACTTTTGAAACAAATCCAGAAGATTACAGCAGACAAACATCCCATGTAGAAGGTCTATTGAGAAAGAATGGGTGATATAGCAGTACCACATTGCCCTGCTCATTGTTTCGCTTTCTTCTCTTCTTCATGATGGAGGATTAAGCAGTGTCTTTAAATGGGTGCCAGGCTCTTAGCAAACAAACCATTCACAAACGGAAAACGCAATCGGGCAAATACTGTTAGCAGACAAAAGGACCAGGGTGCATGTCTGCAGACACAGAAAAGCCATTTCAGTTTGCTTGTCAGAGCACACAAGGGCATGAATATTCATTGCCCTATATTTTCAGCTGTGTGTTTTACTTATTTGTTTAAATGGTTTCTCTTGCTCTGTCTCTCTAACCCTCTCTTACGGCTTTCTTTGTTTTTTCCCCTGTGTACAGTTGCACAAAAGCGCAGTTGAAGTGCAAAAGCAGCAGATGTGTTTTCTACCACAAAGTCTCGGATTCGGTGCACGGAACAAAGAAGAGCGAAGAATGGTGTTTGGCTTTGGAGCAAGAAGCTATTATCCGCAGAGTTCCTCCCAAACCCAATGAGAGAAGTGACTATACTTCCATTCTCACAATTAGAGTTGCCAAGCATAACTCATAGTTTGATAGAAAAATAGTGCTACAACTGACATAACCCCTATTCGTTATGCCAGTTGTAGCACTATTTTTCTATCAAAAGGCATCAGCAATCACAATTTTAATTGGATTGTTTAATTGCAGCCAGATTTCTGTAGGAATTTTAAATTGTATATTATATAGACATACAATATACATCTAAAAATCAAAAGCATGCTTTTAAAGTGTTCAAATATTTTATGAAAATTGATACTTTTAAAATACTGAAATATTTACCTATTCATCAAATAATCCTTAAAAACAATAATAAAAAATTAATTAAATTAACTCACTGATGGCGATAATAATAAGAAATGTTTCTTGAGCAGCAAATCAGGGTTCTCTAAAGCCGCAGCGCGGGCCCCTGGGGGGGGGGGGGGGGGGGAAGATGGGCTGGGGGGGGGTGGGCGCAATTCTAGAATATGAAATTATTTTACAAATTATTTTACCTGTATGTAAGTTATGATTATCCTATGTGAACTATGGTTTATTTAAAAAAAAATATATATAAATATTAAAAAAATAATAATAAAAATAATATCAATTATACGGCGCACACTATGCTGAAACGTCACCAAACCGTTGACGTACTAGTGAACACAACGACATGAACACGCTGATAAATGCTAAGACTATTTAAAATGGACAAGTTTTTAGATAGAGGATGCAGTGTCTCAGCCGAGAAGGTAAATGCAGAAGAGCACAGCATGAAAAAAACGAAACTGCGTAAATTTGACGACTCGTACATAAATATGGCTTTTTGGAATATAGTGATGGCAGACCACAGTGCACACTGTGCTTGAAGATTTTATCCGTTGAAGCACTGAAACCATATAAACTCAACCGACATCTCACAACAATTCATCCAGAGCATGCAAATAAAAGTAAGGATTTTTTTCAGAGAAAGAAAGAAGAATACGTCAAGCAAAAGGTACGACTGACTAACATCACGACAATACCTGAGAAAGCACAGCAAGCATCGTATCTTGCAGCACTGTGAATAGCCAAATGTAAAAAGCCTCACACAATCGGGGAGGAATTAATACTTCCAGCAGCAGTGGATATGTGCCGAGTGATGGTTTTATTTTAAGAAATTCTCAGTTTTAGGGTAGATTAGGAGCTCAAAATATCTCTGTTTTTTAAATATATATATATTTTTTTAAACAGGCTGCATTTATCTGCTCGAAAATAAAGTAAAAACAGTAATATTGTGAAATATTATTGCAATTTCAAATAACTTTTTTATATTAATTATTCTTGTCATACAAAGTTGAATTCTCAGCAGTCTTGTGGAGCAAAACTGTGGATCTGGCAATGCTGGCTAGAACTACGGGTGATTCATCTGGTCAAATAGAGCTTGCTTTAATATCGCTTTTTTAACTGTTAATGCCTTATTTTCACGTTAATTTTAATTTCACCCTAAATTCAACAGAGATTTGCTTCAAGCACAGTATGAGTTGCAGTCTGACATGTTTTTCCGCCGCCTTTTGATTGACAGGATATAATCGGCCCTGATCGTTCCAAATCAGCCGATGGCCAATAGTGAAATAAATTGCTTTTATCGTCTGATACCAATTGTTGGCCGATACATCAGTGCATCTGTAGAAAAAAGTATACAAAAATAGAGTGTCCCTTATTTTCCTCTGTTGGAGTTGCCAACCATTGCATATTTAATTAAACAGGTAGCGCAAACAACAATAAAATGAGTGCAGAAAGCCTCAGGGGTGCTGCTCCGGATCCATTAAAGTTCATCAGCAACTTTGACAAAATGCAGCCGAACAGGAACTCCAGTCACCGGCGCTCCTCTGAGAGAGCCACGAAGCCACAGCGGCATCCCCAGGTGTTTGCATAATGAATTAAATGTTATTTGCCTGTTGTATCAGCGTCATGCTTATTCATGCTACAATGAGACAAAATAGTGAATGGATTCTTCAGGTGACTCATGCATAATTCAGCAGGAGCCGAGGTGAATCACCTGTGCCTGTGTTCAGACTTCACATTGATTTGCAGCTCTTGAATGCAGCCCAGAGTCTGGCACGATGAGATGGTGGCCTTGGGTTACTTCATATTTAGTGTGTAGCTAGTGGAGTTATTCATTATCAGAGTGTTATTCAATTACACGAGAATCTTAAGGGGATAGTTCACACAGAAATGTAAATCCTGACATTATTTGCTCAACCTCATGTTGTTCCAAACCTGTATCTTAAGTTTTTTTTTTCTTCTGTAGAACACAAAAGGGAGGATTTTTTACAAAAATGATCAGCTTTCTTTCAGGCTTTCTACCTCGTGATTTGACTTTATATGTCATTGCTTAACTTTTTCTCACAACTGCAACATTATCTCACAACCAATTTGTACGTATTTTACGAGTTGGCTAATTTGTATGAACTCACTCGTACGATTTGTCTAAACCCCAGTGACCGGTAGGTTTAGGGTGGGGTTAGGTGTAAGTCATTCGTACAAATTTATATGAATTGACAACTTGTAAAATACGTACGATTTAGAAAAAATCGTATGAATTTGTACGAGTGAGGTCGTACGAATTAGCCAACTCATAAAATATGTACGAATTGCCGTGAGATTGTGCTGAACTTTCTCATGATTTCAAGATTGCAACTTTTTTTTTTACTATCATTGTGACTTTATATCGTATGATTGCAAACTTTTTTTTTTATTATAGACTTTTTATTTTGTGATGTGACTATATCTCACGATGTAACGTTTCCTCGTAATTAACTTTTTCTCATAATTGTGACTATATCTCACAGTGTAACTATTTCTCATAATTGCGACTTTACATCTCGTGACAATTTGCAAATTTATATATTTATTTGACTATATCTCATGATTGTCATTTTGTCTCGTAATTGAGATTTTAAATCTTTACATATATATATTTTTCTCATAATTGCAGCTTTATATATTAATAATGTGACATTTGTCACAAATGTGTATTTTTTACATTATATATATTTATATATATATATATATTATATATATATAGGGCTGTCAATCAATTAAAATATTTAATCGCAATTAATCACACATTTTTATTTGTTCTTTAATGTACCTTAAATTAATACTTTAATCAACTCTAATCAACATGGGCATGGACAAATAAGGATGCTTTAATAAAATGTACACTTTATTGTTATTGAAACCATAGTCAACATAGAGCATGAAGAGTAGACATGTTTCAAAGGTCATAGATGGTCATAGACTATACAATATCTTGTAATTGTTACTTTTTTGGAAGTTTTGTTTTGTACTCTGAGGTAAAAACGGGCTTTTCTATTGAGAAAAAACCCCACATCAAAACAAGATGACATTAGAGTAAGTAAATATGATAAAATTTTAATTTTGAGGTGAACTTTTCCTTTAAATATAAAATCTTTAGATACTGCATCACCAAATGTCATGATCTTACCAAACAAATGCACAGCTATCAAACGATCAAAGTGACAAATGCTTGACCTATTTTTGAACTTTAGTAATGCCATACTTTAACAAAAAGTGAAGTTGAGGGTTTATGTTGTGTTTCTCTCTTTCTATGCCTTACATCTCACTATAAGCAAGTCAGAGATTATCTATTTTTTACCCTCACATATCTCCTCAACTCCCTTTGTAGAGTTCTGAAATAACTGACATCACTGCTAGAGAAATAATCTGGCTCAATACTATTCACAATATGCATAATTTATATCTTCTTCGGGTTCTCCTCCAGCTCCCACTGTTTTTTGAGATGGGCAAGTAAGTATACTCTACTTTTAGCTACTGCAGTTATAGTTTTACACGTTTAGCCATTTTCTCATCAAGCTGTTACAATTATAAGTTAAATGCACCACAAATAAAAGGCATTAAGATTACAATTAGGATGGGTTAGTTGTTGATGCAAAAGTAGTTCAAACGTAAAGCTTTTCGCAGAGCGTTCATGGAACATTAACTACAATATTTCTCTGATCAGTAGAGGGAGACGAAATCTAATATACATAGTTTTTTTCTTTTTGCTCCAGAGTGAATCTTTCAAACAAAATCAGTTAAAATAATTCCAACAAACTGTGTCTCATTACTTCCTGTTAGTCACTGATAAACACACTCCCATTAGAAGGAGAAAACCAGCTATGCAAATACGAGTTATTTTATATCTCGGTTGGTTTTGTGTTAGTTTATAAATACTCATTTTAAATTCAAATTTGAGCTGGTTTGTGTATATGGTCAATAAGTGTTATGTTGCAGCTTTGGTTATTCGCTCGTCTTTGGCCTGCCATTCTTGAGTTCCCCGAGAAGAGAAGAACGGTTGGAATGTTAGCTAAATTTAATAAACGTCAATCTCCTTGACAAGCAAAATTACACATCAGCGAGGCATGCCAATTACATAGACGTTCATACCCTGTTAAACCCCGGTCACACTGGAATGTTGATAAGCTTGCTAGACGAACAAAGTACACACTCACACACCACACACAAACATAAAATTGCTAGTATGTATTTATCTATTTTTCCAAAAGATCAAGACAAAATGCATGATATACAAAGAACTCATTTTTTATATGAAGAAAATGGGGGCGTGTCTGTGCACTGCCATACAAATCATTGCCGCAATGCGAGGGTGTTGTGAGTATTTGTGGTTGCTAATGTGTTCTAAGAGGTTTTTAAAGTGTTGCTATGCAGTTGCTAAGGTGTTCTGGATAATTTTTAGGTGGTTGCTTACACAGGAGAAAAAAATGCACCCACAAGTTTAGAGCATTGCTATGCGGTTACTAGGGTGTTGTGTTTCTTTTATTGTGTTATGTGTTTAGTAGGGTGTCGCTATGTAGTTGGGATTTTTTAATGTTGCTGTGCAATTGCTAAAGTGTTCTGCATAATTGTTAGGTGGTTGTTTACTGACATGGGTCAACCGAACCCACCCACAAGTTCAGGGCGTTGCTTTGGGGTTGCTAGGTTGTTCTGACATGTGGTTCTGTGTGGTTGTTAGGGTGTTTGATGGGATTTTACAGTGTTGCTATGGAGTTGTTAGGGTGTTCAATGTATTTTAGAGTGTTGCTATGTTGTTGCTAGGGTGTTTTGACAGGATTTTAGAGTGTTGCTATGCAGTTGATAGGGGTGTTCTGGATAATTGTTAGGTGGTTGCTTACTGACACAGGTAAAAAAAAACACCCACTAGTTCAGGGGGTTGCAATGGGGTTGTACCAGAGTTCTAAGTGTTTTATAGTGTTTCTATGAGCTTGATGAAGTGTTGTGGGAAATAATTAGGTGATTGTTTAGTGACTCAGATCAAAAGAGCAAGGTCTTTAGTTCAGGTCATATTTTAGATATGTCCAGCTGTGAAATCCAATGCAGCAGCAAGCTCTATGTTGACTTGAATTCCAGCACTTATGTACAATCCTGCAGAATGATTTCACACAGGGAGGTTTGTTGCCTTTGGACACAGAAAGCGACACCGGCGCTACTTCTAACACTTCAGAAAAGCCGCCTCAGCAAGGATTTCTCACACTTGGGCTCAATAGCGCTGCAATGTCCTGTAAGCTTTTCACAGGAAAGAGGAAAGAGCAGCTCTCTGCAAAATGCAGACAATCTCTGCTCTTCAACTTAACATTTCCTTCTGCTGTCTAAGCAAACTTTTCAATGCAATATTAAAGGGACATTAGTCGGCTAATCAGAAATAATGTTTTTTTTTTCAGTGATGGTAAAGAAACCAGAAGCCTGTGAAGTGTTCACATTGTCAAAATGTGTATTTGCATTTTTTTTACATATATTTTAAATAATATGCACATTTTAACTTAAGTTTTTCATAATATGTACACTATTTTTAACATGTGTGTGTGTGTGTGTGTGTTTCTATTTTTAAAATGCATTTAAAATAAATATTTCCCTTTTATATAAGATATTTTGTTGTGATTTCACCCACAAATTCATATATATTCTCATATATTGTGTATATATAATATACACAAACAAGCTACAAATACGAACATATACTTTCATAAATTGTCAAGTATTTACAGTATATATCATGCTAGTATGTTTAAACGGTAATATTTTTTACTGCTTTTAATTTATGCTGATTTGCTAAAATTATTATAACTATGATAAATACATTCTTCACAATTATTTTCTCACTTTATGAGAATCATTGAGAATAATCAAAATTACAACAAACTCAAAAGCCAATTCCTGGATGCAGTACAAAACGTTGAAATTTGGGTGTAGAAATGTTCCCTACACTAGTCTTACGTTTTGTTTGTATTTGTGCATAATTGTATTATTTTGCATCATTCTTTAAGTGATTGACTGTTAAAATAACACAGGCAGCAAACACTATCATTGGCTGCAGTTAATTCTTAGTGAACTTGTCTTTACAATCTTTAAACACACACACACACACACACACACACACACACACACACACATGAAGCAATACCAGATGTGCCCATGAGAGTGTACGCAGGTGAGAGTAACAGGAAGTGCTGGATGATTTAGACCAGTGTCTTCGGAGAGAGTAGCCCTGTACCTTTAGTTTGAAAAGGCCAT
Source organism: Ptychobarbus kaznakovi (assembly GCA_027422405.1). Taxonomy (NCBI): domain Eukaryota; kingdom Metazoa; phylum Chordata; class Actinopteri; order Cypriniformes; family Cyprinidae; genus Ptychobarbus; species Ptychobarbus kaznakovi. The sequence goes on from CM049796.1 coordinate 38,045,377, forward strand.
ATTCAACACATCATCCATCAGCGCTGTCACAGACCAGCCAACCTGCCTCCATTCCCACTGATATTTCTCTCTCCATCTCTCAATATATCATTTTTTTCCAGCTTCCTCTCCATTTCTGTCTCTCACTTTCCCCCAGCCTCTCTTTCTTTCTCTCTGTTCTTCTGTCTTTCTGTTCTTTCTCTCTGTTCCTCACCTCCATTTCTCTTTCCCAACCTGCCATGCTCGTGTTTAATAGACGAGGTAGCCATTTTCACTTCGTATTTTTTCAGTATAGCAGTCAGAGAAAGACTGAGGTGGAGCGCCGGTGAAAGCCGCGCTGTCTATCACTGCCGTCCCACCAGAGAGAGGAGGCCGGCATATGGGCGTGTATAATCTTGGATTGGACATCCCGTCATGGATGTTATCAGTGTTGCCAACAATCTGTTCGGGGCTACGGCAATGAATGCTGCTTCTAAAATTCCCAACAGAACCTTTATGTATTATAGGAGGATTATGGGTACTTTTGAATAAATGAGAAAAATATGGTGCTTGAGGGTTTTAAACAACATTAATATGCCAGGATTTCAAAGTTTGGGATCTTTGGGAAAGTTTGTACGTGCAGTGCATCTAGCAAACCGTATGAGGCATGTTTTAAACAGACAGATTATGAGAAATAATAATATTTTATTTTATTATGATTTTTATTCTATTGGCATTTTTATGATGACCCCCCATTTTTACATATATATATATATATATACCTTTTATTTTGTGTTTATTTTATTATTATATTTTTTATTTTTTGTTGCCAAGGCAACATTTCTAATTAAGCTTTTTTTCATCTAATATTTATACGTATTATTATTTAGCTTAATTTCAATCACCAAATATAATCTTAAGTATTTTTAGTTTTAGTTAACACTACTGTTTAATAGAGCCAGAAAGAGGGTGGACAAGAGGGAATACTCTCAACTCAGCAATACTCTCATGACCATGATATAATTTTGCACTATAGCTTATACTGTGGCTCAATACGGTTGATTGATTGATTGTTTAGCAGTTTAGTATTTATGTGGTCAGGCTGCACAGTTCAACATTTAATAACTACAGCAGTGTTATAATGGCATTAAAGGAATGTTCTGTTCAATACCAGTTAATCTCTATCGACAGCATTTGAGGCAGCGCGCCTACAGAAATGCACTTCAATGGGCCAAGACAATCTGAAGGCTTTAAACACAATAATAAATGTGATCTGATCAGTAAAGTTGTATGAATCATATTTTAACAGTGATACTATTAATCCAGGTAGATTAATTATGAGTTACTGATTTAATTCCAATGTAAATGGGAATTGTGGACTCATATTTTGGTCAGAAGTGACGGTTTGAAGTTAAAAACTTCTTAAAGATGGATTTGTTTCTTACAAACATGCATCTTTTCACTTCACAAAGTCTTAAATTGATGGACCAGAGTCGTGTGAATTACTTGTGGATATTTGTGATGTTTTTATCAGCTGTCTGGACTCTCATTCTGACGGCACCCATTCACTGCAGAGGATCCATTGATGAGCAACTGATATAATGGCATTTCTTATGTTATGATGAAGAAATGAACTCATCTACATCTTGGCTTGAGGGTGGGTACATTTTCAGCACGTTTTGGGTGAACTATTCCTTTAATCCAGTGCATTGCCTTGCCCAACATAGACTTCCATTGTAAATCCAGTGCTTTGAACACAATTTTTGCTTGTTTTACGAACCAAAGCATAAGGTGAAATTATTTTTTAGCAGTAATTGACGTCATGGATGCTGTTGATCGAGCTTAACTTGTGTTGAACTCAACATTCCTTTAATTTAAAAATGAGTTGCATGTTCATGCAGCATGTCGCACCTCAATTATTAATCTTTCTTTAAAATCTCCTCTTGAACGATAATGAGATAACGCATTAATGTTTCTGTACATCAAAGTCCCACCTGACATTAAAAAAAAAATACTTGGATCAACTACTTATTAATTTTGGAGCAAATTAATTGCGTTTTAATCTTTTAACATTCAATTGAGTGCCTCTGTATTTGAGAATGACAGAAACTAATTTGGTTCTGCTGCTTATGTAGTCAAATGTTCCTGATAGTTCTCCTGTTTTCAGCTACTAGGTAGGTGGAGATGCCATAACAAAACATGTGCTGACAAGAATATCCTCTGAAGAGGAAAAACAGTGTTCTGTACACACTCAAATGCACAACCAACTCATTATTTCTCTCTCCACGGATAATTGATGTGGCGGCTTGCCGGAACGCTCAGACCTATTTCATAAGTGAATGAAAAAATAAAATAAAATTACGCATATAGTGAATTAGATCTCTCTAGTTTTGTGGCAGTGCGTTCAAATAAGTATAAATTTACCACAGGAGGATTGCATTCTGTGCACTTGGCAGAGTACATTTATTTCAGTACATTTATGCAAACATTTGAAACAAAGATTCAGGGTGAGAGTTTGTTTGAGCTGCAGTTTATTTTGATTCTGAATAGATACTGAAATTGTTTTTTTCAATTCTACAAAATAAGGAATTGTGAAGCTTTAAAACATAAAAATAGTCAGAATAGTGAGGAATTGCTTAACTCTTGTTTTTCATTTTCTCCTGATTGTCTAGATAGATAGATGTATATTATTTTCTATTTATTTATTTACTTACCATTTCTTTATTTTACTTCATTTCATTTCCGGAATGTCTTCTTGGTGATTTCTTGGTTGTTATAAATGGTTTGACTGAGTGCTTGTATGTTTTCTGGGTAGTTTATAGGCCTGTGATATTATTTGCTAAAGTTTTATTGGATTTATAGTTTCTAGGGTAATCTGAGAGTTTGATTGCTTATTTTTTTATTTATAGGTTTTCTTTTAGGGTTGAAGTTCTGTAGGGGTTCTGTAGACATTCTTACAATTAACTTAATGACATTAATCTAACAGTAGCCATTGACTTTTATGATAAAATAGTATATTATGATATATATATTATATTAAAAACCATGATATATAATATATATATATATATATATATATATATATATATATATATATAATATATATATATATATATATATTGTTATGATGATAATATCCATATTATGATAAAAAATGGCTTCCATTAACTGCTTAGATACCAACATTTTTCCAAATCTTTTGTGTTCAGCAAAATAAAATAAAAATAAAAAAACAGGTTTGGAACAAGAGTAAATGATAACTATCTTCCTCACTATTAGCTGTCTCCCACAATTAAAGGGAAAGTTCACCCAAATTATTAGGTTTAGGGATTGGGATGAGGGTTTGACAAGTCCATTTTTAGCCAATATTGTTTTTTCTCCACAGAAAAGGAGTGAATTAAATGCAAATGGAAGCAGAGAGAAAGTGATTTTGAGTGCTGCTGGTGTCCAACCGCTGCACGGTCCCACAGTGGCCAGCAATACCATCTGCTGTTTGGATAACCTCTCACCCCAGGCCTTCCCTGGAAGCCACACGGGCCACCTGTGAGCGTCCGTGACAGGTACTCACCAGTCAGCGGAGGACACAGGACTCAGATGCTCTCAGCCTAGCTGGAATTCTGAGTGGACCCTCGTAACCTACGGGATTACAAAATATCCCGCCCACTTTGAGAGGATGGAGGGAGCGAGAGCAGAACAGATGTAGAGATTGAGGCTGCTGGGTGCCAAACAGAGATGTGGCGATCATGCAGAGATGGGGTTTAATTACTTCCTCCGCCCAGACACTCCTGCAGCAGTTGGCACCGCAAGCCCACTGCGACGTCTGATTGGAGGACTCCGAGTGAAGAAATTCAGATGCTCTGCCTTCAGGCGGTTGTTGCCTCATGAACATCCATTTAAGTGTTTTTAAAGTCAAACTACGTGAGGAATTGGAATAAGTTAATTAATTAAAACAAACAATTTGACAAAATTCATGGTTAGGGTACAATTTAAGGCACCCCGTAGGGTAAAAGGCCCATTTGATAATTTTCTTTTAGTAGTAAACACGTCCCAAAAGCACTTTTCCAAAACAACTTTTTTATTTTGGTTTGTTGCTGTGTTTTTTGAATAAACAAAGAAACCAAAAGATAAAATACTGAGGTAACATAAAGGTGAAATTTAATTTGATCTAAAGATTATTTTGCAGATTAATTAGAATATCTGAATTCTCTAAAGTGATTTTAGTTACATTGACATACTGTGTGTGTGTGTGTGTGTGTGTGTGTGTGTGTGTGTGTGTGTGTGTGTGCGTGTGTGTGTGTGTGTGTGTGTATTTGTGTGTGTGTGTGTGTGTGTGTGTGTGTGTGTGTGTGTGTATGTATATATGTATACATATGTATGTATGTATATATGTGGCTTTGCATGGTTAAACGATGTATAGCTGTTATCACTTAGAGTGAACTCATTTTTGTTGTATATATTTTTTGACAATAATGGCTAAATGTTGAGTTATTTTCAGAGGACAGCAAATCTTTACTTCTATACAAGTTGCACATCGACTACTCTAAAATATATACAAGTTTAATTTCTCTATTGGCCCTTGAAAATATATACTAAATTGACCGCTGAAATGTGAGGGGTATACTCACTTTTGTGAGATACTGTATATATACAGCATATATTATGTTTGTGTGTGTGTCATATCTTGAATATTTGTGTGTATGTATAATACATATTTAATTATAATAATATTAACATTTTCTAAATTATATTTTCTAAATTATTATTTATTTACATAAGATCTATTTATTTATTTTTTTTTGTTTGTTTTTTGATTTCTTGAATCTGAGCATGTGCGAACTCATTTCAATTAGAAAATATTGCTGAGTCAACATATCTTTGTCAGCATCATTGTTCATTAGTTTGCTACAACTTCTGTTATAAGACAGCAGCAAGTGCAATATGGGTCTTTTTTTCCTAGTTATCTTACAAAACGTTCCAGCTATGGGGTGAAAAAAGACTTTTCAACAAGTTTGATATTGACTCTGCAGGCTTATCTTTTTCCTTTGATCAATATTTGATAAAGCCATTTTGCAACTAGCTGTTGCACCCATAAACCAGCACCATCTTGACGCATTTGGTTAAACCTTCTGATTGTTTTTCATTAAGTCTCTGAGTTTTATCTCGACCGAATAATGACAGAAAGCTGCTGTGCTTTCCCCCACATAATACATACAAATAAAACCATGTATCTCAACTCTTAGAAATGCTGTTCTAGACAATATCTACTGTATATTCACACCTTGGCACTTCTGATTACCCTTACCAGACTAGGCATGACCGTTGCTAAGAAACTGTTGCCGCGGTGAGGGCTAATGCAAGACAGCTAAGTGGATTTCTATGTGAAAATGCTGGGAAATGAGGGAGTTTGGATTATGTCCTCTCCTGAGCCACACCAAGCACAACTCATCCTCTGAGTGGACTTGACACAAGATAAAATGCTTATTTTTTATATAATCCCAATGATAAATCTGTTAGCGCAGTCTATAACAAAATCCACAATTCTCTACTAAGCAAACAAACAACTGACTAAATAAATGAAATCAATACTAAGTGATTAAAAGGAAAAAAAAAAGAAGAATGATGGAAAAATCAATCTTGCGGGACTTTTGGAAAGACATGCAATCCATTTGGTGGCTCGCCAGCTTGTTTTCGACAGACAAAAGTTCTGAGCACATCAGTTGTTGCATCGTAATGCCAAAAATCCATTGGTCCAGGATTCTGAACATGCGTCCTTGGCAGGTGGCAGGCTTTGCTTTGGCTCGCTTTCACGTGCATTTCGTTTAAGACTTTGAAATGCGTCGATGCCGAACCTGCCAGGAAAGGGATCTCTCAAACATACAGCACTGATCTTTGATGAAGCTACGGATGGGGAAACTTTGCACAAGTGGTTATTGAAGAGAGCATTAAAGGTATAGTTCGCCCAAAATAAAAAGCATGTCATCGTGAACTCACCCTCATGTCACTCGTGTCGTGTTACTTTCGTTCTTCATGTCCAATGGAATTGAAAGTCAGTGTTGTTTTGATCCCATTGCATTTCATTATATGTAAATAGATGAAATATTCTTCAGAATATCTAATTTTGTGCTACACAGAGAAAAGAAACATGAGGGTGAATAAATTAGAGAATTTTCATTTTTTCTTCTTTATAGATATACGAAATCAAAATTGACTTATAGATTTAATGTGGACCTATTTACTGATGATCAGAAAGTTGCAACTTCTTACTTGATAATGTGTATGTATGAGGGAGATGTGGACAGGTAAGAACATAAATTGAATATAAATGTCATAATTTTGTAATTTTAATAATTCAGGTAAATTGATGACTGGCAAAAAAGGTACCAATTATCCAGAATTAACCCTGTATACATTCTGTAAGATTTTGTAAGGGTCTTATGCTCAACAAGGCAGCAATCTTTTAATGAAAAAAATGGTAAAATCAGTATTATTGTGAAAAATAACAAATACAATTTAAAATAACTGTTGTTTATTTGAATATAGTTTAAAATGTTATTTATTCCTGTGATGTAAAAGGTGAATTTTCAGCATCATTACTCCAGGCTTCAGTGTCACATGATCCTCCAGAAATAATTTTAATATGTTGATTTTTTGCTCAAGAAACATTTCTTATAATTATCAATGTTGAAAAAAGTCATGTCACTTAATATTTTTGTGGAAACCAGGATTTCAGGATTATTTTCTAAATAGAACAAAGATGAAGTTCATTATTGTGTTTGTGATTTATCTGGGAATATATATATATATATATATATATATATATATGTGTGTGTGTGCGTGTATTTATATATCTTGGAATTTCCATTTTTCTGCTGATGTAACAGAGAAAATAATATGAATGAATAATTAATAAGTAATATATATATATATATATATATATATATATCAGCATTCAATTTATTCAAATGCTGGTGAGTAAATACAAACCCTTTAATATTTCCTACTAAATATTTTGTTTAACATGTAAATGCATCCCATTGTGGAAGTTCAGTGCATTGTAAATGCCGTTTCATGTCATCTTCAATTCCGTTTGTGTGAAACAAATACATCAAAAAAATTAGAAGAAAGGCTTTGCAACAACACAGTGTAATGGTCTGACACGTTTGGTCATCTAGTTAATAGGAACTGTTGAGGAACATGGCAGCTAGATGTTCAGAAGAGAGAATAAATTGAGTAGACTGACCTATCAAGTAAAGAAGACTCGGTGTGTTTTATCATGACTCAGATACCGATAACCTTATCAACAACTTATCAGTCCATGGCGGCTTAAAGATTTTCTGCTCAAAAATATACAGGCGGCGAGAATGAGAGAGAGACATTGAGAGAACGAGAGAGAGAGAGCGTTCTTTTATTTTGTTATTTTTTTGGTAACATTTCCAGGATGACAACATGTGAAATCCCAGCGATAAGAGGAGGCTACGTCTTTGGAGCCTGACAGTCATACGTACGTGATAAGACAATCTCTGAAGGAATGGCTGCTGATGGCTGATTCATCTGAACCTTGAGGATATGTGAAATTAAATAAGGTGGAAAACAAGGTCAGCGATGGGCTTCTTGACCTTGCCCGTGGGTTGCGAACTATGTAATCCACAATCCTCTTAATTTTTGTCTCTTGTGCAGTCAAGATGCTCCTCTTGCAGTCTGAACTCATATGTGGCTGTTATTTTGTAGCCGTGGGATGTCAACTGTACTGTTTGTGCTTCACATCAATGAACTTTTCTTGTTTCTGAACAATCTTCAAAGGGTCAAGGTTGGGCTAGTTTCAGTGAGCCTGCTGGTAAATGTTGTTTGGTCATGTATTCTGAGTAAAATATCTTTGCAAGCAATATGCAAATCACTAAATTTCCATTGTTATTATAGACATTTTTGGAGGGTAAACAGTTTGTACCCAATCTAACCTCATCTAAGCTTTCAGTAAGACAAAAGCTTTGCAGCTTCCACCTCACCGATCATATGACCGTGCCATTGAACATCTGCCAGGCAATGTATCTAATCACAGACATATCTGTTGATTTCTGGAATGCAATAGCCAATCAGAGATATTTATATTAGACAGAATCCACTCACCGCCGAAACCCACAAGTTTTTGTTCTTGAGCTCGTGACTAGAGAATCTTTCCTCTCACAACCTTAGGGCACCCTCACCAGAGTACTAACCTCCCTATTCTGGACTACATTACCCATAACCCCATACCTGGAACTGCACCTGTTTCCCATTTCCCCCAGTTTATTTATGCACCCCATTTCCTAACACTCTTTGCAAAGTCTTGTTTTGTCTCGGCAGACATTTTTGAGAGTTTCTTCCTAATTATTTTCAATGACTGGGTTTTTGACCCTTGGGTTGTCTGTTACCGTTAATGATTCTTGATGCCTGCTTTCTGATCTTGCTTGTTTGCCTGGACTTACTGTTTGACTATTGCCTGCCCCGAACCTGTGCCTGTTTTTGACCATGAGCTTTGTCTCTCGTATGCTGTATACTGCCGGTAATCGACCCCTGCCCATTTGTTTACTCTCTCTGCTATTAATGTTAAAGGGGTCATTGGATGCCCATTTTCCACAGTTTGATATGATTCTTCAGGGTCTTAATGAAAAGTCCATAACATACTTTTGTTAAAATTCCTCAATGGTAACAAATGTGACTTTACCTCACAATTAGAACTTTATTTCTGACAATTTTGACTTTATATCTCACAACTGTGACTTTATAAATCACAATTTAAACTCTATACCTCATAATTATGACTTTATACCTCTCAAATCTCGCACTTCTTTCTTTTTTTTCTCTTAAAATGTTTTATTCAAATCTAAACGCGTTCACATATTTAAACCTTCAGAGGTCAGATACCATTAAACATATTAATGAACCTGCAACCTCAGACACAAATCTCCTCTTCAACCTTTCAAAAAGACAGTGACCGCAAATGTTTGCTTCACCAACCAGCACCCAGCGATATGTCTGCAATGGTGTATAAAATGACCTAATTTGAAATCCCGTTGAGTGGCAGAGCAATTTAGAGATGTTCACGACCAGGTGAGGGTGACCGAGAAGAGGGACCCACATCCCTTGGATAAAGAGAGAGGAGAGAGACGTCCATTCGCCGAGGGCAGCATCTGAAAGTGTCAGAGGCGAGAGAAGACAATTGCGTCTTTAAGGGTTTCAGACTAAACAGCTTATTTGTATTCCAGCCGTACTTCGCGTCTCCTCTCGTGTGACTGAACGAGGAAGGGAGGCTGAGAGTGATGAATACTGAGGAGGGAGGTAAGGAGAGAAAGAGAGAGAGATGAGCCTAAATGTGATGCAGCAGAATGCTGTAACAGAACAGGCTTTGGTAGACGAGGGAACACAGGCAAGTGCACACTCACACACTGTCGCGCACATGAATACACACTAACAGGTTTGCAGAAAAAGCGAGAGAGAAGGAAAGCGACGAATGGCATCTTAAGTCCTCAGCGCTTCGGTTTACGGACGTATGGTTTCAAAACCTGTAGTCAAGGTCTTCTCAGTGGCACTTCAAGGAAAGACTCGCGCCAAACAACATGCGGCATCTCTGATTCGTTCCACAGGTGAGGGAGGAGAATCGAGTGAGTCGTTACGTTGCGGCCCTGAACTTCTGCCCTCTTAAGGCTGAAAGAAAAGTTCAAATTACATCTGGTTTTGAATAAAAGGAAGCTGTTTTTGCCAAAAAACGGATTTTGGAAGCTGCATTTTTTTGTATCTGTACGCTGAAGTGAAACTACTTTTGTGATAATGTCCCGGGAAACTGCAAGGTCAAACAGGCAATTTTGTGTTATTTGCTAGCGTCGGCGCAGAATGAAATAACTTGAATCCAGCATGTCATTACATTGACTTCATCAGTGGTGAGTAACTTCCTGAAAGACTTTTATGGCATATTTAAATTATTGTGCTTCTCAGTTGTTTGATATTTTGGCTCATTCGTGAGCAACAAAAAACTTTAATATCTGATTTATTTTAATTAATTATATTATTATTAGATTTTTTAGTTTAGATTTATTTTATTGTATTGTTGTTTTATTTGGTCATTCAAGTATTACATGGATGCATTAGACACTTTTATCCAAAGTGATTTAGAAGACATGTTTCATCAGTATGTGTACTCCTTTGATATCAAACCCATGACCTTGGTATTGTTAGCACCATTCGCTACCAGAAACAGAAACACTTTCAACAGCATTCGGAAACAGGCGATAATAAGAGTCGCCTCTTTGTAAGCTCACAAAAGTGTCTCTCAAACTCAGTCATCTAATATACCAAAGACATCATTTCTGTGACAGTATTGGTTAGACTATGCATTACATGTTTTTGTCTTATATTCGGTGGCTCGTTGACCTCAGAAAGCACTTTGGGCACATTATAGGAAATGGTGATGTACTGTACCAAGAAATCTAGAATATTAGAGAGATTTAAGTTTGTCCTCAAAGTTTCTTGTTTTTTTTTGACGGGAAAGGGCAGCACTCTACTCATTTAAATAGACAATTTATTGAATAACAGCCATATGCTGTATGTCTGTAATGCTTTCTGCTTGACCAACAGTGCATTTTATGCAGACCTTTTTATCTGAAATGATACAGCATGTAATACATTTTATCAATGCATTTCCTGGGAATCAAACCAATGACCTTTGTTTGAGCTACAGGGCAAGTAACTTCCCAGTATGTGGCAGCTGATCTGAGACGGATATCTGCTGAACTTGTATGATGAGTCACTTCCTGTGGTGACTGGGGCACAAATGTCCATGTGGGAATAAAACGCTACAAACTCCGCATTCGTTTGGTCTTCCGGTTTCATCAAGTTTGGAAACTTCTGCAGATTAGCCTCAGGCACTAATTCATATAATCTCAAAAATGCAGTTTTAACAGCTTCAAAAGCAAGACTGTGTTCAGACATCAGAGAGAAGTGAATCTCTTGAGTCCTACCTTCCAAAACACTCTGCAAAATCAATGTCCAATGACAGTGTTCAGGCCAACCAAAAGTAGCTACTGTCAATTTTGTACAAAAATGTATGTATATGTTATATCTCAGATTTAAAAAAAAAAATAGACACATTTATTTAATAACTGAAAATATTGTAATATTTTATAATTTTATTTAATATGTCCCATTTCCCATAAGACACATCTCAAATCTCACTCGTGAACATTTAAATATGAAATTATTGACATGCAACCTGGTGTGATATATCTCAGAACTTTCTTCATATAATTTTATAAAGATTTATAAAATAATAGAAAGTATTTGTTATGTCCTAAATGTTCTTTAAAAAAAAAATTCTCTCTGACGCAAATTGTAAATCTCATTCGTGTATATTTAAATATGACATTATTGATGTCAAACCTGGTACAGCACATTTTAGAAATGTATTTATATTATTTTATCAAGATTTATAAAATAATGGAAAATTATTCTTAAATGAAGTATTTTCTAATATAATAAGTATTACGTATATTACATTAAGTATTGTCTTTTTATAATATGGTTTTTTTCTCTCTCTGACACAGATCTAAACACACATTCGTGCACATTTATATATGACACTATTATTGACATCTCAGATAAGAACTTTTTGGAAAAAATGTATGTGAAATGTGTGTTGGAGGCATTTTTGAGATGTTATGAAACTCTAGGCGAGACATCTGTGACATTAATGGCATCTCAAAGGTAAAAAAAAATGGTAGACAAAAAGTTTCCATTTTCTCTGTATTTAATGGTACTGCTGTCAAATACAAGCAATTTAGATATGAATAAACGTTTTCATTTGTGATTTGTTCTTTGCCTGGAGTTCTAGTTTTCCACCCAAGGCCTCACATATTCATTATGTTTGTAATTAAACTGGCAACAAGCTTTGACGACAACAAACTAGGCATTTCTAGTCTTGTAACATAACATTTCTCACTCTCAGACGGGGTTTAACGGTTTCACCCAAAGACAGAGCGATCTCCTCCTGTCTCCCTGGTGGTCCTCAGAGGAGCGCTGAGACAGTTGTCTTGATTATGTTGTTAGTAGAAGTGCTCATCCCGTCTTAATGCAATTAGGGATGTGACAGCCTTCTCAGTGAGTTATGATGTTCAGTGCGCTGCACAGCTCAGTGTATCACAAAACCCATGACACCACTGTGATTGACAGCGTAATAACTGACATTGTTATGAAAATGAATGTGGAGGTAAACTCCTGCTGCTCTGTGTCTATAGTAGATCGCAGACAGGAGGTCGTCAGATGTAATACAGCTCATATTGTGATATTTTTAGCCCCTAGGTGCTGTACAGTAGATATGCAAATAGTGGGTTGGATATAAGATACTATGTATGGAACAACATGCATTTTTTTCCCTCTGGTATTATATATATATAAATATATTTGTCTTTATTTTATTTATATTTATTTATTTTAAGTAGTGTTTGAATATAATAAAGTGCCTGCCAAGAAAAAACAAAAATCAAAAGATAGTTTCTTTGCACAGTACTCATGAAGTGATTCTTTGTTTGGAAGTATGTTTTTAAAAATCACAACAATCATCATGAAATGCCAATAATCAAGTATTTGTTGGCTTTTCACAGGTAAATACATAATAGATGGCTCAAAGCAATGGTTCACCCAAACCGAAAATGTGTTATTTATTCATTCCACCCAAATCCATTTTAGACTTTGTCTTTTGTGGAAGAGAATAGGTAACTTTTAGAGCTTCAAAGCAATATAAAAATCATGCAAACAACTACAAAAATACATAAATGTGATAAATGATTCATGTCATGTGATTCAAACTCTTCTGAAGCAATGTTCACTTATATAAGGAACCGACTGAATCATTCAAACCATATGAAGGGTTAATGTCTTATTTAATCAAATGTTTTATTTTAATTTTACAACGGACTGAATCTTGACTGAATCTAACAAAATCATGACTGCATCAAATAAAACTGGTCTAGTTTTGTCAACTGAATTAATTCCATTAAATAAATAAATAAATATATACATATTTATTATATATTATAATTAGAAACAAGAGACCAAAAAATGCAGATGAGCTGAAGGCCACTGTCAAAGAAACCTGGGCTTCCATACCACCTCAGCAGTGCCACAAACTGATCACCTCCATGCCACGCCGAATTGAGGCAGTAATTAAAGCAAAAGGAGCCCCTACCAAGTATTGAGTACATATACAGTAAATTAACATACTTTCCAGAAGGCCAACAATTCACTAAAACATTTTTTTTTATTGGTTTATGAAGTATTCTAATTTGTTGAGATAGTGAATTGGTGGGTTTTTGTTAAATGTGAGCCAAAATCATCACAATTAAAAGAACCAAAGACTTAAACTACTTCAGTCTGTGTGCATTGAATTTATTTAATACACGAGTTTCACAATTTGAGTTGAATTACTGAAATAAATGAACTTTTCCACGACATTCTAATTTATTGAGATGCACCTGTATATAATTTGGCTTCAGACGAGTTGGAATGCTTGGTATGATTAATATGAATCACTTTTATAATACATTTATGGTGGTTGTTGTCATTCAATTATATTATATATTAAACAAAACAGCTAGGATATTATTTAATTTATTTTATTTAATGATGTATTATTTTCACAGTAGAAATAAAGTCTTGGAACAACATGCAAATGATCAAACAAGAATATTCATTCTTGAGTACGTTTAAGTACATTAAAACATCAGTCACACTGGCCTGTTTAATAAAACCCTCCGCCTGGATAGAGGATTTGTCCTTTCTAGGGCAACGTGTGTACCTGAGACCATCTGTAGCTTGTGTGTTTATGTACAAGTGTTTGTGTGTCCATCTGTGAAATTCACACTTGTCTTATTAGTGTCTCAATGTAACCATATCCCTGTCAAACGGTGACAGCTCTATTTCCAAACCCACCCACCTGTCATTGGTGCATTTTGGAGGATGGTGGAGTATATTCTTTTAGTTGCTCAAAAACATGCTATGGTTTCCCAGAGGATAATTTTGTTGCTTAAATGGTGCAGATTATGAGACTTAATGGAGATCTTAAAATGATCCACCCAAAAATGAAAATGCACTCGCCATTTATACATGCATATTGCTTTTGTTAAAGTCAAAAGGACACTGAGGACATTTTCAAAATACCTTCTTTTGTCATTTGCAAAAGAAAGTCAGTCATATAGGTTTAAAACCACAAAAAATTAATTAATATTTTCATAAGTTTCAGTTTAAATATTAACCTTTGCTTTCTTTTATTTTGGTGGTTCTTCACAAAATGTCTTAGGAGAAGTAAAGATCCAACTGAAACACTCGCTGATACACAGTACACTTTAAAAATGAAAAGTGGTTTTCACAGTGATTCCATAGAATAACTTTTTTTTTCTTTAAAAAACTTTTCCATGAACAGTTCTTCAAAGAAGCATTGCGAATAACATAAGTGAAGAACATTTTAATCATCTTAAACTTTTTTCACAATAAAGAACCTTTTGTTGTAAGAATCCATTGATATTAGAGGTTCTTCATGGAAACCATCAATGCCAACATAGAACCTATAATTTTAGAAATGTAAGAAGGTAGTGTTATATCATTAACAAGGACATAACTTGGAGGAGTTTGATGATAAATAATCAAGTTCATATTAAAAAGACAAAGTATCTTTTTAGCAAAGTTTGAAAGGATTGATTAGTTGTTGTTTTTTTTTGGGCGGAAGTCTCAACTTGTTGTCCATTTAATCTAGGAGAAACTACTAAAACATTAAAGGGATAGTTCACCCAAAAATGAACATTTCCCCATGATTTACACTTACGGTTTATGCTTACGCTACAACTTCATCCTGCGTCATCTGGAAACTATGGTTTATAAAGTTGTAAATATGGATATTTTTGTTAAAAAATGCATCGCTCTGCTTCAGAAGGCCTTTATGAACCCCCCAGAGCCATGTTGAGCAGTTTTTATGATGGATGGATGCACTTTTGTGGGCTTCAAAATCTTTGACCCCCATTCACTGCAATTATAACATTTGGAAGAGCCAGGACACTTTTTTTATGTTTTACATTTACATTTATGCATTTAGCAGACGCTTTTATCCAAAGCGACTTACAGTGCATTCAGGTTATACATTTATTGTCAGTAAGTGTGTGTTCCCTGGGAATTGAACCCACAACCTTTGCGCCGCTAATGCAATGCTCTACCACTGAGCCACAGAAACACCAATTGTAACTCCGATTGTATTGAAATATAACTCAGATTGTATTCATCTAAAGAACAAAGTCATGTACACCTGAGAGTGAGTAAATCATGGGGTCATTTTCATTTTTGGGCGAACTATCCCTTTTAAAGAGATCTAATTTGTGAATTTTCCCACAAGTGTATTACTTTCGATCATATGTTAATGAGAAATGTTGCATATCTTTGTACAGCCTAGAAGTGGAGAGAAGTGGCAAATATTTCAGTTAGTAATAACTCAGTATATGATTTATAAGTCATTCCCTAAAAGTTGACATTAATCTAAAACCAACCATTATTCAATACACGCTGTACATGAAAATGAAATATTAGCAATGTGTATTGGCCTTTCTTTGCATACAGCTTTCAAACAAATTAGTTAAAACACTAGCTAGAAATAAACAACTACGGCTCATAATTAAAGCAAATCCACAACCCGGCAGGAAGGGATGAAAATAATTGTTTTTCATGCAATTGGAGATGCCCAGGGGGGTCAGATTAAAAATGCCTTCAGGCTGCTTCATAAACTACCCACCCTAATGCCTTTGAGATCTGCCTTTTAAAGTAATGACATCAAAACATGGTCTTTTGCTGGGAGTATCTCTCTTCCTCAAAGGCATGAGCACTGGGCGCCTCACATCTCTTAATTGGAACTGATTAAAATGTTCAATGTTGTTCACTCTATCCTGCACTGTTTGCAGTTCTTTCCCGGCCTTCTCCGACCCTTATTGCCCTATGATGAGCAAACAGCGTGTTTTTACATTCATTATACTTTTAACGCTACTGTTTACTGTGTGCCAATTTTTTTCTCAAGTCAAACGGCTATGTCTTTGAACTTGTATTTGTTTTTGCTTTGGGAGACCAGAAGAAAAAAATAAATGATGTTTTAGACTGTAAAAATAGTACCATCACTGTTTTAAAATAATCTATTGATATTTTGCATTAAAATGCTTCCTTAATAACATAACTTTAGTGCTGTTTTAGTATCACTAAGATACTAGTTTTTATTAATATTTTGAATTCAGTTGTATCTTCTGTTTTCATGTTAATTTTAGTTAAAGTTTTACTAATTGTGATGTCTTTATTATTAGTATATTGTCTTTGTATTAGTCTGTATGTTTTTTAAATAGTTTTTATTACTTTTTTAATTCCAGTTGTACTTATTTTAGTACATTTTAGTGGAAACTAACTGAAATTATTATATATTTTTTGGTTAACATAAATTGTAACATTTAGTTTCGTTTCACATTTATTTTATTTAAAGTAACATAACAAATATTTGAGTATTATTATTTTTGGAGATACTAGTTTTTGTTAATATTTTGAGTTAGAATTTGTTTTTATATTTTATGATTTCAGGTTAATTTTACTTAGAGTAAATAAAAAATATCTATCTATCTATCTATCTATCTATCTATCTATCTATCTATCTATCTATCTATCTATCTATCTATCTATCTATCTATCTATCTATCTATCTATCTATCTATCTATCTATCTATCTATCTATCTATCTATCTATCTATCTATCTATCTATCTATCTATCTATCAGTTTTAGTTATTTCAGTACATCAAGTTAAACTAAATTAAAATGAGACATATTGCCTGGAAAGTAGCTGAAGTAAAATAGGGTTTTAACCCTTTGATGCACTACATGGATCTAAAGTGACCCGACTGGGTTTATTTTTCTTCTATTTGCAAGAAATTAATTTCATCATTCAGAATTCCAGGAATTCCTCAATTCATTTGTTTTTGATCATCACATATTCTTATTTTTTATTTTTCTTTCTTACCTTTTGAATAAAAAAAACTTTTTGTGTCACCACCCTTCTAATGCACAACATGGGTCTAAAATGATCCATATTCATTTCCTATGTTATTTCAGTCATGGTTGAGTGTTTCTTTGCTGAATCTTTAAAATAAATGCTTTTTATCATTTATTATTCCAGGTATTCATTAAATATCTTGTTTTGATTTCCATAAATCCTTATGTTTATTTTTACTTTCTTCAGTTTTTGTGTTTCTACATCAATTTTACACACATGGGTCAAAAATGACCCATATTGAAACCTTTTGATTATTTGCTATTTTTGTGCAAGTTGGAACATATTTACTGCAGGAAACTATTTATCTGCCCCACATTTCACAACTCAACATGGCTGCTTCAGTATAATTGATGCATTTAGTCTCATTTTTTAATTTGTTACCACAGAAAATATTTAATATACTGTGGACGATAACTGGGCATAATATTTTAATTTTAGGCTAAGGTTACCTTGACCTTGAAATGTCCAATACTATTAACTAGCTTGTCATTGACACGTTCTATTTTAGATAACTAATGTTAGCTAGGTCAACAAAACAATAGTAAAAATAACATATTATATACAAGTATATATCATTGCTGTCAGGCAGAAAAATTGTATCTCCATATTTCATACATTTTTATTTTTTGTCATAAATCAGTGCTATTGGTCACCCTTTATGTCTGTCAGTATTTCTGAAAAGTAATGGTTTTAGGACATACAAGGTTTATGTCTGACAGCAACGACGATATATAATCAGTGTATACATGGATCAACTGCTTGTTGTGCACTCTTTATCTAGAGTGTTAGTATGACTGATCCCAGACATTCTAGAATGGCTGAAATGTTTGTAGAGATGCTGCATGATGAGGAAGATTAGGCAATTAGTCCTGATTCAGTGTCTGAACTATCTGATGCTGATGACCTAGACTATCTGCCACAGGTTCAGTCTGCTGATGACCTAGACTTTGTGTCACAGGTTCAGCCTGCTGATGACCTAGACTATGTGTCACAGGGTCAATCTGGAGTTGTGGGTGTAAATCCAGCTCTCCTAGATGAAGAAGACTCTGCGATGACATTGAAGACTGAAGATCTGAAGATGAGACTCAGACCCAGTCCAAAAGATTGAGTAAAAATGGTTTGCACCAGCTCATGTAAGCGTAGAACATGGCGGCCAATGTTGGACTTGAAGAGCCACAGTCCTGCAGACTTCAGCTCCAACCCTAATCAAACACACCTGAACAAGCTAATCAAGGTCTAAGGGTTACTGGAAAGCTAGAGGCAGGTGAGTTTTTATCAATGTTGAAGCAAAACTCTGCAGGGCTGTGGCTCTCCAGGACAGACGCTGGCCACCCCTGGTCTACACCAACTTCACTGCACACTGTGACAATGCATGACGGCTATTCATCAAGGAGCTGGTCAAAGAGCTTGTCATGCCATATATGAAGAGGTACTTGGAGGGAACGGGTCCCACCTTCAAAAGCATACAACAGAGGCAATGGGAAGATGTGGGATGGAAAACAAAACACAGCCACCACCCGGCCACAGGTATACATCAGACAGAATGGTCAATCGAAGAGGAAGAGGTGTAGGATCTGCCCAGCTACCAAAGACAGATAAGCCAAAGACAGACAAGTTAGCAGCTGGTGTTCAGTGTCAGGCCTGTGTGCAAGGAGCACAAACCTGTTGTTGTCATTTGTGAGGCATGTAAGCACTGAGATGGCAATTTGATATAGCACTGTACCTATGTGGTTTAATTTTGTTAGTTCTATTTGTATCTATTCGGGTACATTCACTACAATTCACTACAGTTGCACTACACACAGTTCAATTTCAGTGTTATCGGTTATCAGTGATATGCGTAATTTACGTGTGTCAAAATGGCAAATAAACATATTTAAAGTGTTAAATGTGTTGGTCTAAAAAACTGCTAAAATTATTTTCTTTTCTTTTTTTTATGCTTGCATAGATGGGTAATTTTTGACTCGTGTGTAAACTTGATGCAGTAACACAAAACCTAGGGAAAAAAAATAATATTAATTTGTGGTCATTGTAAAAATATATTTTGAATATTCATGGATCATGGAATTTATAGATCAGGGAATGTTAAATGCTGAAATAAACTGATTTCAAAAGATAATATTTCAGTTCACATTTATTTTATTTTAAAGTACGAAATTGTAAATTTGTTTTAGTTTTAACTATATTAACCCTGCATCATTTAGACCTTTTCTGAAGCATTTAAATTTTTTGACACAAATGTCTAGTGTTTACTGCATTTGTCAAGCTCAGTTATCAAAATTACTGTAAGAAAAATGTATCTAACAAGTAATTTTCTTTAACTTACGTGAAATGTAAGTTCAGTTAAACCTATAAGCCAGCTTAATTTAGGCTGAATTTGCATTATTAAGGTTTTATTAAAGATTATTGTTTTTGTCCAATTTCTAGTCAGTGTGTTTTCATGTTTAATGAGATTTTCAGGCTGTAATTGGGAGCATCTTGGCAGCTGCCATGTTGAGTGTCACCGTTATGTGAAGGTTGTAAATGAATTGTGCTAACAGCTTTCCTACAATTACATAATGTGATAAACATAGAGCTTCCTCAGCATTACTGTATGGGCTAATGGAACCTCCCGGTTCCTCATATCAGATCACACAACTTGCGGTAAAGTGCTGATTGTGCATTTGTGGGGCTGTAGGGAGATTTACATGCTGGTGCGCTGAAGCCTGTCGCTGTCATACCCATTAACATCACATCTCTCTGCCCAGGCCTTGTGTATTAGCCAGAGGAACAGTTTTAACATAGTTTGTGTTGTTTCCCTGTAGTAATAGTTCAGATTATCATGCATGGTTATGCCTTAGACATCACTGCTGGAAACAGCAAATTTTCCATCTTCAGAGAGGGGCAGTTGGTGTTTTGATTAGAAATGAAATTGATTCCTTTAGGGTAAGTGTTGACCAAGACTTCAGGAGTATAAGTCATCATAGATTTATGAGGAAAAATGATCAGAAAATACATCAGTGTTGGAGCTGAGCTCTATGAGATGAATTACAAATGAATTTGGGCTTAAAAGTCCAGATGAAATAAAAAAGTGACCCTTTTACTTTCATAATGTACATTTGTATCTTATTGTGAATGATTAATTGGTGCATGTAATTACAAAGAACGAGAAAAGCATCTTGAATTGTACAGTTAAGCGTTGATTTAGCTAGCTTACATTCAGTTTGAGTCTATTCTGATATGTGACGGCTACTTTTCATCATCAAATACATTCCTGATGGTTAAAATCATTTCCCACCCCATTTTCTCTCATTGATAATCCAGTTTCACTCATAAAAAATGTCACATTCTTGAAGGGGAAAATAATGGAAGCTTATTCTTTCTGAAATAAAATAAAATAAGGCTGCATGTCTAAGCTATTTATATATTCTGAGTTTATATCTCTTCTGAAAACTTTGTTTTAAACGTTGTTCAAAATAGCAAATGCATTTGCGCCCATTTGTGTGCCCATGGTCTGAAAACGAGGTGTGTTCAGGCACATTGTTGACGCGTTGCTATTTTGAGGCTACTGAAATAGACTGCGCCATAGACCAACTAAAACCTGGTCTAAAGTCAGTGGCGCAGTATTTATTTTTTTATTTAAAGAGCGCGTTAGCAATAACCAATGTTTATATATATGCGGGTCCACAACGTGCGTACACTCTGCTTATTTCACACACAGGGATGCACAGCAGCACACAAACATGTCAAATATAAAAAATGAAAGGATTAATGTAAAATATTATTATTGCGTAGGCTACATAAATATAAAAAATGCCTACAAGCCATAATGGATAGTCATTGCATGTATAAGAATGAGGCTACCTATATGCTCACGCACAAGCAGCTCAGAGATGCGTTCAGTCTTTGCTCTTGCAAATTCCTCCGTGCGAGTAGCGAATCCGCCATGGCGCCAGCGCAACTGGCTCTTAAAGGGAACGGTAGATGAGACTCTGATTGGTTTATCAATCAAAGCCGTGCGCTTTAGACCTTGCTTAGATCGTTAAAATAGGGCCCATAAATTGAAAATTTAGATAAAAAGTCACAATTTATTTTTCTTCCATAGAGAAGGGTTGTGAATGACAATGTTGACTTTAATTAAATTGTGTTTATGTACTCAATTTACATCAATGTACTCAAATGTACATCAATTTTATACGTATGTACGCCTGTGCATGTCCTGTTAATTCATATTACAGAGATAAATGGAAATTAATGGCAAATTTCTTTGATTCAAGATGTTTCTCATACTGATCAAAAGAGCAGCGATTGTTGTACAAACAGTATCTTAGAGAGAGAAGCAAAAATGGTTGATTGTGCATTTGTCACCTTTCATTTGCTCTCCGTGCTAAAATGCATTTAAGAATATTGAACAAGTCTGGCTTGATATCATCAGACTGACTAATTATAATGAAAACTAAAGGACATCTCTAGAGTCTCATATTTAAATGATATCCCTCTTTCTTTCTCTGATTTAATACTCTTTTGTTATTGGTAAAACATTACTTTGAAAAATGTACTTGACAGGAGTTTGATGAGGACCTTTAGTACCAAGATGGATGGGATAGTGAGGTTCTTACAGAGAGGTGCAAACAATGTCATAAGAACGTTTTTGCAATATTATGTTAAAAATATAGTCCTTGTGGGAACAAGCATCATCACAACCTTTTTGCAAATAAAAAAAATATATATATTTTTACAATGTAAACACTCTGCCTTCCATACTGTCAATACAGGTAGAAAAAAGTCCAACAAATTAAGCTAAAAAAGGCATATTCTAAAGGTTGCCTAAAGGTTTTCTCTCTCTATCGTGGATTTGCATTACCTAAGTTGAGAGTCAATACATTAGGATGCTGTAATTTGTTTAAGAATCGAACAAACCGACTAACATGCTGCTGCAACACAATCTTGACAAACCCGGTATCCGGTACATCTGTTAATCAGAAGTTTGTTTAATGCCATGAAGCGTAACGCAGCATGAAGAGTTGGAACAGATTGAAACAGAGAAGGAGAAACTCTCATCGCTGATGTATCTGGCAGACAGGGCCGTGATTATTAAGGAACACCTGTTCAGCAAGCCAGGGCAGGTCTTGCAGACTGAACATGGGCTAATGAAGGTCTCCTCTGGTTAATTGTGTAAACTATAAATAGAGGAAGAAGATTGTGCCGAACACGGGCGTGATCCCCCAGTGTCAGGTCTGGGACTGTTGAGGTCAGACCTCCCCCTCGGATCGGAATCACGTCTGTGACCCATGCATGTGTGTGTGTGTGTGTGTGTGTGTGTGTGTGTGTGTGTGTGTGTGTGTGTGTGTGTGTGTGCACGCAGCTTTAAATTGCTGGTCTTTAATTATTCGAGGGGCCGTTAGAATAAATGGCCTTGTGCGAGATATGACCAATACTAAAGACTGTAAATTGTGATAAATGCCCATAGCTAATAACCAAAAGCAATGTAGGAAATAATTTATGTTCTACTGTTCTTTTTGGAATTTATATCTAAATTCTGAAAGGAGTTTAAGTCCGAATATGTATATTTTATATTGATAATAAACATTAATTTTATAATATTATGGTTATATTATTTTAGGTTACTAAGTTGTTTAGCAACAATTTTTTCCAACTATATCACTTGGTGGAATTATATAATAATAATTATATTGATGATAATAATAATAATAATATATGACTAAACTTATTTAATTTATTGAATATTAGGGTTCGAAGACTTCTTGTTCCTAATGGAATTTCGACATACATTTTTATTAGAGTTTGAAATTGAAATATATGCCATAAAAAACTAGTAATCATTTTTTAAATAATATTATTTTATAATTATATTTACACATTTTATAATGAATATTTATATAATGTTGCATTTTTAGCTACAATTTCTCTGCACAGTAAAACAATATTTATTGAAAGATAATTGAAGTACATTTTCAAAAAAAAAAAAATACATTTTTATTTCTACTTCAAAATTTCTAATTTAATTAAATGGGTTTCTTTGTAATTGTTTGTAAAATTTACTAGTGAAAATTGTTTATCCACCAATTTATTTTATTTTTCTTCAGTGACTTAGTAATAATATTCATAAATTCATTTTAAATGTAACTAATTAGCATTATAATTTTTTATCATATTTCCGACTTTTTATAAAGCAATATTCCACTTGAGGCTGTGCATTTCAGCTATTTGATGCACTTGATCAAAGTCATAAACATTTTACACATAAAATCGCTGTGCAAAGCAAAGCCTTATTTTATTTATTTATTTATTATATGTTTTTTGGCTTGAATAACCAAATATTTATAACCCATATAAGAACCCATTGTAAATGTAGGCCTATACATAACTTTTAAAAACCAAGGTGTATAAAATAGTTTGCTCTTGTAAGCTGGATCCCAAAACAAATAAATCAGTGAAAAAGTAAATGAGAAATAAATGCAACCGTAAATTCATACATATTTGAACTGTCTCTGCAGTCTCCAGGAGACCTTTCAGTATTCACTAATTGAATAGTCAGTGGAAAAACGAAGAAATCACAGCACAGACGTCAAAGATTGAAAATTTCCCCTCTCCAAAATGACACTGCCTATCTTTATGATGAGAAACTTCCTCATGGATATATATATATATATATATATATATATATATATATTGACTTCAGATAGCATATACGGTCCTCTTTTTTCATGTTCGTTCGCTTTTTATCTGCAGGGGCACAGAGGCTTTGGCCTTTGCAGACCGCGGTGGGTTTGTGAGTTCGCGGTTAAAACACTCTAAAGTGGAAGAGGTTTCAATCGATAGGACTCACTCCAAACCTCATACAATCAGTGACCTGGACAAAATACTGCTGACCCCTGAGATCCCAAAACAAAAACAGGAGAAAAACAATAACAGTTGGGAGAGAAAGCAAGCAACTGAGGACACTATTCTTGGAAGCGCAATTATACGGAGGTCCAACGTCCGGTAAAGGTTGTATTATAAGTTGATTTGTTCAAATTCAGAATTACCTGTCTGCAACGAAACAATTAAGAATGCACAATGCGTCAATTAAATGAAACAAGTAAAGTTGACAAACAGGAGATTATGTGTCAAGATTTTGAGGCCGCAAGCAATTGCCCTATGTCACGTCCAATTATATGTTTTATTGTTTACCGAGTCTGTGCCAATTATGGCTCGGGATAACTCTATCTGTGCTTAGCCAAGTCTTTTTCCATATGCTGATATTCTTTTAGATGCAGCGGGCTTGATTCATTATTTGTTTATTTCTTGAAAGTGAATAAATAAGCAAACTGTTGGTTCTTATTGCGAGCACAAAAACGCAGCAAAGCGAAATGCATTGACGTGACATGGGAAGCTGTTAAAGGCGGGTATCTGCGAAGATACGGGAAAACACTCTCGCCCCCCTTCAGAGGGAATTATTTATGCCAGGCTACACGAGCGAACGCTCCCTGCTAAGTGAGCCCCAAAACTTCCCTTTTTCATCTTACAATTCAGACCAGCAGTTCTTGACAAACCAAGTATTCCTCTGTTATTTTGATTTCTGGAGAGCTTTTATGAAAGCATAAACAGTGTATCCTGTAAAACTACTGAACCATAAACGCTTTATGGTGCCTTGACAAGTCGTATTAAACTCTTGCTCACTGATGCCTGATTAATTAGAGAAAAATAAAGTGAAGCTGCTTTAACTTACTCGTAAGTTCAGCGGTTCTTAGTAATGTAAATGTGTTAAACTTACAATATAATGTGATTAACAGTCATGTTTTGTCAGTTGGCCTATCACTCAAGTATGTAGTTTTTTCATATACGTGTACATTTATAGAAACTAGTGTCTTGATATTGGTATTTATAATGAAAAATAGTGTTCACTACCTGGAATGGAGGCGATTCACACCTTGAGGTGTGTTAAACGATTATCCTGGGTTCAATACAAGTTAACCTCAGTCGACAACATTTGTGGCATAAAGTTGATTAGTACAAAAAGTTATTTTCGACTCGTCTCTTTGATTTTCTTTATTAAAAGCTAAAATCAAGCGTATGGCGAAGTATTTATAACAGAAGTGAATGGGGCCAATTTTTGGAGTATTTAAAAACAGAAAAATTAAGATTATGAATTTATAAAAGTGATTACTTTAAGTATACTGTTAAAACGTGTATTTTATTTGAGTTGTAAATCTTTTAAAATATTTTACAGTTTATTTAGGATTTATGTAGTTACACGGCGACAAAGTAGTAAAATTTGATATACAATTACAGAGAAAATTATCGGGACTAGATTTTTTGATATTGAATTGAAGATGTTTACGTATTACCTTAATGATATTTTTTTGCTATTATGTCTTACATTATAAGTGCATGATATAAATATGTGACTACAAGTTAATGTTCTCTTTAGAGATGAAAAAAAGTATTTATCTGCTCATTGTTTATTACTATCTTTATTTGTGTGTGTTTTTATGATTTGATGGTAGGTACTATTAACTACAATTTGAATAACTATAATTTTCTATTTATTCTAAATCAATAAAAAGAAAGGAGAAAATGGAAAAAAACATCAGAAATACTGGGGGGAAATTAAGTCCTTATAAAATAAATGTTTATTGTATAATATTTGAAATGAATTCATTGGAAAGACAAAGTATATATAACAAAATAAATAAGGTAAATATATATTGTTTATGTCTTGTGACTATACTTTTGAAACAGTGAGGTTTGTAACATTTTTACGTTATTTCAACATATTTTATGCATCTAACGTAATAATGTCCTCACTGTAACCCTGCTTTTATTACAAATAAAAATTCATTTTTGTGGTAATCAATATTCCACGTATTGAGCTTGACTTGTACTTACTAAAAGTCTCGTTGTGACCCTGTCGCCAACATTTCCCAATGGTCATCTTTTTTAGCTCCATCAGTCTGTTCTCTTCCCTGCTGAACCATGAATCCAAGCAGGAAAGCTTCCTCTAAAACTATGTTGTAGAAAAGTATGACATGTTGTTGCAAACCCCACAAATCATGTTCACATAACTGTGTGTAAACCTACAACACCTTAGAGATTGTTAGCAAGGTCAGCGACAAATCTGCCATTAGATTAGCAGCAAAAACCAGACCAAGCGTGGCAAGAAATTTTAGACATCGAACGAACCGTAAAAATGGATACCTTAAGTGATATTTCGTACAAGGCCGTGAAATACTCTCTCTTGGGCAACCGGGAACAAGCAACCTTGTGTTTACTTCCTGAAGCATAAGACATTTGTGTTTACTAGCGCTAGCGGTGAGAAATAGCATAGCTAGATCCAATTTTCTTCATGTGTAAGGAGCTTTGGCTAAATAGTGTAGTAGAAAACAAGGTTTTGATGTATGATAAACATTCATTTTCTTAGTTTTTACATCAACATTAGCTTAGCGATTATGTGTGGTGGCAGTTAAATGTGATACCTTGAGTTGTCCCATGTTCTTCGAACCCCACAAGAGCCACTGAGGAGCTACGTTGACTTTTTTTGAAAGTCAGAAGATGTTGGAGCTACCAGAGGACACATTTGTAAGGGATATTGCGATACTGTCCAGAGAATAAACAAGATGGACATCACAAATGCTGAAGAGTTGGTCAAAGCTTTTAATCCAGTGTCTGAACAGACGAATCCCACATTGGCTGTCACCACTTCATTTCCTGTCCGGTTCCTTCATGACATCCTGGTGACTCATCAGCGGTGAATGCCATCAAAAGGACCATCAATCAGGATTTACGGAAGCAGTATGACATTGGTTTGGAAAAGAACAGTCTGTACACAGCCGCTGGGTTTGAGAACGTATTGTTTCTATTGGAATTATTGAAGATGGATTCTGAAAGCACACTCATATTTACAGTACAAGTGATTATTAGAAGGTCAATATAAATAAATAAATACAAAATTAAATACATAGTCAATAATAATAATAATATTCAAAAGAAAAGTAAGTCATTCTTACTGGAATTTTAAACTAAATTCAGATTGAAATTGGAATTAAAATGCACATTTTATATTAATAATGTAAGTAAATTTTGTATCATATTTTATACTTATATTTATTTTACTTAATTTTATAATTAACATTCTATACTATGTTGCCACATTGTTTATTTTTCCATCTGAATCACTTGACAGAATATTCTTTTTTAATATTATTAGTTTTAATGTTTAAATTTATTAACGATTAGTATTCGAAAACTTTATGTTCCTAAGTTCCCATGCAGTGGAAATTATGTAAGCGCACTCATATTTCCATTGTAAGTGATTGTTAGATGGTCAACTGGACATGAAAATACAAATAAATTAAATTCACATTAAAAAATGACCAAAAGCAATATGGGAATTCTTTCTTATTGGAGTTTTAACCTAAATTCTTATTGGAATTAATGGAATTATAATGCATATATTATATTAATTATATTATATAATAGTATTGTATATAATACACACAATTTCAAAAAGCTTAAATACATTCTTTGCACATTAGGGTTTAAAAACTAGTTTCTACTGGAAATACAAGTGTCTCCTGAGAGAACAGTGAATGAATAATTGCAGCATGACAGTACTCAATTGGAATAGTTGATGTATCACTAAACATAATTAATATCGTATCGCCAGGTACCTGCCACTTCTCACTCCTACTGAGCTGTGGAGATTATTGAAGGGCAAATGCGCATGTGTATGTGTGCGCTCACAATATGAAGTTAAAGGCTTGACTAATAATGCTCTAATCTGTACCCATTTCCACACCGAATTTGCAGAGCAGGGTGTCCTTAGGGGAGCTCATGCTCTCTGAGTCAGAAATGGCGTCCCACTGCGCTGAATGAAAGGTAGGACTAATAAGACAAGGACAGGCAGTGCTTCTTGCAGTCTTTGGTTATATAACAGCATATTTCTTGAATAAACCACACCTTCTTGACCTTTCTTCGAATGAAATAAGCACACAAAATAAGTGTTGTTTCATGAGACAACTTCAGAATGAAACTGTCAAATTAGAGTCAAATCCATTTATTATTGACTAACTTTCATGCTAAAAAAGAGTATTTTTATTTAATCTGCAATTACCTTGTCTTTCTCGGCGCCAAATAGTTGTCCCTCTGAAGGCAAAGCAGACGTAAAGTTCACCCAAAAATTTAAATTAGCCTGTGTTTTACTCACCCTCGAGGGATCCTAGGTGTATATGACTTTCTTCTTTCAGACGAATCCAATTGGAGTTATATACAAAAATTGTCCTGGCTATTCAAATCGTTATCATTGCAGTGGGTGGGTGTTTCTGTTCAACAGTCCAAAAATCGTCAAATAAAGTTTTCCTTTGCCAAAGTAAGGCAACTTGGCTCACCAAGACAATTTTTAATATAACTTCAATTGGATTAGTCTCGAAGGTGAGTAAAACATGGGTTCATTTTCATTCTTGGGTGAACTAACCTTTTAACCGTTACACATCACCGAGCAACACACATTTGTTCCTGAATGAATCCTTGTTTTGAATGAATTGGTTAGTAAACGTTTCGATGACTCGCTCATACAGACAACTGCTTGTTTAGTTTCTGAACTAATTATTGGTGTTATCGGTTGAGTGAATGGTTAAATAGACACTCTCTTTTGATTATTTTTCATAGTGCAATGATTCTAAATGAATCATTTGAGTGAATGGTAAATGGTTACATGATTTGATCGCTTTTTGATGTGTTTTTTGATGTGTAATTCATTCATTTCTTAATGAATCAATGTTTCTAAACGAATCAGGTGAAACGTTAAAGGATATAACACACTTTCCTCTTGCACATCCCTGTTTATATTATTATTTATTAAGTCCACAGTATACTGTATTGCACATTTGATTTCATTTCACATTTTAGCCCTTATTTTGTTCTTATTTTTTTTTTATTCTTACCTATATTTATATATATTCTCTTGTGTTATGTTTCATTTTTATTTGTATTTTTTTGCACTGTCCATTGAGCGGACCTGTCCTGATTTACATTTCACTACTGATTATATCCTGTATAATTGAGTATGTGACGAATAAAAGAACCTTGAACCTTGAACCTTGACTTTTGATTTGTTTCTTATCAGAGTTTTGAATGACTCAGTTGAGTGAATGCCTAAGACAGACTCACTTTTGATTTGTTTCTTAATGAATCTGTGTTTCTGAATGCAATGGATAAGTGAATGATTCAATAACCCTCTACTAAAGAAGCATTGCTTCCAAAATCGCATACTCTGTCAGTATGTACTTCTTTTGAGCAGTACTATTCTAGTTGACAAGTAATTATTTATTAATCAATAAAAAAGTATGTTCAATACTGTATGAATGTAATCTGGACGTACATCACAGGTGTTCATTGGATGTACACTTCAGTAGTTAGTCTTCCGGGTACTTTTTGCCTTTTTTAAATTAATTCTGTGACTTCAGATTCACTACTCTTATCACATACTGTTTTTTGCCTACTATTTATAAAGCCTCACTGTCCATTTTTGCTTGTGGTCACACCAAAGAGATAAAGCCATGAAAACTGTACAGTGTATTGGCAGAAAAGTATTTGACACAGCAAAAATGACGGTGCCTCCATGTTAAGTTGCTATGGGAGAAGAAATCAGTGCTCTTGACAGGATCTCTTTTTCTCCTCACGAGTGCCTAACAAGGCCTCAACCGTTATTCCCAGCAGGAAGACGTCACATAAAGAGCGGTGGGGATCAATAGAGCTGAGTGTTTAATATTCTCCACATAAATTATAGCAGTGCCGAGGGACTGCGGATGCTCTTGTCTGAGTGCGGAGGGAGAGAAGGGACGATGAAATCAATTAGAATTCAAGAATGATCTCGTCCGAGCCCCTTTTTTGTAGAATCTGTGATACGATTTAATGTCAAGTTGTATCCTGCTGGATGGGAAAGTGTGAAGCAAATGACTGATAACAGGAAGGAGTGATTTTATACCTTGAAACTTTGTTGTAGTAAAGCAGAGTGTGATTTAAAAGGGTTATGACTCCCATGATTAAAGCATAAACACCACATTTAAAGTTTGTAGAATTCTATAGCATTGCAACAATTCTGTTTGTGTTGCAAAGCATCATGGCCATTTTTTTGCCACCGTCTTGCATACGTTTAGTGTATTAAATGGAGCGCTTTTGAGAAAAATTTTGTGGGTAAACCAATTCTGAAGATTGTTGTTAATTTAGTTTTTCTCATTGGATGGTGATTAAATCTAGTATTCATCTTCAATTTAATTATAATGCTTGTTATAATATTCAAAAAGTCAAATGGTCCTAAAAATGCCTATGCTTAATCAATTTAAACATGACAATAAAATGCATATAGAAACAATATCTATACAATATCCAAGCAATATGAATTTGCAATTGCGCAATATTTTTCTGTAAATTTAATTTCTTCTGTACAGTTTTCTTCAGCTTTTTACTTTATTTTAGCTTTTATTTTACGCATATTTTACGCATATTTTTTATTCATTGTTGATTGCTCATTTTAAATAGTGCAAACATTTAATGTAGTTTTAAAATTTGGTTTGGTTTGGTTATATATGTTAGGTGTCTTATCACAAAAAAATATTTAAAGAATACTATGCTTTTAATTATATGGCTGCTCTTTATACAATGTATAAATAAGATGAAATAATATGAACTAATAATATGGAATAAAAATAAATACAATTCTAACATTAAAGGTTATAAAGTAATACAATCAACTTAAAGAGTAGAATTGTATATTTTTATATTTCATCACATTACTGGCCTTTTCATTTAATGTTTTCAAGACTATTTAAGGGTTGTTTTTGCATTTTGAATAATCAACAAAAATGAACCGATTGCAAACAAGTCAGGGACACATTTTTCACAATTTATTCATATTATAAATAGTTTATTCAAAAATCATAGCTTTGGGAATCATAGTGAAAATGCCCCATAGCTTCTGCCCTGTAACCACAAAAGTTGATTACAAATCTGACACTTGCAGATGTGAGAGACAAACCTCTACAGACCGAGTCTGAAAATGACCTCTATAAATCCCGTCATGATATTTTCAGATAAAATATAAGCTCCACCCGAATACCTAAACTGACTCCTCACTATTTAATTCACACCGAGGCACCAGGTTTTATTTTGACACACCAAGAATATGTGTTATGTCGATAAAAGCCGTCTTCTTTTGCAAGTATGGCATGGAATCTAATTGGCTCCAAACAGATTTCCCAGCTGGTTTTGACTTCAGTTCTGTTCTTCATAGTGGCTCTTTATTTTTTTTAATAAAACGCTCTTTCCCACGGGCACTGCATTGCCTGGCAGTAGTCTTCATTTCTTGCCGGCTTTTCAACCTGCCAAGCTGTAGGGGATTTGGCCCTTGGGACGGTCCTGATCTCCACATGCACGTCTCTACTTACATGATGGTCCCAGAGCTCTTCCATGACATTCTTCCCTTCCTCTTCGAGAAATTAGTGTTTTATTGTGTTATGTAAAGCGACTGGGCAAATTCACTGTAAACACTCACTCAAGGTATACATATCATTAAAAAAAAAAAAAAACGAAAGCCACTGGCGTTTTGTTGGAAACTTGATTAGCTATATATTATGTGAATTGATCAGAGAGGAATTTACTATTATTTCAAAACTGTAGTATTTTTGTATTTTATTTTATTTTTTATTTTTTGCTCAACATGTGTATAATTATCACATAACTTTGTTATTGTTTGCTTAAAAAGTAAAATAAACATATTTCATATTTATTAAAATAAAATGTAAACTTATAGTACCAATAGTCATTTCTTATTTATTACAAAGGCATACAGTATGAAGCACACTCATTTGCTACTGTTTTAATTATTTTATATATTATGTAAAAGGTTATATATAAAATAACAAATACTAAATATATAGCATATACGCTATAAAAATATATAGAAACAAGTATATAGCATATACGCTGATCAAGTAATAAATAATAAATATTAATAAATGATACTACATATTCAAATATTTTTACAAATTCATTTTTAAATGAAATTAAATATTTTTTTATTATTTATAAAAAAATATTATTAAATATTTATTTTATTATTTATTAAATTATAAAAATAAAGTAATTTAATATAATTTTAAAACAAAAATGTTAGCTGTTATTTTAGTTTTTTATGAATTTATTAATATTGTTAAGTATTATTATTTTATAAAATTTACTATTTATTATTATTTATTAATAATTCATATATGTGAAATGCACACTCATCAAACATTAAAAAAAATAGTTTATGAAGTAGTTTATTTAAATACAATTTAATTTAATTTGTTTTAATTTCAATATATATATATATATATATATATATATATATATATATATATATATATATATATATATATATATATTAATAATATGTGTGGCTTATTAATATTCATTATTTATTAAGGCCATAATAAAAAATGGTTTATGTTTTTGGCATTATATACCTAATATAACAATGTAGGGATATAGCTTCATATCCAAATCCTACACATTTTGTTGAACTAGACTTGAGAAGTTGACTTTGAGAGGAGTGTTAAGGGAGCTTGTTGAGCGTATTTGGGAGCATCTGCAGCTTCTTTCTATATTTTTATTTGACTCTTTTTCACCTCCTAATGGTTACAGTTTTCCAGAGGGACCCTTAGTCAAGGCTGCAGCAGGAATGGATTGGTTTATAGTGGCTAAAGGCACCTATTGTGCCAGAAACAATGCTAAAATAATATAGAAAGCTCTTCCCAGATAATCCGAACATATTTCACTCGTTCCTGGGTAAACGACAGTTTCCCACACGGCCATGAGCTCAGAAACAGCTCCTCCTTCAATCCACCACTGCAGTTTTGCATCAATGACCTTTTATTGACTGTGATTGCATTTCTGCATCTTATGATAAAAGGATAACAATATATTCATCAATGCTCATCTATGCCAAGGATATAATTAGTCTAACAAATCAGAATAAGAATGCAGCTAAATTAGATTCATTCATCAAATGCGGTGTCTTGATTAAAATTATTTATTTTTGAAGCACACAGCTCATTTCCTAGAAACACTGACGACATGAAAGAAAATATACATTATATAATACTTCTAATATCCTACAATTAATAAGAATTTTTGAAAAAAAAGTCATTTATATATAAGGTTTATTTACAAAATGTTAATTTATCTTGCTGTAAATGTATACAAATATATATATTTGACGGTCGCGTCAGCACTAAGCTTCAGACATGCCCTCCGTCAAGCGAATATTTTGAAAATATTTACATGAATATAAATTTATATTCTTATATTTTATATTATATATACATATATTTAATATACAAACATAACTTGTTTTTTTCTTAAATATATACATGCATGTGTTTGTATTTGTATATACATAAGAAATATACACAGTGTACACACATATATTATATATAAGTTCTATAAAATTATGCATATCTATATTAATACAATGCAATATACATATATATATATATATATATATATAATATAATTAATTAATTAATTAATGACTGAGTTTTTTCTTGAAAAGGATTGCGTTTATTTAGACGCAGAAGTTTTATGACCCCATCAAACGGGAGACGTTTCAGATGCGCGCTTCTGACGTGGCGTGAGTCAAGCGAGCGTGGAAAAGATACACTGTGCCAGAGCCGATCCTCCCTATACGCAGAATACGCAAGCTGCTTAGGGCCCCCAAAACACCAGGGGGCCCTCTTGCTCTCAAATATGTTTTAATTTTAGTTTTGTTTTGAAAGCAGATTCTGGGCGGAGTGAAACACAGAAAAATGCGTTTCAATCATTTGTTCATAAATGACCCCCCCGGTCGACACAGTTTTGCGTAGGGCCCCCAGAAGTCTAGGATTGTCTCTGCACTGTGCTCTCAATGCGCCACATTTACACCGGGCGCCGGCGTCAACACTTGACGGAGGGCGTGTCTGAAGCTTTGTGATGATGTGACCGCCATAGTGACAACACCCAATCACATTACTTTTCTGGTGTTGCATGAACGGGATTGGCTAGCGTCTGTGCTAGGGTATTTGCATAAGGTGATCTGATTGGCTGACACCTGTGTTGGCGCTTGAAAATATGAAAAGATGAAAAGTTTTCAACTTCTGCCGCGAGCAAATGGACCCACAATTCAGTTCGGCAATGCTTGGCGTCACTCCATTCAAAATAAACAAGAGACGTTGATGCTGACACCCCATGTGAATGGGGCATAGTGCGCGCTCTTAAATGCGTCACATTTAAGATCATGTCTCTGAAATGGTTTTAAAAACTGTCCTGAGGTACCTCATCACTATCTCCCTCATATAAAACACCCGATTCAACTCGTCCGCTCATTAGTAGAGACTTTAAGACCTGAAGTGTGTCAGAAAAGGTAAAGAGAGTTGTGAGAAAATAAGGTGCGTGTCAGATCTGCGTCACGTTCAGCAGCAGCAGCTTTTAAAGCAATAGCAGGACAATAAGCTAATAACCAGCTGCTGTGATGTCTATTAGTCCAAGAACAAAAGAAAAAAAAGAGGAAATCAATAACTTTTATAGCTTTAAGGGGTTCATCTATATTTAATTTAGTGTTTGGTAACTATTCATTTTCTTTATATTTCTGCTGAAGGGCACAGGTAACTAAATATGTAATTTATTATAATGGGTTTATGTGAAGATTGTTTTATGTGCACTTAAATTAGAAGTTAAGTCTAATAAATGTTAAAATTGATAGCTTTCAATTATACTGTAATGCTGAATGGTTACAGTCAATGGTTAAATATTAAGGGGGAAACTATTTTGAGAGTATTGAGTATCAGTAGTAATGAGATGCTGGCCTTCAATCATAAAAAAGATGCCATTAAAGAAATATAAAAAATGTGCTGTCTTTATGTTGTTTGTACATTGTACATTTGAAGATCGAATGTGAAATTAATGCAATATAAAATAATATTTAAAAACTTTAATGTTAGGTGGGAATAATCGCGATTAATTTTAGAAAAATGTGCGATTAATTAGTAAAAAAAAATTATCGATTGACAGCAATATATATATATATATATATATATATATATATTAGTTATTAATTGTATTAATTATTATGTAAATTAATATTTAATATATAAGTATTTCATGTTATTAAATGCATGTTAGTGTGTTATTATATTTACTTATGTACATTTTATATTAATTTTTTTATTTATAATTTTATAACTTACTATTTATGCATAATTTTCATTTTAGATTGAAAGATATTTTAGATATTTTGCTTTAAAAGTACATCCATTCAGTGGCCCTTGTTGTTTTGCTAAATAGAGCCTACAAA
The DNA here is from genome assembly GCA_027422405.1 of Ptychobarbus kaznakovi. Classification (NCBI taxonomy): domain Eukaryota; kingdom Metazoa; phylum Chordata; class Actinopteri; order Cypriniformes; family Cyprinidae; genus Ptychobarbus; species Ptychobarbus kaznakovi. The sequence goes on from CM049796.1 coordinate 38,080,775, forward strand.
TGTGTGGCCAAATAAAACACTTCAGTTGCTCTGACATCAGAAAATGTTCTGAAACATGAACAAGTGTGTTTTTTTCTCTTCTAATATATCTGCCCTTAAGCCCCTCTTCAGAAAGAGGCTGAGTGAAGCAATATGTACATGCACTAAACTAAAGACAAATAATCCACACAAAGCACGTGGCCACGTCCTAATAAGGGGAAACATTGGTGCCTCTTTAAGGCTCGCGAAACCAATTTAATATAAAAGGCTTGTTTGAGACCATTAACACTGCTTGAGGCATACCATTTTAGAGACGTCCGTAAATGACTAAATATGTTTTTCCCCTCAGTCCAAAGAAATAAATTCACCCTTAACAGCTTCTTACTAAGCCACATATGTATTTCTGGAGAAGTAAAGGACCGGAAATGTAACATAATAAGCCATTAGGAAAGTTCGAGATGTTTTGCGATGCGGGGGGCATCCATTTCCCAAATCCTTTATTAAATTAACAGCGTGCGACACTGTCTTTTCCCTAGATACCGACTGACTGAATTTATAGGGCCCTCTAGAACTAGGCAGTTTACGGAAAGGCAAAACTGGAATCAATGCCATGGGCCCTCTGCGGAATGAGCGATATAATCACCTCTGATGAGTTTAGCGTTTCGCTCCTGACACGCATTTGAAGAGCGGAGATCACAAGAGCGTGTAATGTTTTTTCAAGTGACTTTCTTTTTTCTTCGTCGCCGTGCAGGCATTTTAGAGATGCCACGGTAAATCGCCCAGAAACATTCACTCCCTTTCCGGTTCCATTTCTGTTTTCTTTGATTCAAAGGTTTATTAGCGATGGTGCCGAACACCTCCCGTCCGCTTAATGTCCCACAGACTCCCACTGTAAAACATTCCTCTCTGTGGCGAGGCTTTGAACCAATGCCTCCTGCCAATCTGATGGCGCAAATAACCGTAAATGTCTCTATGACCTGGAAAAGCAGGAGTCTGAATTATTGAGCTTGTGGAAATGCATCCGTGTTTTCTTGCTGAACTTAGCCATAACCTATCTCAGATGCTAAATCTGGAAACTATGTAACTGTGTGAGTGGAGTGATGCCTTTATGCAGCATCCTGATTCAAATGGAACCACATATATTTTGATCCAAATGTATTGCTGTGTTGAAGGTAAGCACGGGCATTTTAGTGAGGTGCATGGTCAGTGCAAGATCTATCTGTGTTATTGTTTGTCCCAGTAAAAGGTCAGAACTCGCAGTTCCTTATGGGAAGTGACAAGATGTGGACATGCATGACTGAACAGTGAAATAATTACAGTTCCTACACTTTTCTGTGCTAAAATATCTATAAACTCTTCATAATTTTTTTAAATACAAATTCATGGTTTAACGGTGCACAATTGATTGTCTTATTGGCATGCTGACTTCAGTTTATTTTTCAACCCTTTCCTCCAACAACCTGGCTTCATTTTGATTCACTATTGCTTACTTTTCAAAATCCAATAAATTCCAGATGGATAAAATAACATTGTTATTATTATTGTTTCATTTGAAAATATATCAGATTACGGAAATAATGTAAGTACTAGGTTGCAGAGTAAAATGTAAGGCACTAATTAGAATATTGTAAATAGTTGTTCTCATCAGTGCTATTTTAGTATTATTGTGATACTATTATAATTTGTATTAATAAAAACATTTAGTTTATTTATTTTAATATATTTATATTTTATTAAATATTTTACTGGTAGTTTTCTGCCAGGACATTCTTCATTATATTTTATATAATATTTTATAATTTCTATTTTAATTTTAGTTAAAGCTTGCATAGCTTTAATTTGTCTTGTTGTTTTTGTAATTTCTAATATTTATTGTAATATATTTATATTGTATATTTATATTTTTCATTTAAATTTTAGTTATATATATATATATATATATGGTTATTTTTATTAATTTTTGTGATTTTAATTCTAGTGTACTGTAATAACCCTGATTCTCATTAATAGTCAAATACATACATACAGTAGGCTGCATACATACATAGGCTACATATATGGTCCATATAAACCTTTTATTGGTCAAGTTGAGTGAGGAGTTTTATTTAGCCGTTCCTTCCGCTCTTCGGCTTGCTCGTTTTGACTAAGCAGCACTCAGGTGTCGGTGACAGCTGGCGGTTCAAAGGTTAAAAGAAGCTCTCCAACCTCTGCGTGAGATTCCTTTACCCCGGGGAGCTCATTGTTCCCAGCCCTCCCATTCAGCGTCACCGGGAAGGATCCTAACCTTGCCTTGCTGCTTTAATTTTCAAAATGCTGCTTGAAGATTTGAATTTCAGCACATCAATCTCCGGCCGCGGCGCTGGCGTGATTAATGGCCGCCATCGATCATGACGCCGCGCCGCTCGGAAGCCGCGTGCCGTCACACAGCTTTGCTTTGGAATAATGGGTGTGTTCTTACCTACACCGTCACGTCTGGAAATGTGTGCACACACACTCCTGTATTCCCATCATAGCGGCCCCCTCCGCATCACTTCTGCATCTTTCCGATCTGCCTGTCAAGTTAGCAGGTGGATGCGAGCTCACCCAGTAACGAGTGCCGCAACACAGGTTCTTATTCGTGCAAATCATAGCAAATCGAATGCAAAATGTGTCAGCAGTAGATATTTTTAATATTTTTACATAGCTGTCAATAGGCAGTACTGAATGTGACAGTGAAGATGAAAAATATGGCTTAATTAAAAAATTCAGTGAGGATTTGTCTCGAAATATCTGTATATGAATAAAAAAAACATAAATATGTGGAATCCAAAATATGTGATTATCGATAACAGATGAAAAGTCAGTGCAAAATTTCACAAAATAAAATATGTATCTGTTCTTCCCCAGTATATTTAGTTATGAATATTTCAATACATTTATATGTAAATAGTTATAAAAAAAACGTTTCTTATATCTTATATATAAACCTAAAAATAATAAACCTAAAATATAAATATAAAACCTAATATATAAATACACTTTCACTGACTAGGTTGACAATATTCATATATGTATGTGTACACACTTCTTATTCTTATGCAGTCCATCGATTTCGAAGATGACGTCACTTCTAGGATGCTTTGTTGGAATGTTGAGACAGCCGCTGCTGTCGGCGGTGCCATTGAAGGTGGCTGTAAAGCCCAATCCGGGAGCCACATGTCCTGCCACAGTCGGGACATGTGAGTGCTGAGTCTGGGGATGGATGTGGTTGTGGCTGTGCGTGTTGGTGTCTGCGCTGATGTAGCACCGTTCTGTGTTGGGCGCGCTGTAATTTGATCTATTGGACCCCCAGATCGCATGCAGAACTGTTTCCAGGACTCCAGGGTTGATGCCGCAGCTTTTCAGGGTCCCCTTAAGATGGTCCTTGTAGCGATGCCTCTGACCCCCAGGTCTCCTGTTGGCTGCATATATCTGCCCATAGAGAACCTGCCGGGGTAGGCGGTGGGTGGGCATGCGGATAACATGTCCAACCCATCGCAGTTGCCGCCTAGCAAGGGTTGTCTCCATGCTGCTGGAGTTGGTGCACTGTAGGATGTCCGTGTGGGGGATTTTGTCTTTCCATGTGACACCTAGTATGCACTGGAGGCATCTGATGTGAAAGCCCTCGAGACACTGAATATGCCTGCGGTAGGGAGTCCAAGCTTCTGCACCAAACAGCAGGGTAGAAACACAGACTGCCTGGTAGACGGCCGCTTTGGTGAAGGTACAGAAATCTTTATTAACAAAGACTCGAGATCGAAGTGTACTGAAGGCAGAGGAGGCGAGATTTATGCGTGCCTGTATCTCGTTGTCTATGAGGCAGGTGGGAGTTAGGATGCTTCCAAGGTAGCAGAAGTGCTGAACAACCTTTACTGGTGTGCCATGGATGTAGAATTCAGGGGTTGTGGGGGTGGGGACCATGGTGTGTGCAATGATCTCTGTCTTTTGGATGTTAACTTGTAGGCCACAAGCTTGGTAGACTGCGCATACAACATCCAGTGTATGCTGCATTGCAGTAGGGCTGCGGGCTAGGAGGGCACAGTCATCAGCGTATTACAGTTCATGAATTGTAATGGTAGTGGTCTTGGTGATGGCTTGCAGGCAGCGGAGGTTAAATAGATTCCCGTCCAGACTAAACTGTAGGCAGACACCCTCGTCAGGGCTGAGGGAGTTGCGGGAAAGGAGGGTGACTGCTGCCAGGAAAAGGTTGAAGATCACTGGAGCCAGTACACAACCCTGTTTCACTCCTACCTGCACAGGAAAGGAGGGGGATTGAGATGTACCCACAATCACATGAGCCTGCTATACTGTTTTAGGATGTCCAGAAACCTTGGTGGCACCCCAAACGTCTCCAAAATGACCCAAAGGACTTGGCGGTCAATGATGTCAAAAGCCTTTGCCAGGTCGATGAAGGCAATGAACAGGTCTTTGTTCTGTTCTCTGGCCTTCTCCTACAATTGTCGTAGGACAAAGATAATGTCGGATGTGGACCGATCCTTCCTGAAGCCGCACTGTGACTCAGGAAGGATCCTTTCTGTGATGTTCTTGGTTAGACGGACCAGCATGGCCCTCGCTAATGCTTTCCCTGCCACCGAGAGCAGGGATATGCCACGACTGTTTCCACAGATGGATTTGTCACCCTTTTTCTTATGAATGGTAACAATGTTGGAGTATTTCCAGTCTTGTGGAACAGTTTTTTGTGCCCATATTATCTGGATGAGTTGGTGGAGGTTTTTGGTGAGCAGGTACCCGCCATTCTTTAGAGGCTCTGTAGGGATTCCATCAGGACCAGCAGACTTATTGTCCTTGAGGCTTCGTACTGCAGATATGCTGTTCTGAAAGGACATTGGGAACGGGATATTGTTAGACCGGACCGCTGCAGGAATGTGGGGTCAGTTGGGTTATTTTGATTGAGGAGGGTGTTAAAATGTTCAGTCCAACGCTCAAGTATTCCTTGTTTGTCCTTGAGCAGTATTGTACCGTCTGTAGATCTGATAGGGGTGATTCTGTGTTTTTGGGGTCCATACAGTGATTTTATTGCATATTATAAAGCTTGCGAATTGTTGGTGTCCGCATAACCTTGGATTTCATGGGCTTTCCTAAGCCACCAGTTATTCTCCATTATGCGAAGCCGCCGTTGCACCTCAGAACATATATTACTCCAGCGTGAGCGCAGAGAGAGAGAATGTGGATTGGAGAGGTGGGCAGTGAAGGCTTTACGCTTTTCCTCCAGAAGGTTGAGTATTTCAGGGGAACTGTCGTCAAACCAGTCCCGGTAACGTTTGGAAGTGAATCCAATTTTGTCAGTAGTAGCTGAGCTAAGATTAGCCCATGCGCTTTCCGCTGTATTGTGTAGGGGATGAATGAAAGCGGAGGAAAGGTTATCAGCCAAGCGGCAACGGTACAATGCTGTGATATCAGGGGATTTTAGGGCTCGGAAGTTGAGCCGCCTTGAGGGTTGGTGCCTAGTATGTTGAGGTCGGATCTTTAGGTGTATCTTGGATCTGATCAGCCGATGATTGGTATAGCACTCCACACCACTCATTGCTCGGGTGATGGAGATTTCATGTAGATCTTGTTGCCGGGTTATAATGTAGTCCAGTAGGTGCCAGTGTTTGGAACTGGGGTGCATCCATGATGCTTTGTATTTATTTTTAATTTGGAAAGTTGCATTGGTTATGACCAGTTTGTGCTCAGAGCCACACACACACACATACATATATATATATATATATATATATACATACACATACTGAACAAAATTATAAACACAACACTTTTGTTTTGCCCCCATTTTTCATGAGCTGAACTCAAAGATCTAAGACTTTTTCTATGTACACAAAAGGCTTATTTCTCTGAAATATTGTTCAAAAATCAGTCTAAATCGGTGTTAGTGAGCACTTTACCTTTGCCAAGATAATCCATCCACCTCACAGGTGTGGCATATCAAGATGCTGATTAGACAGCATGATTATTGCATAGGTGTGCCTTAGGCTTGCCGCGATAGACTGTGTTGGTGGAGATACTGGTGTTAATCCGCAACACCGTTACGTCAGTTGCCCACCGCTGCACTGTATTTGCTGATTTTTATTTTATTTAAACAGTGTTTATTTTACATCATTTTACATTTTATGCCATCCGTGCCTTCAAAATTTCTTATTTATTTTTGCTAATAAACGTTCTTCGTTTCATAATTGTTGTTCCTCATTCTTAACTGAATTTTTGTTTTGTATATTTAAACTTTGTGTACATTATTTGTAATTTTATATTAGGCATATAGCATGGTGTATTTTTATTCGTTTAGTTAATAAAAGTTCGATGTTCTACTTTGTATTTTGTTTTTGCTTGAATCTAATTTCTTCAAAATGAAGGTAAAATGAGCACGGTGCTTTTATAAGCTATTTAACCAAAGGAAAGTTAGGGAAAGAGGGAAAACTAAAAATAACTAAAAACAAACAACTGCTTGATGCAGAGTTGCTGCTGATATGAAAGTCAAAGTAAAACGCGTGCGCCGCTTACAGGGTATTTAAAACCAAAGGAAAGCGAGGAAAAGAGGGAAAACTCAAACTACACCCCCCCTCCCACCGTGGTGATACCGGTGTGACAACAGGTCGATTAACCGGTGGGAAAATGTCCTCACAGTCACAACCCTAGTGTCCCTTAGGCTGGCCACAATAAAAGGCCACTCTATAATGTGCAGTTTTACTGTATTGGGGGGGTCCGAAAACCAGTCAGTATATGGTGTGACCACCATTTGCCTCATGCAGTGCACCACATCTCCTTCGCATAGAGTTGATCAGGTTGTTGATTGTGGACTGTGGAATGTTGGTCCACTCCTCTTCAATGGCTGTGTGAAGTTGCTGTATATTGGCAGGAACTGGAACACGCTGTCATATATGCTGATCCATAGCATCCCAAACATGCTCAAAGGGTGACATGTCCCGGTGAGTATGTTGGCCATGCAAGAACTGGGATGTTTTCAGCTTCCAGGAATTGTGTACAGATTCTTGCACCATGGGGCCATGCATTTTCATGCTCCATGCTGCATGAGGTGATGGTCGTGGATGAATGGCACAACAATGGGCCTCAGAGTCTCGTCACGGTATCTCTGTGCATTCAAAATGCCATCAATAAAATGCACCTGTGTTCGTTGTCCACAACATACGCCTGCCCATACCATAACCCCACCGCCACCATGGGCCACTCGATCAACAATGTTGACATCAGCAAACCTCTCACCCACACAACGCCATACACGTTGTCTGCCATCTGCCCTGTACAGTGAAAACCGGGATTCATCTGTGAAGAGAACACCTCTCCAAAGTGCCAGACGAATGTGAGCATTTTCCCACTCAAGTCGGTTATGACGACGAACTGCAGTCAGGTCGAGACCCTGATGAGGACAACGAGCATGCAGATGAGCTTCCCTGAGACGGTTTATGTCAGTTTATGCAGAAATTCTTTGGTTATGCAAACCGATTGTTGCAGCAGCTGTCCAGGTGGCTGTCTCAGACGATCTTGGAGGTGAAGATGCTGGATGTGGAGGTCCTGGACTGGTGTGGTTACACGTGGTCTGCGGTTGTGAGGCCGGTTGGATGTACTACCAAATTCTCTGAAACGCCTTTGGAGACGGCTTATGGTAGAGACACGAAAATTCAATTCACGAGCAACAGCTCTGGTGGACATTACTGCAGTCAGCATGCCAATTGCACACTCCCTCAAAACTTGCGACATCTGTGGCATTGTGCTGTGTGATAAAACTGCACATTTTAGAGTGGCCTTTTATTGTGGCCAGCCTAAGCCACACCCGTGCAATAATCATGCCGTCTAAGCAGCATCTTGATATGCCACACCTGTGAGGTGGATGGATTCTCTCGGCAAAGGAGAAGTGGTCACTAACACAGATTTGTGAACAATATTTGAGAGAAATAGGCCTTTTGTGTATATAGAAACTGTCTTAAATCTTTGAGTTTTAGGTTTAATATTATTACAGGTTTAATAGGTTAGATTTAATTTTATTGCAAGTTATGTTTATATTTGGTTAAATATTATTATAAATTAGTTTTTTATCGAAAAATTAAATATATTTTGAGTCTTTAATGCTAACCTAATGCAAACATGTATTATAATGTGAACTTTTTGTGTAAGATTGTCTTATGGATAATTATATATTTGGATTCTAGCTCTAAATACAAGAGAGAATAATTGATGTGATCCTTTTTATAAAATTTTAATTCAACTGATAATCCAAAAATATATATGCAACATCACATGGTTGTTTAAAATGTAAAGCATTTATATATATATATATATATATATATATATGGCATATAGTAAAATATTTATATTTACACATTTATTTATTATGTAAATATAATCAAAAAGGTTATATGTTCAGCAAAATATTATATGTAAAAATGTATATAATAATATAGAAATATGTATATATATGTGTATACATAATATTTATTTTGCTAGAAATTGTATGATAAATATTAGGTAATTATTTGGCTCACTGTTTCTTTATTGTAGTATGTTAATGTTCACTGTAGTCTATGGAGCTAGCCATGGTTTAATGCTAGCTATTCATCAACGTCAAGAAAAATATGTGTCTGTCTTCACAGTGCCTTTGTGGGCCTCATTACGACCAGACAGGAGCACAAAAACAGCCAATCCCGGCGGACCACACAACAGACAGGGAAGAACTGGGCTCTTTTTAACTAAGACATCAAGTGGAATTAAAAAATTGAAGTCACCCTTGTAAGCATATGCACCAATTTTCCCGATGACACTAAAACAAGGTGCTTTCTGAGTTGCTTTCCATCTTTGGTCACATGGTATTTAATGGCATTGTTTTGTAAATGTCGCTTCCCTTTTACAACGCCCACAGGGATCAAAGTTGATATGTGGGAGTATTATATTGTTGCCCGTTGCTGACATTTCGACTGGATATTGCCATCTTATTCCCCAAACAGCAAGCACACTGTCTAACGCTTATCTCGGCCTTCCCCCCGCAGAAAGCACACGGCTCCGGAGTCCGAAGATCTAGGGGAAAATAAAAAAATAGAGCACGGCTGCGTTAAATTGTCCATGAAGAGTTCAATTCTTGAATAAAATTGAAATAAGCAGAGCCCTCCCTGATTTTCTCCGTTTGAATGCCTGAAAAGACCCCTTTTGTGAAGCATTATAATGCCTAAGCTGTTTCCGAACTCAATTTGGAAGTTAATATGTGTCTGCCGTGTCTGAAAAAAGGAGGACGGATGAAAGGAGAAAGTCTGAACATTTTCTCAAATCGGTTCCTTTACGTGCTAAAGAGATGGTTAGTCAGGGTGTTTTTTTCTGGATGCACAGGTGCATCTCAAGAAATTAGAATGTCATGGAAAATTTCATTTATTTCAGTAATTCAACTCAAATTGTGAAACACAGACTGAAGTAGTTTAAGTCTTTGGTTCTTTTAATTGTGATGATTTTGGCTCACATTTAACAAAAACCCACCAATTCACTATCTCAACAAATTAGAATATGGTGACATGCCAATCAGCTAATCAACTCAAAACACCTGCAAATATTTCCTGAGCCTTCAAAATGGTCTCTCAGTTTGGTTCACTAGGCTACACAATCATGGGGAAGACTGCTGATCTGACAGTTGTCCAGAAGACAATCATTGACACCCTTCACAAGGAGGGTAAGCCACAAACATTCATTGCCAAAGAAGCTGGCTGTTCACAGAGTGCTGTATCCAAGCATGTTAACAGAAAGTTGAGTGGAAGGAAAAAGTGTGGAAGAAAAAGATGCACAACCAACCGAGAAAACCGCAGCATTATGAGGATTGTCAAGCAAAATCGATTCAAGAATTTGGGTGAACTTCACAAGGAATGGACTGAGGCTGGGGTCAAGGCATCAAGAGCCACCACACACAGACGTGTCAAGGAATTTGGCTACAGTTGACGTATTCCTCTTGTTAAGCCACTCCTGAACCACAGACAACGTCAGTGGTGTCTTACCTGGGCTAAGGAGAAGAAGAACTGGACTGTTGCCCAGTGGTCCAAAGTCCTCTTTTTAGATGAGAAAAGTTTTGTATTTCATTAGGAAACCAAAGTCCTAGAGTCTGGAGGAAGGGTGGAGAAGCTCATAGCCCAGGTTGCTTGAAGTCCACAGTAAGTTTCACAGTCTGTGATGATTTGGGGTGCAATATCATCTGCTGGTGTTGGCCCGTTGTGTTTTTTGAAAACCAACGTCACTGCACCCGTTTACCAAGAAATGTTGGAGCACTTCATGCTTCCTTCTGCTGACCAGCTTTTTAAAGATGCTGATTTCAATTTTCCATCAGGATTTGGCACCTGCCCACAGTGCCAAAATCACCAAAAGTTGGTTAAATGACCATGGTGTTGGTGTGCTTGACTGACCAGCAAACTCACCAGACCTGAACCCCATAGATATGGGGTATTGTCAAGAGGAAAATGAGAAACAAGAGACCAAAAAATGCAGATGAGCCAAAGGCCACTGTCAAAGAAATCTGGGCTTCCATACCACCTCAGCAGTGCCACAAACTGATCACCTCCATGTCACGCCGAATTAAGGCAGTAATTAAAGCAAAATGAGCCCTACCAAGTATTGAGTAAATATACAGTAAATTAACACTTTCCAGAAGGCCAATTGGTGGGTTTTTGTTAAATGTGAGCCAAAATCATCACAATTAAAAGAACCAAAGACTTAAACTACTTCAGTCTGTGTGCATTGAATTTATTTAATACAGAAGTTTCACAATTTGAGTTAAATTACTGAAATAAATTAACTTTTCCAAGACATTCTAATTTATTGAAATGCACCTGTATGTGTGTGTGTGGACATTTACTCAGGCCCTGACTTTTTAAAATTTCCATTGATTTCAGATAAAAACAATAATAATTCAGAGAAATAAAATGACACTGAGAAGACTGACAATTGAATATGCAGTCAAATAGCAAAAAAAAATATTGCATAAACAAACAAAGTAAGCTGCTTAGTTCACTATGGAAGTTTATTTCCGCTATGGAATAACAAAATAAAAATCATAATTTCAACTGTTTATCTCACAATTCTGACTTTTCTCACAATTCTTCAATTATATCTCACAGTATTTTTTCCCCTCAGAATTTCAGTAACTCACAATTGCAAGTGTATATATTGTGATTATTCAAATCTTGGAGTTCTAAGAAGAAAAGTCTTAAAGGGGACCTTTAAAAAAAAATCGCTTTTATAAGGTGTTTGAACACAGTTGTGTGGCCTCAGTGTGTGAAAACAACCAGCCTGTAATGGTCAAATTCACACACTAATTTTGTATAATCTAAAAAAAATCATAAACAGTCCCTCAGAACGAGCTGTTTCAGATTCTCCCTCTGTACACGTCACCGAGGGGAAAAAGTCCTGCCAATTTGTGACTCTGCCCTCGAAGCATAGACATAGCCCCGAGTGAGAGGCTGTGGTCCGCCTCCATTACTGATTACTTGCTGTAGCTGCTGGAGATATAAAATATCAGCGCCAAAGAGGCTTTTCAAGTGTTGTGTTTTTGGATGCACTAACGAACATAGGAGTCTCCATAGACTCCCTCCATCTGAGCCGCTGAGGACACTGTGGTCAAGTTTCATTGTCTAAAAATCGGTAAAGTCCCCAATAATAGTAGGAATCAATACCAACCCTTCGTGGCTGAACATCAGCTCCAGACAAAGCAAGTATAACGCTTTTGTTTTCCAAATTGCCCTTCTGAAAGAGCTTCTTGGCCCTCTCTAAGGCTAATGATGCTAAAGCTACCATTGTCTCTATCTGTTTTCACTGGTGCTGTCTTCATGAATGATCGTGAATAGAAATGTGGTAGTTAAAAGTTGCATATGAAAGCAATGTGAGTCGATTGCTTGAGTTTGTTTAGCTCATTATCACGAGCATGACATATAAAGTTTGTGATAGCATGCCATGCATCATGAGACCAACTCTGTTTGTTATTTTTATCGCACTGTCTGACTGACTTTGAAACAGAGTACATTTTCTGGAATGTTTATTTGCAAAGGCTAGCACTGCTAATGCGGGAGCTTAAGCTCTTGAAGCTCTGCCCTCTTCTCGGGGAGCAACAACTCATTTGCGTTAAAGCAACAAACTTAAATTCAGAACGTTTTGTCTCATACCCTAAAGGTGGCAATTTTAACAACCTATAAAAAATTATCTGTCGGGAATATTGAGCTAAAACTTCACATACACACTGTGGACACACTATTGTAAGATATAAATATTGAATTTAAAAAAGTTAATATATTCGCAAGTTATTTAGTTAATATATCGCAATTCTGAGAAGAAAAGTCTCATTGTGAATATAAATGAAACATGCAATTTTAAGTTAACATTTCACAATTCTTAGATAAAAAGTCACAACTGTGAGAAAAAAGTTATAATTTTAAGCTTATTAATCCAATTACATTAATTGCAACTTTGTATCTCACAATTCTGACTTTTTTCATATATTTGTACTTATTTATTCAATGGTGGAAATAAGCTTCCATAGTTCACTGCACTTTGTGCTACTTTCAATAAATTCCCTTTGCAGTAACCTACTGGTCAAACATCTGCCTTTTTATGCTGCCTAGCTATTGAGTCTCGGGATTGGTCTGAAATTAACTCCAAAAGGCGAAGGTCAAAATGTGACCTCTCACATTGGGCCGCTCTAGCCTCAATTGTTTGTGGTGTTACAATGGCTTGGGAAAGTAAACAGCAGAATCGTGGTAAAGAATAGGGACAGATTCAGAATTGAACCAAACAGACTGTACTTATACTGCAGCCACTGAGGGATCAAGTGCACAGCCGTGGGGTTCGCCAGACCCCAAATTGCTTCTGTCGTATCCACTTCTACAGTTTGATTGCTCTTAATTGCTTCACTTTCAATTTGTTTTTCTTCAAAAGGCGGTTTTCCTTGTACAGACCCATTTTTGTGGTCTTGATCACATTCCTAAGAAAAAATAGCTGCATATAGTTCGAGGAATAGTTCAACATTTGATCATCATTTACTCAGTAATCTGTTTGCAGGGATTAACATCTCATTAGATTGGAACATGATAAGTACGTATATGCAATAACAATCTCTCATGGAATTTGTTCTGTTTGTTATCATATGTGTTTTCAACAGTGTTTTCTCCTTCTCCGTATCACTTTCAGGAATAACTCATGTCATTACCTTCCCTATTTTCAATTCCAAGCCATTAAAAAGCCACTAGTTCTGGTATAAAAAGCCATAAAGCGTTTTCTACCAGCAGTGGTTTTGGATGCACACTTGCTTCAGCTCAGGGATACGTGAAATGAGAGGGGGATCATGACTCAAAGGCTCAGCCCAGTGCATGATTATGGGTCGCAGAGGGACACAAGCCACCCTGAGGGTCCGGGGTGGGTCATGTGGCCTGGAGATAAGAGTGTGACCTTGATATGGTTCCTTGGCTCAAACACCAGCATTTTTATGTTTGTGTTTATGTGTTGGGACTGAAAGAGGGAAAAGGGATAAACCGTGATGGAAATGGAAGACAGCAAAGTCCACTGGCTTTCCGTGATGAGCTTAGCACTGTATGGAGGCAGAAGAAAACTAGCAAACTGAAGAGCAGCCTGGAAATACATGTACAGCATTGTGGTTTCAGAGAAATTAATCTTCAGTTTGGAATCAAAATAAAATAATTTATTGTGAATTTGACTGATTAGTGAAAACAAATGAGGTTATATATTTTACAGAAGTTTTTAGCATCTGTTCTGACCCCTTGAAGCAATTGTGACTTTAATTCATTGGACTTGAATATTTTGATTAAATTAACCAAAATTATTATTTCTAATTCATTCCTAGATTCATTTGGTGACCCTTGCAATGCCAATCACTGATTGTTTTTTGAGTATTATGGGACATTGTATCTAAAAAACTGATTTGTTTAAAAACACTGAATCATTCACAATATAATTCACTCTTTTTAAAATATGTTTTGCTAATGACATTTTTATACACACTATTTAATAAATTGGGATTCACATCCACTTTTATTCTTGTTGAACAAGACTGATGTTGCACTGAACTAACAACATGATACCTTTTTTCAGTCATTTCATTTACAAACAAGATGTCCTAGTTTATTTCATGTGATCACACATTAAATGTCTCTTTCAGTGTCGCCCCGAGCCTCAGACCCAAAACTGGACTTGAATCATAAAAGACTATATTCGTTAATCTCGGACGAGCCCCTATATTTGTCACGGTCGGCTCACAACCACGACAAATGAGGGAGGCAATGAGAACAATAGCATAGCAAATAAATATTTTTTAAATGAAAATAAATTTCGAAGACATAATAATGAAATAAAGAAGATAAGAATAAAGAATAATTAACATAAACTATAAATAATGAGGTCAACTTTTAACATAATGTACAAACCTGCAAACAAATTAAATTCCAAACTAAACTAATGCATTTAACCAAAAGAACAATGAAGAAACAACTAAAAATAACAACAAACCAAGATGAATAACAGAAGGGCAAACCAAGAGACCTTTTAATAGTTCGTGGCAGGTGTTTAAAATGACGTAACTCTCAAAGACCCGCCGCATAGCTAAAGTGGAAGAGGCCCAGAGGCACATCTCAAGACCAACCAAAGATTTGCCACTTTTTATTCTGCACAAATATTATTTGAGAGAATGACTTCAGTAATAAAAAAGTAAAAAAACAATAATGATTCGACAATGACACTGCTATGGCTAAGCTAGCTTGTTTACATGGTGTGCTTTACTAGTAATGACAAATGGGAATAGATTCCCTGGCTTATAAAAAAAAAGAAAAACAAAAAAAACAACCTTTACATGAGCATCACTGTGTCAGAAAGTCAGCAAAAAATGTAAGCTCAAAACTACAGCTCAGTTTTATTCTTTTTCATTTTGTGTTTTGCTAATGCTGCACACGTAGCGTCAGACACCTGAAAATGTGACCTACTTCTACCCTTTGAACAGAGAAGGTCCTTGCCTTCATTTTTGAATGCATACACCCTCAGCATGAATTTCTGTGTATGTGCACCCTTCACAATTGACTGTTTTTTCCCCGAAGACCTGTTGAAAGCCTTAGTTCTTTGCCAGGGGCATCTGTTTGGTGGAGACTGCAGCCGCCTGAGAGAGATTGGCCTGCGGTACAGTGAATGCTTGTCTTGCCTTAGTGTGCCTATGTGTGTGTGAGCAGGTAAAATCCCACCTTCTTCTTGCTTATCCTCGGATTAAAGCATCTCGGCCCCATGGTGCTGGCTGTCAGAGAGTGCGGCATGTGGAATCAAATCCGTCGGCCTTCAAAATGAAATCCCGGAGATGGCTGGCCCAAATGTTTCCTGAGCACGCCGTATCTGAGCGTACGCTTCCATCCCCCTTGACAAGACACCGCAGGCTACCGTGAATCTACGTTAGATTTTCTCCCTGCCGCTCACACTGGGCCTGTCATTTTTTTCTGTTAGACATCTCTCCAAGACATCAGTCTCTTTTTGTCCCATTTTTTTATAAAACATACTGTACAAGTTTGTTAGGATGGGTCTGAAATAGAACAAGCGGGAAGAAGGATGAAGAATTGAGTTTAAAATCAACTCTCTTAGGGTTTGTGCAGGGTTGTTTCTCAACATTTATTGAACAAATTAAGAGTGTTGTTTACTGAGCATTTACATTTATTAAGTGCGCTTGAAATCATTAAATTTGTTTAAAAATTATATATATATATGAAATATAAAATATATTTAGCATTAAAATCTATATATAAAATAAAAAAATTAAAAATATGTGTGCGATATGTATTTACCAAAATTATTTACTTTTTTATAATTTATATGTAACTGTATATGTATATATATATATATATATATATATATGTGTATACAATGTATGTATATATATATGACAGACTTATCACAAGAACAAAAATATAGACACTGTTTCACAAAAATACTCCACGAAGGGTGTTACATTTCTACACTATTTAGTTATATTTCAGCACTAAATTTCAATAGTTGTCTGATTTTATTGTTAATTTTACATTATTTATGTAAAATTGTTTTGGATTTTTTTTTTTGAGATTGCAATGTTTTCCCATTTAACCAGAAATAAGCTTGTATGCCTGTTACCTACAGCGTAAATAGCAGCATCCAGGTGTTTCCAAGATGGCCGCCAAGAGAACTGACTTTACTTTGATTTGGGCACTTGGTTTTACGTTAATGCGTTAAAATCAACAGCATGAGCTGCTTAGCTGTCATTTTGGGATTATTGCATCGGAG
This sequence comes from Ptychobarbus kaznakovi, assembly GCA_027422405.1. Taxonomy (NCBI): domain Eukaryota; kingdom Metazoa; phylum Chordata; class Actinopteri; order Cypriniformes; family Cyprinidae; genus Ptychobarbus; species Ptychobarbus kaznakovi. The sequence goes on from CM049796.1 coordinate 38,097,065, forward strand.
TGTCTATTTACACTAAGTGCAAATAGCCCTCCTTTTTGGCAGAGGCTATTTACACTAACTCCGCTCACCAATGTGTTGCATGTCATCAGCTCCAGTGGCGCAGATGGTAAATGTATGTCATACACATCTTGACGTGATTGATCTGGGTTCAAATCCACCTTTTTGGCGAAATTGTTTTCTCCATTTTCAAATCACATCAGAAAGGCATTTATTTTCAATAAAAATTAAGGAAATAATCATAAAAAATGGAAAATAAAGTATTGGGTAGGTTTAGGGAGGGCTTTAGTTACCAAATGAGGTGGCATCCATTTAATAATTTGAATTAAAATAAAAAAATACACTCTAAGTTATCGCATACTGTTTTATAATGTGCTACAATACTAAGGTGCAGATAATTGCCACTATTTGCAATAAGTAGTATAAATAGCAGAAAATCCTGCTATTTTAACAAAGTGTAAATAGAATATATAGCTATTTGCACTTAGTGTAAATAGCACATCACTAAAAATGCTGCTATTTTCACTTAGTGTAAATAGAATCCATTGCTTTTTGCACTTAGTGTAAATAGATGCATCCATCTTTTTGCATCTTAGTGTAATAGCTCCAGCATCTATCAGTTGCTTTTCTCATATTAGCTTCATTCCTTATTATATTGCAGACTCACTAGTAATGCACATAAAGCTATGGATTTGGCCTGAAGTATCAACACTGCATTGGACTTGTCACTGAGCCACTCTTTGTAACCAGAAACATCTAAGAGATCCAAAGATTGTACCAACCTGATCAGAGATTTTTAGTCAGATTTTTTGTGTATGAAGAATTTACCAATGTCAGTCTTGCGTGTTTACTATGTGCAGTTTTGTACAGGAGAGCTTGCGTTGCCAATCTAAGTTGCTGATAGATGCAGGTGTCCTCGCTTTGCCATCGCCAGCCGCCTGTGTCAGAATAGACTTCAGCAGCATGGCCCAATGAGACTGAGGTCAGGTATCTGTGCACCAGTGTCACTGCTTGTCAGCTTCCTGTGATCAGAACAGAGATGTCTTACAGCTCAGGTTGCAAGACTTCAACCAAGACAGAACAAACAACACTGTTCTGTTTTGTTCTAGTATGACCCAAAATCAAGTGATTGATGAGCGAGTCTATACTTAATCTTCTTCAGTTGCTACCATTGATCTTGTGACCTATGAGATACTTGTATCTGATGAATTGATACCTGATAAGCTCTTTGTGTTTAAAACTAATGTTTATGAGTGTTTTGTCCTTATATATTTGCAATCAGGTTTAAGACTTTATCTTGAGTTCTGCTAATAACGCAATGTTTACACCCAACAAGATTTGGAAAAGATTTGCTCTTTGTACAACACTGTGTGCAACAGTTTGGTAAGTAGGTTTCATTGTCTTTTTGAAAATGATGTGTATTTTGAAAAAAAAGTTTCAGTAGAAATGCTAAATGATATAGCATTCCACCAGGTCAAAATACTATAAACTGTGAAAAATTGTATTTTTATAACATCCCCAGTAGATGGTGATGTAAAATTGTAAATAAACTCCCACACGTCTATAGACTGAATACATAATACGAATGCACATGATTTTACCGTTTTTACAAATTCACGTTTTTATAATTTACACGGCGATGATGATATCGTATCATTCTCAAAAACTTGCACTCTGAAGTCCGTTTTCAAAAGTTTCAAATTTTCCACAAAAAATATTAGGCAGCACGACATAGATAAATGATTCATGAGCAGGAAATTAGCATATATTTTTTTTCTGATAAATCATGTGACACTGACTGTATTAATGGCTGCTGAAAATTAAGCTTCGCATCACAGAATGAAATCACACTTTAAATTAGGCCTTTATAAAAAAATAAAGTTATTTTAAATAATATTTCACTGTTATGCTGATTTCACTATATTTTGGCCAAACATATTCATCCTTAATGAGTTCTTTAAATAACATTGATTTCTCATGATGAAGAAAGAGATGTATTATTTGCAGAGATACTGATTTAATTAGCACATATTAGGGCTTAGCTATTCGTTTACTGTTCTGATCTATTTTAAGCTTTTATTTAGATGTTGTTTGCATCCGTATGTGTTTACTTCACAATTGACCTCTTACTCAGGTGGGTGGTGTGTTAAATCGCTAATCAGCGAGGATGGCTGCACATCTGGCCGTTAAGTGCCGCTGTCTGGCGTTCTTGCTGACTCACAGAGCAAACGCAGACAACGGGATTAAACTTTAAATACAGCGGCTGTGTTTGACAGCACAGGACATGGGAAGCTAAACTGAGACTGATAAGGCTGGAGAATTAGCTGTTCGGAAACACTCAGACGGCTGACAGTATTGTGATACGTGGGTTTCGTTTGACGAGTGTGTGTTTGCGTTGCTGCGTTTGTGTACGGTTACACTGTAAAGCTGTGTTTGCCATCCCTGTTGACAGTCGGACAATGAACTTGACAGTTTGTGGTCTGAGTTCTCATTGTTTCGTTCTTTGTCAGACTTTGTGGAAAAACAAAAAGTGTAGAGGAGTATACACGTTTTGATGAGCTCAGTTGCAGCTAGCAGGTTTTAACCCACCACTAGCCACAAGCCAAAAGGTTTTTGAACCAAAAACTGAAGAAATAAAGTTGACCTGAGAGTAAACAACACACTGTTGTGAGGAAACGTCACTCTAGTGTTGTGCCATGGTTGGAGCCCAAAATATGTTGGCCTACTTTTTATAGTGTAAATATACAAATAATACATATAGTGGTTTAAACTACTTCCATGTTTTGTGTTATTCAGACAAGTGATCGATCTGAAACCTGACCATTTTTAATAATTGTATATCTCCGAACTAAGCCACTTCAGTGATATCTGTATCTGTTTCAGTCTGAAGCTGTTCCTATATTCATTATTATTAAATGCAGGATATGATGATTTTTTTCTTTCTCTGATGTGTGGTTTATTCTTATTTTCTTGTGGATGTGACTGTTTTCCTTGATAATGAAATATGCATGAGCTCTCCTGGGTTCACCCAGATGCTCCATACCTTTTCTTTTCGAGACGTCTTTGTTTTCAACATTGATTTTGTGCCAAATTTAGAGCTTAGTTTGCTCTCTTTTATTCTTCCCTGCGATAATGTAATCTCTTCATCTAAAAGACGAGGTTCACCGGGTCATTTCATTTCAAGATATTTCTAATTTACCACATTTTCATATCTGTAACACAACCAAGCAGTGGAAATAGTACTGCTAAAGTATGAGAAGAACAGCTTTATTCTTTCTTCACTTTGTAATAAAAACAGCAAGGATTCTTCACATTGATAAGTCAATTGCTGATTAATTTAATTCCTGGTATTGTAGTGTTCTTTATATAGCGATTATATAGCTTTTATTTTTTACAATTGTCATTTTAATTTTAGTTTAGGTTTTAGTAATTTTGGTATGTTTTTGTCAATGTATTAGTTGTTTTTTTATTATGAATTTAAGGTTAAATCAATTGGTGCCTTTTAGATATTTTAAAACACTTTTGTGTGTTTTTTTCTTTTTTTGCATAGTATTTTATTATGTATTGTATGTTACTGTTTGTTATGTATTTCTCAATTTGGGCCACCTATCTTGGCCAGGACACTCCTGCAAAAGAGATTTTAAAAGGTTAAATAAATAAAACATATTATTGTTTTTAGTTAAACTCATTTTATTTCAAGCTAGCATTTGTAATTTTCATTTATTTTTTTTAAGCTCAAACTTTTCCATCTAATATTTATATTATTTTTTCGTTTTCATTTTAATTGTAGTATAGGTTTTAGTAAGGGTATATTTTTTTGTCATTTTATCATTATTTTTTAAGTAATATTAATACTTCAACTTATTTTATTTCAAACCATTTGTAATGCAAATTTTTTTAAATTTAAGTTGTCCGATCTAATATTTATATTTGATTTCAGATTCATTTCAATTAACGACAACGATTTATTAAATAAAAAATAATGAAAAAAAACATATATAATTAATATAATATGTGACCCTCTCTGTAAAGCCCAGGCTAAAGTCTCAAAATCTAATTATGAGATAACAAGCATCAAAGTTTGATTTCTACCATTAATTTCACTATAATTTCAATATTTGACATGACCTTACTCAGTCAATATTAAAGATATAAATGTTACATTTTCACAGAATTTTTTGTAGAAAACAGCAAATCACCAAAAAATGACTTTAGCTGGGTTTTCACAGAGAGGGTCACATATAATTAGAATAAGAGTCATATTTATAGTATATTTATACTATGATTTAAAATTTATATATGTAAATTTTGTATTAAAGGGTTACTCCACCCCAAAAATATATTTTTTTACATTTTGAATTTAATCACTTACCCCCATGTGATTCCAACCCCGTAAAAGCTTGGTTTGTCTTCGGAACACAATTAAAATATTTTGGATGAAAACCTTGCATGAGGCTTGTGACTGTCCCATTGACTGCTAAGTAAATTACACTGTCAGGGCCCAGAATAATATGAAAGACATCATCAAAATAGTCCATCTGCCATCAGTGGTTCAATCTGAATGTTATGAAGCGTTGAGAATGATTTTTGTATGCAAAGAAAATAACAATTACGACTTTATTCAATAAATTGTCTCCTCTGCGTCACCATAGCACCATTTTGGAGAATATCCGCTGGACGCAAACTGTGTACGCTGTTCTGTGACATAAGTGCCACACAGATACATTTTCTACATTCATTTACACTTCTTTTTTACGAAAACAGTGTATTTGTGTGGTGCAGCATCCAGCGGATATTCTCCAAGATGAAATGTTGAATAAAGTTGTTATTTTTGTTTTGTTTGCTCAAAAAAGTGTTCTCATCACTTCATTAAATTCAGATTGAACCACTGATGGCAGATGGACTATTTTGACGATGTCTTTCATACTTTTCTGGCCCTTGACAGTGTTATTTACTTGGCAGTTAATGGTACAGTCACAAGCCACGGTTTTCATCCAAAATATTTGTAATTGTGTTCCAAAGATGAACGAAGATTTCACGGGTTTGGAACAACATGGGGGTAAGTGAATAATGACAAAATTATCATTTTGGGGTGGAGTCACCCTTTAATATGTACAATTTGCACATTTAAAAATGAATTAAATAGTAATAAATAATAATACTATATTGGCTCAACCAATGGTTTAGTTGGTTTGTTGTGGCAACCAATGGCTGTGTGAGTTTGGGAAAACTGTTTAAAACCTTCATTATTTGTGTGTTTCCGTTTGGTATTGCTCGCAGTGCAGAAATTACACTTCACCTTTAAAGCCTTTTAGTGCTATTTGTGCAAGCAGATTGATTAGAACTACAAAATAGCCTGTTTATGGTGGTGTTGACTGTTTTCCATTCCTCAAGTATCCGCCCAAGTGGAACACAACGTCAACCCTATTCCGTTGCGTCTCCACCCGAGTGTCCTGAGTCTCCAGAGTCCTCTAAACAAAACAAAATATGCCGGCACATCTTTGCTGGCTACAAACATGTGTGTCAATTCCCACAGTCCCTTCCCAGCCGTGAGTGAACGTAATTGGCTATATGACGCAGTGTTCTTCTACTATGATTTATCAGGGCTCCATGGCACTCTACACCCTCAAGGCTGAATTTGCTCACTGAACAAAGTCGGACAAGAAGGGAAGGTTGTGTGCCATCTCCAAAACTGGTAAACTAAACAATAATGTAGCCCAGATGAGATTAGCTAGAGAGAAGAATAAAGCCATGGTGATTCTTGTGGCTTCAGTAGCTTCTACAAGCCAATGTGAAGTTTACTTGAGCAATTGCAAATGCAGCTGTATACTGTCAAACTTTTAAGACGATAGGATGTACGAGCTTTCGGCAGTCAAGCACTAAGTGAGATCCTATTGTATCATTCATACATCAAAGTGCTACACTTGTCTTCCATCTGCTGTAAAGTTTTTTTTTTTTTTAAATCGTGTCACTTTAAATGATGTTTATGTGTCACCCTCGCAGGGCCAACACATGAATCTTTCAGAACAGTCTAGAAGTGAACTCTCCGATCTGCTTTTAACAAGCAGATCTCACACCCAGACAGATTTTGCCAGTGTTTGAAGGGCTTTTGAGGCTGCTGTATTGTTAGCATATGGAGAACAAAACCGACTGGTCTTTAGGACCAAACCAAGCTGGGATGTTTTTGGACAAATCCTCCTTGTATGTTCTTTAGAAGCATTAGGCAAATGTGGGCATTATTTTGCACAGCAGGTACAATTTATTGATCTTAATAGGGAGCTGTTTTGGAGAAATGATGCATAAGCTCATTTTTAAGTTCCTTTCAGGGTAATTATCTGCAGGAAACTTACAAACTATAAGTATTACGAGCCATTGTAAACATTTTGGCCTCATAGATAAATCATTTAGCACAGAATATTTATTTAGCTTTTTTTTCTGCCCTTTGAGAGTGTAAAAGTATGATTTGATGCTAAAGTGTTCTAGATAGTTTGCAAGGCATTGCTGTGGGGTTTCTACAATGTTCTGAGATGTGTTTCCTGTACAATAACATAACTTGTTGCTTGCCCACCATAGTACAGTGCATCTTTGGAGAAGCTGGTTATGACTTTTCCCCCAAAATATAGTAGCATGTTTGTGTAACGGATGTATGCCAGTAAGGCTGTGTTGTAAACCTCACTCTCCTGACTCAAAAAGAGGCACTCTAGCGACTGATGCTAGAGGCTGTAGCCTTTGGCGTTCCTTGTTAGAGCGCCTGCCTCCCGCACCGGAATCCCGGGTTCGAGACCCGTTCGGAACACGAACAATTGTGTGGTATGGACCCGGGAGGGGGTGTAACATTGGTGCCGTGACCCGGATGGAGTGAGGTTTAGGGGGGTGAGTTGTAACGGATGTATGCCAGTAAGGCTGTGTGTAAATCTCACTCTCCTGACCTCAAAAAGAGGCGCTCTAGCGACTGATGCTAGAGCTGTAGCTTTGGCGTTCCTTGTTAGAGCGCCCGCCTGGCGTTCCTTGTTAGAGCGCCCGCCTCCCAGGTTCGACCCGCTGGGAACACGAACGAATGTGTGGTATGGACGGGAGAGGTAACATTTGAACACGAACGAATTGTGTGGTAACCATTTTGGACCCGGGAGAGGTTTTAACAAAAAGGCTACATGTCGTTTGAATTTTGTTTTAACAATAAAAGGCTAGTTGTTATGTAATAATTTCTTAATCGTATAATTGATCTAAGATTGCAAACGCCATAGATATGTTTAGGTAGATGCCACATTCGACTGCTCCATGATGATTCTTATACGTATGTATGAATAACTTTAGCAGATGATTTAGCTAAACTAATACAATTAAACACAACATTAAAAAGTTACCATAGTACAAAAACCTGTAGTATTGGGTTAGTAAAACACAAACCATCACATTCTCATTTGTGAAAGGTTATCCCATTTTTTCAGGAATCAAAATGTTGGTGGTTTTTGCGACCTAAGGGTTTGCTATGTTGTGGCATCTTAGAAAACTATTTAAACATACATTCAATTATTAAGACATCACTAACAGGTAAAGTAAAATATAATCAGTATATAGTCTAATATTTTGCAAAATGCTCTTATCTAAACTTAATTTCTCTAACAAACTAAAGAGCTGTAGACACTGATGACTTGCCTGAGGTAAATTAAATGCTACATTACATTTAGTTTACAAGCTGTTTTATTGACATCTTTCCGCAGTTAAAACACTGAGCGATTACATGACGCATGAGATGTTCATTCATGTTTATTTCACATTAAACTAGTAGTAAAGAGGAAGGGATGATCTCACTCACTCGTTTTTCGCACTGCCATTTGAACTGAGGCGTTTATACGCATTCTGTCTACATCAAAGAGCGCCAAAACGGTATTTATTGTTTGAATTTCCTGAACAAATGCACATCATTTGAAAGATGAGACTTTGATTCTCATCAAAAAAAACATTACAATGAAGTTCCACTCGATGCTGTATTTGTTCTTTATACCAAACCGAACCAAAAGACCAGTACCAAAAATATCTGGTGCAAATACATTACGAACCAAAAGACCCATATAACATGTCTGGTGCTATGTTTGCAGACACACAGTTACACCCGTTGCCTGGATGTTACACGGATACTGACTTTGATGTTTCAACATACAGATTATGTATAGCGCCCCATAGAAACCCGTCGCTAATGAGGAATATATGTCAGTTGCTCAGTTTTTCGCGAGAGCGATCGCTGAATACAATGCACAAACAAAATGTCAAAAAGTTTGATCCTGCATAATTGTTATTTAACGCCCAAATAATTGCAACTATATATAAATAAAATAAATAATTCAACACCTCACATAACATGTATAATCATCTAACTCAATTTACTTTACGTGGATTCAAATGTTGTTCACGTGATGACTTTGACTGTTTTATCAACAACAACGGTGGACAGATTATGTATACCTGCGCCCATAGAAACCTCCTCAGTCCTAGCGGGCTAATGAGGAACATCCCATATATTCAGTCCCTTCATTTTTAAAAAGCGATTCCGCGATCGCTGAGCCCATACAATGCAAAAAATGATCAAACTTCAATCTCTAATATAGTCTGTTATTATTATTTTATTTTTAAATTTAAAATTGGTGATCCTGATAAGCATAAAAAGAGCTTGTCAGTATTTAACCGCAAAATAATTGCAACTAAATAAAAATAAATAAATAAATGAAATACTCACATAACATACAAGTATAATCATCTAACTGAATTACTTTACGTGGATTCAAATGTTGTTCACGTGGATCGGTGTATGTGAGCTCTCAGAAACAATGGCGGAAAAATTTGTCCACCTCCTCCTCATTCGTGCCTAACCGGCTAAGCAACATCAATATATTGCCGAGCAGGGCGGTGTTTTTTGTATGGCAGAGTATGCTAGCCCAGTCATTCAGTGGAAAATTTAAACTTCACATCTCTAATATAGTTTGTTATTATTATTTTAAATCAGAGGGTTTTAAAAAATGTTTAACCAATGATAAGCATTAAAAAGCTTGTCAGTAAAACTTTGTAACGCCAATGGATCATCTCTCAGCGAAACCTCATAACTTCACCCCGCCTTCATTCAGATTTATGCGCCCTGCAGCCTGGAGTAGGACAGAGCTACGCTTTTTCGCAATGAAAGGGTAAATAAATAACTGATGTTTGAATAGTACAGCGTTTTCTTTACTCACTTACTATGTCTGTAAAGGCTAATGTTTTTGTGTGCTTGAAAAGCGGAGAAGTAGTAGGTTATTTGTCGTCTAGCCAATAAACTTTTGTACAGTTTTAAATATCCTATGTATAAGCGCTTAATTTGAGATTTTGACCAAGTGTATTAAACAACAATAAAAACTAAGCGCACATATAGCTACAATAAATGTTATATAACCTGTAAAAGTTGATGAAAGCATAATGCGATGCACTTGCAGCCTCAGATAATAATTACAGTCGTTCTAGTAACAGACGAAACACTCCATCTCCGTCATTCGCTGGTCAAAAACCTTGTTAACTCCATTTGAACTTGAATTTCATATAATGATAAGTGCACACTGATCAATAAAATCTGATACAATACCAACGCTGACGACGCAGTGTTGTTTAATTATTTTTAAAGTTTTCCCTTCTATTTATATATAAATATATACAGTGTATATATATATATATTATATTAAGAGACCAAAATACCAAATGTATGAATTGGATTAACAAGCAGTATGTAAAGCACAATACTTCTTTGTTAATGTTACATACTGTAGGTAAGGTGGAAAAGGGTCCTAAGGTGTTTTAAAACATTAAAATGTTTCAGAATTGACTTTGAGATCAAAATAAACCAGCTTATATGCATTTTGTTTGTTATTTGTGAATATAATCACAATTGAATGCGATTAAATTTTGCAGGCCTATTGGGGACACTTAATTTCCAGCGATACTGTCGACTTGATTACACAGATACTATTACAACTGAACTGAGCTGGATGATGACATAACTGAAATCAATAATGAAATACCTTAAACTGAAAATTGAGTGTTTACTATGGTCCTTCTGCACTACCGATACACTATTTTCCTATTTGATACTGTAAAGCTGCTTTGACACAATCTGTATGGTTAAAAGCGCTATATAAATAAAGGCGACTTCACTTGAGTTAATTTGGTAAATGTGATATAATAAAAAAAATAAATAAAAATAAAAAAAAACAATTGCACATTTGTCACAAATTTATGGAAATTACCACATCATTTTTTGTGATTTGTTGTTTTCTACACAAAATATTCTTCATACGGTATAGAACATTCTTTGAAAATGGAACCTTTATATCTTTAGTATTGACTGAGTAAGGTCATGTCAAAATTTATAATTATAGTGAAATTAATGGAAGAAATCACATTTTGATGCTCGTTATCTCATAATTAGATTTTAAAACTTGAGCCTGGATTTCACAGAGAGGGTCACATATTAGTAGAAAAAGTGTATATATATGTGTGTGTGTTTATATATATATATATATATATATATATATATATATATATATATATATATATAATATATATATATCAGTGCAGGTCGATTAGTTTTTAACCCCCATTTTTCGTCCACTTATCAAATATTGAAAGTGTTTTTCAAGCTGTACTCCATTTGAAGTATCATTTCTGTTTGCAGTACAATTTACTTTACAGTACGCTTTTATAATATAAGGCCTCTGGGATTTGCACACTGTGATATTGTAATACATGTTTGAGTTCTTCACTCTGCTTTTTATTTATCATAGAATAACAAAATCATGTACTGTACATACTTAAGTGCCCGGCTATGCTTCTCTCTGAAGTCTTGTTCATGCCATAAACTTTTTTTTCTCTCCGTTGGTACAACTTAAAATTTGACTCCCACGGCTTGTTTTATGTCTGAGTCGTTCTGTCTATATCTCTCAGCTTTGCGCGCTGATGTATTTCGGCCTCTCACGGCCCGCGGCTCAGCCACTTTGAGCGTCTGTCCTGTGATATTCTCCTTCCAATCTGTCACTTCATTTCAGATGAATCGGCCACTGCTCGACTTGTAGAGCTTGTGCCGGCGCATTCACTCAGAGGTCACAAACGTTTTGACTGCGCTGAGCTGGCGCACCCGAGGTCATGCGAACAGCGCTTGCATAATTCCTGCATAACCATTTGGACCTTAATGTAGTCTGTTACGCTCCAATTATATCATAGATGGAGCAAAGATGCAGATTTCCACCCCCCACTTTTGCAGCCACTGGCCAGTGGATGACATAAATAACAAATGGATCTATGTAGGAGCTTTTTCCTCGGAGGGAACGGAGAGATAACAGCTGTTTCGACTGGAAGGGCTGGAGTGCTATGGCTTGCTACAAACAGCCCTCAGGAAATGGGAAAATCTACTGAATCTGTTTGAAAGCGCATCAACTCCACATGAGCCTCAAAGTAGAGGATAAATTCCCCTCAAAAATGGTTTGGGAAATCACACTCGTGAATTGTTGTTGAGTTAAAGCTAAATTAAACTGAAAGACCTAGAAAATGGATGCTAATGTCTTGATTCCATTATCTGTTTCAACCAAATGTATTCCACTTTATTAACTCAAACTTCATTAACTCCAACAGTTTCACTTTTAATAAAGGGAGATGGATGTTATAAGGTGTTCTCCCAGCCTAATGATTAAGTAGCTTGGTTGTTCAACACAAAGGCCTCTGGTTAGTCCTGAGCAAAGGCATCCCTAGAGTTGGGAATTACTAAATCTACAATCCTGCCCTTGAGCACGACACTGGCGGGATATTCCAGTGGGAATGTCCCTACAATTAGTGTACTTTAAATTCCTTTGCACAAAGAACATTTTTAAATAACTATCGGCACTAGGAAGTGTTTTAATGTACTTATTTGGTGACCAAAGTTGCTTTGTGGGTCATCAAGCAAAGATCTCTCACAGCACGTTTTCTCAATGCTTGCCATACCGTCAGGAATCCCTTGAGGAGCAGGACGTTTTTGAGTGCCATGTGGTGAAAACTCCCACACAAACTCAGTTTTAACACTGAGGTCTAGGGAATAGAAGGTTGAATCTCATAAAGGTTGAATGTCTAGGTCATTTTTCACCCCCAAATGAAATCATAAATATGTTTGTGCATGGAAAATGTAAGCCAATGAATTACGTTTTTTGGAAATATACAGACAGTTGGACACATCTCCAATAAATACATATTTAATATTTAAAAATAGCACAAATGAGCATACATTATACTCTGAAAATTATTGAGGAACAAAATGTGGTTTATTTTCATGGGAAAGCATAATGCACACAAAATGATTGATTGATTGATTGATTGATTGATTGATTGATTCATGACATTGTTAAGCCACTTTTCCATTCAGAAATAAAAATACAATAAAAAAATCTAATTCTGTCCAGACACTTGACATGAATATATATATATATATATATATATATATATATTAGGGGTGGCACGGTACATGTATTCGTACCAAACCGTCACGGTACGGGCATCTCGGTTCAGTGCATGAGGCCTTACAACATATACAAGCGCTCGCAGCAATGTAACGCTGTTTGATAACCACCAGCAGAAGAACAGCGAACGCGAGTTGTGCACTTGAAAACAAAGCCCCCTAGACAGTGACAATGTGCGGATTCTGAACGCGTCTCTCACATAGATTGACAAAGGAGTATACTTTAAAGCAGGGGTCCGCAAGTAAATTTTTGCCAATAGATGGCGGGCCAGAACATAGTCAAAGGATAATTTAAGAAATTAATTGATATATATATATAACACAATGTAATAATATTTAGTATATTCACATCTAGGTGGAACAAAATGTAATTTGTACTAGCGTCTGTTCAAAATAAATGAAAATAAACCGAGCATGCAGATTTGTTTTTTTTCCCCTATTGTACCGAAATTGTATCGAACCGTGACCCCCGAACCGAGGTACGTACTGAACCATGACATCTGTGTACCGTGCCACCCCTAATATATATATATATATATATATATATACTGTTTACTTTACTTTATTGTTTATTTTTACAGGGACAATGCACAATTAAAAGTAATTGCGCCAGAGTTAGCTGATAGCTAATTTACATCTGCTGTCCCTGGGCAGGCAAAAACATAAAACAACATACAATATTACATATACACCACATAAGACATAACAATACATATATCCAGAGATGTAAGATTAATAAAAAAGAACATGGTACTTACAACACAGTCATTAGTGGTTGCAAATTTGTTCCAATAATAGCCAGTGCTTAAGATTAATTTTATATTGTGTATTGTATTAAGTTTATATTGTGCATTGTCCAAATTGAGCTAATTGTCCCAAATTCTAATTATTGCAGTGGAAAATAAAATAAACACTACTATTTTGTGGGGGGGGGCGGAGCCCAAATCTCATTATGTCCAGAAATAATAATAATAATACAAATAAATAAATAAATAATAATACAAATATTATAAATCCGAATACATTTTGAAAAAAAAATGGTGTGCTTGTTTTTAACCTACATAGATCGTTTGGTCATGTGCCCTAATTAATATTAATAAGCGAAGCCTTGAGGAGTATATAAGCCCCGGGGAGACCTGAAGTGTCCTTGTGTATGACCATAACACAAACAAACAACTTGTCTATTTCAGTTTTTATATATTTCAGTTTCTCAGGAAAGAACGAGGAAAAATCTAACTGCATTTGTCAGCGAGCTCCAAAACCAAGTCTCACATAGTCCCATGCCCTACTGCGGTTCAGCCTCACCAGAATCTAGTTTTGTGAGATTTATATTATATGGCTGCATTTTACCACATATATCTCAGTGTATTGTGCAGCCACCCTGAGAATAAGTAAAGCTGACAGAGGCTCAGCATTGCAAGGGACTGCAGAATGTGGAATGCTACCTCAGAGAAGGCTCAGTTCACTGAACTTTCCATTAGGGTCAGAGCTGGTGTAAAATTGCCCCTGCTCACCGCTCACCGAGAGTATATGTGCCCCAGTCTTTGCTCTGCTGTGATGTGATGGATTCTGGACATCTGGATCATGTCAGGATTGCGCAAAAGCCCTTAAATGACTTTACAAACAATGTTAAATTGGATTAAATGCAACTTGTGTAATATGATGTACAGTATTTCAGAGTAAATGTGGATGATGAAAAGAAGGCTGTTGTATTGTTGATTATATAATTGAACAGCCAGTTGAATAATTCTCCAGTCAAGGATAGTTGTGTAATGAATACTAAACTGTATATTTCATATGCATTTTACTTATGTATATGGTGATTAGATATACAGTTGCCCTCCAAAAGTATTGGAAACAGTAAAGTCAAAATGTATAAATATGATTAAAAGAAGAATATGAGACAAAACTACATAATTTCAAATTTTATTATGGGGTGATTCAACACATAGATGTTTTACCAGCTAAGTTCAGTTCAGCACTTTTAGAGTTTCATTCCCCTATCTGATGTGAGAGAAGATATTGGAAACAGTTGCCTCACAGGTCTTTCTAAGTGATCGCTGTGTCCTGTTGCATTGATTCTTCAGTTATTAAGCAGGGAATGTGTCGTTTCAGTTATATCCATTACTTCTGTATTCTGAATCTTGCATTCGATGATGACACACAAACCAGGATGAAGATGAGGGAGCTGACTTTGAGAGAAAAGCAAGCAATTTGGATGCTAAAAGAAAAGAGGAAGTCGATTAGAGCTCTAGCAAAAACAAAGGGATGGAGAAATCAAGAGTTTTGGAAACCACCAGTGACACCAGCAACCAACAACTACCCTGATCGCTGAGAAAACAACAGTAGTTGATGACAGAAATCTAAAAAAACTGTTAAAATGAACCCTAAAAGACCGTGTCTGTAAAATCAGCAACAACTTCCAGAAAGCTGGGGTGATGCTCTTACAATCTACTGTCCTCAGGAGACTTTGAACATAGAATACAGATGCTACACAGCAAGATGCAAACCTCTGACCAGCACCAAAACTAGAAAGACAAGATTAGAGTTTGCAAAAAAGCACAAAGGTGAGCTAGAAGAGTTTGTTTTTGAACTGTTTATGGACCGATGAGACACAGATTAACCTTTAAGTGAGGGGAAAGCAAAAATGTGGAGGAAAAAAACGGAACTGCAAATAATCCTAAGCATACAACCTCATCTGTAAAGCACGGTGGAGGTGTTGTCTTGGCATGGGCATGCATGGCTGCCGCTGGAACAGGCCCTCTCAACTTTACTGATGACTTACTGTATTATGACAGTAGCAGAATGAATTTGGAAGGGTGCAAAACCATCTTGCCTGAAATATTCAAGAAAAATGCCATCCAGATTCATTGGGAAGTGTTTTCATATTGCATCAGGACAATGACCCAAAACACCCTGCCAGTTTCAGTCAAGGAGTTAGAAGGACATCGAAATTGCCCAAGTCAATCTACAGTTTTAATCAGATTTTAAATCCGTTAAACATGAATTTCACCAGCTGAAGAGGAGATAGTAAACAAGCAACAATTGTAATTGGCTGCATTAAAGGCTGGAAAAGTATTTCAAAGGATGAGACCAAGAGTCTGGGTGTCTATGGTTCACAGACTCACTTGCTGTGCGCAAGGGAATCTGCAACTAAATAATAACTTTTAATATTTTATATCTGCCTTTATGTTCAACTGTCCCAATACATATGCTCACATCAATGAGTGTGGATGAACTCTAAAAAGTGCTGTTCTTTTATTTTGGTTAAAACGTGTATGTGTTGAAACGGCTAATAATAAAATGTGACATTCTGTAGTTTTGTCTCATATTCAACTTTTAATCATATTTGCAAATGTCTTGACTCTCCACAGCAACAGAGCAATTTTGTCTTTACTGTAGCAATACTTATGGAGGGCACTGTATAATAAGTGTGAAATGTACAGTACAGTTATGTTATTACAAAATAAACCCATTTTGGGTGATTCCAGACCCTAGCTTCAAGTTGAAGGTCCCAAAAATTCACTGATTTGCTGTTTAATTGTAGGTAGTTGTTTTTGTGAAATTTACTAGCTGTTTCCTGAGTAAGTTTTTTCTCCACCAATATTTTTTCTAGATATATTATATTTGTGTACTTTTTATTAAACATTTATGTGCTCTATGTTCTATTGTGACTAAAATACTGGCTCATGTGATTTTAAAGTCTTTTGAAAGTTCCAAACATTTCCGGAATTCGGTGAGTTTTTTTTGATATTTTATATATAATATGGTATTCAACCTATTTTTCGAATTTCCTGAAAACCGTCCCAGCGCAACATCCGACGGGTTTTCCCAGTTCGCATCACATATTGTTCAAAGCATCACATAAAGCAACATAAGTCATGTGATTGCTTTGAAAGAGGTGAATCTGACGTTTTATTTTAAACACAGGCCACACATGAGTTTAGTGGCTCAGGAACATTAGAGCTCTTTCGGTCTGCAGGCTGAGGCCAGTCATTGCAGCCCTGGAGAAATTCAGGTTTTAGTGTCATCATAAAGGGCAGAAGACCTCTCATCCAGAGGGGACTTAACCTACTTCTGGATAATGAGCTTTGCCTCACAAACACTTTCTGAGCATCTTTATATGCTGTGCTTTGTGTTGTGACATCCACGGCTCAACCTCATTGCCTCAACCAATGATCTTACTTACAATCTTTTTTTTGACCAAAGTGGTTTTATTATTGTCATTATCGGTTCTTTTGCATCTCTTGGTTACTGTAATACATGTCGATTAGCACTCTAATTATATGCTAATATAATTGCACGCAATCTCTAATTAACAGCTAATAAGTACATGAAGGATATCAAGCGTATAGCCTCTGGTGTAATCATGCTTTTAAAAGAAGAGAACTTTAAACACTTTTTAATGCTGCATGGGACTAAACACACGCCAAAAAAAGAAATAAAAAAATTAGTTTGCAATTACAAAATTCCCAGGGTAATTAGCTCGGTTCATCAGCAATGTGGTGATGTGAAACCTTTAGACAGGGCATGTGTTCAAGAAAGACAGAAAAAAAAACCCTGTTAAAGGGAAGTTAGCCAACTCTTGTCATTGTTAACAACATGATTTTAATGTTGTTCTAAATTTGTTTGACTTTCTTTTTTGTTGTTACTGAGCCAGACTTTTGATTGTTTGTATTGAATTGTATTACATTACATTACCAGAGTATTATATGTGCTGCTTCAGATGTATATTTCCTGCTTTAATTGTGAGAAGTTGCATAATAATGTTGATAATAATAATAATGCTTTTACATGTATTATATTTATGAAATAAATAAAATTAATGATAATAATAAATAAATAAAACATGTATGTAATAAATATAATACATAAAAAGCATTATTTTTTATTTAAACAATTACATAAATAAATAAATAAATAAGGGGTTTTATCATTTTTTGTGAGTGTATATTTTTCAGTGATTATTTCAGTAATGAAAGAATGTAATTTTGTGACCTTTTCATAGTTTGAATAATGATACGTTTATCCTGTTTTAGTACCGTCAAATGTATTAATTATGATTAATATATATATATATATATATGTATTATTTAAACACAGTTCTTTTTTTTATTTGTTTTTGTTTTTTTCAGCCTTTGGTCTCTCTCTCTCTCTCTCTCTCTCTCTCTCTCTCTCTCTCTCTCTCTCTCCTCTCTCTCTCTCGCTCTCTCTCCTCTCTCTCTCTCTCTCTCTCTCCTCTCTCTCTCTCTCTCTCTCTCTCTCTCTTCTCTCTCTCTCTCTCTTCTCTCTCTCTCTCTCTCTCTCTCTCTCTGTGTTGCCCTTCTAAATTTCATGTGTGCCACCAAGAATTGCTGATGTGGATATAAGTTGATGAGAGCTGCGTGTCTGTCCTTCATCTCTGGCCTGTCAGATTAGTTTTTGTATAATTATATTAATGGGGTGTGACAGGAGCGTAACGTATCAGATTTGGAGATGAGCAATCGCCCAGAAACCATCCACGACGAGCGTGCATCAGCACCGACCTCGTTCATCTGCTGCGCTCACGTCTCACTTCTTGCTCCTCGCTACTTGAACCGAGCAGCAACAGGGTCGAGAAAGCTTTGGTTTATAAAAGAGAAACATATGTAAGTGTGTGTCCATGTATTTTCTGCCTGACGGTCTTACTCTCTGTCTCTGTATTTATCCATCTTTTTTCCCTACCTAAGACACACACACAAAGACACACACACACCACACACACACACACACACTCACTCACTCACACACACACACACACACACACACACACACACACACCTCACAACACACACACACACACACACACACACACACACACACACACACCACACAACACACACACACACACACACACACACCACACCACACACACACACACACACACACACACACTACCCACACATTTCTGCCTCAAGTGTTCAAGTAACGTTGTACTTCTCAGGTTTAAGCCTCACAGTAACGCCTTGTAACACAATGTCAACCTGAAGACACACACAGAGAATTCCAAAACCAGCAACAGAAATGAATTATTACCCCAAAGTCCTCCCTTTCACGCAAAAGGGAGAAGGTCAACTGATCCCATCACAAACGCTCGTGGCAAAGGTACGGACGGCTCCGGGAATGGTTCTGGACACGTCAAGCCTACATTCCAGAGCATAGTTTTCAAACCCCCCATTTAAAAAAAGCAGAATTCTTCTCCATCGGACAGACCAAGGAAAACCAAACTCCTTGCCTTTTTGACAAGTATAACTAATACAACTATCTACACAAAATAAATATATGGATATTTAATGTGTACTCTTTCCCTCATAGGCATGATGTGATGATTTCAAGTGCCAATGATTTAGGACAATGTGGGAATTTTTAATCATGCTTTAAAACAATATAAACTGTAATGTGTGGTATTATTATGCGGTGTGTTTGATCCCTAAAGAAAGCTAGCCTCAAATGTGATAAACTGTGTTGATGACCGTAAAATTTTTAATACCCTGCATAATTATACATGTATAAAGGTCGATAGGTTTTATCCTTTCCAAAAGTGGAGAAATATCACCTCACCTAAAAGTTCCAGCCCAGCAAGCCTGGACATGGGCGGGGCTCCGCCCCATACGGACAATCGGATTCGACAAGCCGCCCGTGGGGAGGAGCAAGTTGGACTGTTGAAAAACAACGCGCCAGTTGCAAATCGCTCTCTCTTGCTCTCTCTTGACTCTCTCTCGAACATGGCGTGGGCTCTTGGCTTGAACATCTTTTGGCCCGTTAACATCTCTTGAATAGCGCTCGTAACTTCTCTGCCTGCTCGCGCTCTTACCTGAACTTTGTCTCGACACCGACTAAACCAACCATCTATTCGAAGGCGAAGGCTAGAAGGCACAACATCAAAGAACAAACGAACTGACGCCTATAGACGAAAGGAAAGCTTCGGTGAACGTCACGCGGCATGCATCCACATAATCACGTGTTTCACCCGAGAGCACCCGGAGACGCACGAACCAACCCACGTGATTTCCGGAGACAAAGACCAGAGCAACGCATTTGAAATTATCCAAGATGGCAGCGCGATCTAACGCAGCAGCCGCTCCGGGTCCCAAAGGACGGTGCTTTTATGTCGTTTAATGTTGTTTGTTCGTCTCAAAAAATTGTTGATTTACCGCGAATTCATAAGGAATTCTCTCCGGAACAATCTATGATCGCCAAAGCCTTTTGGATATCGGCAACGCATACAAACACCAACTCTCGCCAGAGGCTGCTGAGAAGCTACAAGGCCTTTGTTTACTTCGGAAGCCGAACCTCGAGACCACGGCCTCGCCTACTGATGCTACCCACACAAGGCGGCGTCGCAAGCGGTGTGAGAGAGGACGGAAAGCGCGGTAAGCGCGGAGGTATACGAGCTAGGCTAAGAGCTAATCCCACAAGACCGGCTCTCCCAACACTCATGCTCTCAAACGTTCGCTCTCTGGAAAATAAACTGGACTTAATTCAACTCAGTCGGTCTACACAGCATGAGGCAAGGGATTGTTGTGTGTTTGTTTTCACTGAAACATGGCTAAACAACAAAATCCCGGACTCCGCCATTCAGTTGAACAGGCTAACCTGCTATCGAGCAGACCGAGATACAACACTTTCTGGTAAGTCACGCGGTGGTGGCTTGTGTTTGTATATCAACAAAGAATGGTGTAACAATGCTGCGGTAGTATCAAAACACTGTTCACCGTTAGTGAGTTTATGTTTGTGAAATGTCGACCGTTCTATCTGCCGCGGAGTTCACGGCCATTGTTATTGTCGCGGTGTACTTTCCCCCGTGTGCAAATACTAAGGACGCACTTCGTGAACTGTACAGCGCCATCAGTGAACAACAAACTAATAACCCGACGGTTTTTTCATCATAGCCGGTGACTTCAACCACGCAAATTTAAAGACAGTTTTGCCAAAGTTCTACCAACATGTAAAATGTGCAACAAGGGGAAATAACACACTGGACCTTGTTTACACAACAGAAAAGAACGCTTACAAAGCTGTACCCCGCCCCCACCTCGGATACTCCGACCACATCTCTGTTTTGCTAATCCCAGCATATGACCACTTCTGAAACTCACCAAACCGGTTCAAAAACTCATCACAATTTGGCCAGAGAATGCTACCTCAACACTACAGGACTGCTTTCAGTGCACAGACTGGAACATGTTTAAAGAGGCAGCCACCTACAATAACCAAACAGACCTGCAGGAGTACACTGGAACTGTGACTGCCTACATCAAAAAGTGCATGGATGATGTGACAGTCACCAAGACCATCACCACACGTGCAAATCAAAAGCCGTGGATGACAGCAGAGGTTCGTGGGCTGCTAAAGACCAGAGATGAAGCATTCAGATCAGGAGATAAAGCAGCCCTCAAAACAGCAAGAGCCAATCTGTCCTGTGGCATCAAAAATGCAAAACGGTCATATGCTCAAAAAAATTAACAATCACTTCACGGACAGCAGAGACACACGGAGCTGTGGCAAGCCATTCAGACCATCACTGACTACAAGCCCCCGCCACAGGCCTGTGATGATGATCCATCCCTCCCCGATACACTCAACCACTTTTATTCACGGTTTGAAATGCAGAATGACACACCTGCACAAAAACTTCCCACACCTCCCAACGACCAGGCGCTCTGTCTGTCTGCAGCCGACGTAAGGAAGACCCTATCCAGGATTAACCCACGAAAGGCTACGGGTCCTGACAACATACCTGGCCGTGTACTGAAAGACTGTGCTGCACAGCTGACGGATGTCCTAACAGATATCTTCAACACCTCGCTGAGCCAGGCAGTCGTCCCACATGTCTAAAATCCACAACGATCATACCGTACCAAGAAACACCTGTGTCCTGCCTAAACGACTACCGTCCCATAGCACTGACTCCAATCATTATGAAGTGTTTTGAGAGGTTGTCATGCAAAAAATCAAAACCAGCCTCCCCAACACACTCGATCCGCTCCAGTTTGCATACCGTCCAAACCGCTCTACGGACGATGCAATTTCCACCACCCTCCACCTGGCTCTTACCCACCTAGACAACAAAGACTCCTATGTTAGAATGCTGTTCATTGACTTCAGCTCGGCATTCAACACAATAATCCCACAACAGCTCATAAACAAACTAAACCTGCTGGGCCTTAACAACTCCCTCTGTAATTGGATCCTGGACTTTTTAAACCGGAAGACCTCAGTCAGTCCGTGTCGGCACAACACCTCGAGCACTACCACACTGAGCACAGGTGCCCCACAGGGCTGTGTGCTCAGCCCGCTGCTCTTCACGCTGCTGACCCACGACTGCACTGCCAAGTTCAGCTCCAACCACATCATCAAGTTCGCTGATGACACAACAGTGGTAGGTCTCATCAACAACAACGATGAAACACACTACAGAGAGGAAGTGGCACAGCTGGCTGAATGGTGTGGCGCTAACAACCTGTCCCTCAATGTGGAGAAGACAAAGGAGGTTGTGGTGGACTTCAGGAGGACGAACTCCACTGACCACCCCCCACTGACCATCGACAGCTCGACTGTGGAGAGAGTCAGCAGCACTAAATTCTTGGGGGTGCACATCACGGAGGATCTCACCTGGTCCACCAACACCATGTCACTCTCCAAGAAGGCACAACAGCGTCTACACTTTCTCCGCCGGCTGAAAAGAGCAAGTCTCCCTCCACCCATCCTCACCACATTCTACAGGGGCACCATTGAGAGTGTGTTGACCAGCTGCATCACTGTCTGGTACGGGAACTGCAGTGCTGCTGACCGTAAGACCCTCCAGCGGACAGTGAACACGGCTGCAAAGATCATCGGTGCCCCTCTCCCATCCATCCTGGACATTTACCTCGCACGATGCTCCAGTAAAACCAACAGCATCATGAAGGACCCCACCCACCCCTCCCACAGTCTCTTCGAGCTCCTACCCTCAGGTAGACGGTACCGGAGTATCAGAGCCCGCTCCGCCAGACTGCTCAACAGCTTTTTCCCCCAGGCTGTGAGAGCCCTGAACTCAGATCACCCCGCCCCCCTTTGAAACCCCATACAAATCCCTACCTCCTGAACCCCCCCCCCCCCCCCCAAACACCCTCCAACCTTACCACACCAAAGAAAAAGCTGTGAATTTTTTTTTTTTATTTTTTTTTTTTATTTTTTTTTTTATTATTATTTTTTTTTTTGTGCAATTCAAGTGTGCTACACACAGGTGAGTGGGCTTGTACAAACCACCTGTAGCAGCACACTCTCCTCTATGCACTGAACACTTTTCCAAACACTGCTATGTGTGCACAATCCCACAAAAGACTCAGCAATATATGTATGTTTACATGCTCATGCACTACCACAAATCATTTTGTACTGTTCCTCAGCTAGCTGCTTGACTCACAATGTTTCTCTCTGCACATGTACAGTATTTATGTGAAGCATTCGCATAGTTTGTATTTTTTATCTTTATCTTTAGTTGTATAGGTAAAACAATATATATAGTATACTTAGTCAAAATCTGTCAGTAGGTTAGTTCGTGTATAGGTTTATAGTGTTTTACTTCATTGTTGTATGTCTGTATTTATGTCTGTATTTATGTAGCACCGTGGACCCGTGAGGCACGACATTTCGTTCCACTGTATGTCCCCACATGTAGCGGAATGACAATAAAGCTCAACTTGAACTTGAACTTGAACTTGAAGGAAACGAAACAACTTCCAACCTGCTTATTGTCAACAAGCAAGTACCTCTAACTAAATCTATATTGCTGATTGAACTGGTAAAATTGGATCTGAATGCAGTAACAGAGCATAAGGCATCTGTCGTGATCTTTTCCGTCGAGTCAAGCGTTAAAATAGCTAAAAGGGCTATTTTAATTTTAGGAGTTTACTTACCAAAATCCCTTATGCATGTCTTTGTGTGTATGTATGTTTGTGTCTTATCAGTTAATCCATTTATGTTAGAATAGCAGTATTACGAATAAACCATTTTTCATTTCATAAAGAATTGTCTCTGGAATGTGATTTGAAGTTTTATCCTTATTTGCCATAAAGAGAAAGCTACCTAAGCTCGATTTCGACAGGATATGCTGAGATTAGTGTTCGGTGGACGTTCACTTAATACAGTATAAATAAGTTAAATATTAATATTGCTGTTAACCAAGCAATATTGAATATTTAATAACTAATTCCCGGAGCTGAAATAATAGCTCTATATTAAACTTTTATTACAAATGGTGGAGGAAAAAAGCTGGCATTATTAAGGATTAATCTGAAAATCAAACCAGAGGCAAAAGGGTATTTCTCAATTTTTATCCGGAAAAACTGAGTAAATACAGGAAAGGCGGTTATTTGTGGTATTGCATTCTTGTTTGTGAAACACAGTGTGTTTGAATGAAAGAGAGGGTATTTGTTTAACTCGAGTTTGTGAGAAGAAACTGCAGTAAATAATTAAAAGTCGCTCTAAAGCGCATGAAAAGAGACAAATGAGCGTGTCCCTCGTTTGAGCTCTGATTGAAGGCCTGTATAGTTTGATTTGTAAGTGCGTGTCCCACTTTCAAACCCCGCTATATTTTCAAATCTCCCGGGTGTGGAATGTTTAAAATAGCTATTTAAATAATTCTCAGCCATTATTTGATTTCACGAGTGAATTCAAACGCACGGCGCTCAAAGGAGTGGCCAGTCGTCTTGAGAAAGGGAGAAATGTTGCAATCGGTTGTTTGTTTTTATTATGTGTGCGGTCTAAACAGACAAATATTCGCATAATAGCCCGCCGAGGCTTTGTTGGGTTATAAGTAACCCGTAGATAAATTTATCTCGCCCTAAACGAGTGAGATTATGTGTTGTAAAGATTCAAATCTGACCAATGCTTGACTAATCTGAAGGGTTAATCTGGAGCACAGTTTTTTTTTTTTCCCTCTCTCTCCTACAGGCACTGGGCCGCCATAGCGACCAGTTCAGCCACGTGGAGATTTAGCCACATGTAAGCTAATAGCACTAGCGCATATAAGCTAACTGAAACAAAGAAGTTTAGCAGCGTAGCAAATGCAATGCGGTTTGCCTTACGGCTAGTGATTAGCACATAGCATTTAAAGAGTTTGCATATGAGTGAATGAAAGGGGGTGGGTGTGAAAAGCCACTCACATTTTCCGTTTGCTCTCTCCCTCTATTTTCCCAGTTAACAGACTAACATACGCTTGATAAGCTGGCTGTGTGAATGTTATACCCATTTATCTGTCTGACATTTTCACAGGTTGGTTTAATATACTGTTGATTATATGGTGAGTTTGATCTCATTCAATTATAATGGCTTTTATGATTTTAAAACACATCAATGGATAAGCGCTATTGTTAGGAATTTGGAATTAATTTAATTGTTAGTTGAATGTCACAATTGATTACAAATTAATTTTGAATTAATTTCATTTAATAAAATAATTTTAATTCCTGCTTCCAGCAACAACAGTATCCATTTATGAATCAAAACGCTCTTATAATGTGATCACTACTGTAAACCCTAAATTATTATCAAGAGGGCCAGAAATTTGTAATTTCGTTTACAAGTAATCAGGATACAGATTAATTTGGTTTGATGTTAATGACAATGAGGAATGAGTAAGTTGAAAACTATTTTAATTACTATTATAGGAATCCGAAACTAGTGATTTGGAAGCTGTAAATTAATTTGATAATTAATTATGAATTCGAAAATTCTAATTACATTTAATAATTAATTACACTTCCTGTTTACATTTTGCAACAATATTGGTTTATCAACTCAATTGCAGATTGCACGTGTAATTTCTAATCCTAGGTGAGCCTATTAATTTTAATTATAACATCATACATTTTAATTAGAAACCACAAAGTCTAATTTTAATTATAATTTCAGACTTACCACAAGTCTGGCGCCCCCTGTAGGCCATACTTCATTTCCTTAGGTGATCTGATTAACTCAAGTAAAATTAATAATAATTTAATTAAAATAATTTTATTAAATTAAAATTAGTCCTCTTTACTTAGGCCTGAGAGTAGATAGTGCTCCCCCTAGCGTTGTGTTGGAGAAGTGACAGTGACACCATACAGTCGAAGTCATTTCTCACCAATCTGGAGCATAAAACGTAACCTTCTAATTAGAAAACTCCAAAAGGGAAATTAAGGTTTCCTCAACCTAGGTCAGTTTGTTTACCTTGTAAACAGCCAAACCAACCTAAGTGTATCACTCAACAGCACCACCTTGTGCCAACGTATTAGTTTTAAATCTTGGGAATAAATCTTAATCTCTTTTCTTTTCTCCCTGTTACTAACTTCCAATTTGACTTGTTTGCTTAAGACTTGGCCGGGGAAAGATCACGAATAGAGCGAAATGTCACAATTGAACAGATGTGTGTGAAACTTGAGAACTACATTCAAAACTGTTTACCATTTACCCTCTATTGTGAAATCCTATTCCCCCAGGTTAAAGCAGGCGCAATGAGAAGATAGACATCGGCAAAAGTTTTAACACGCTTGACACACGCTGACCAGCGTCGCGGTATAACATCCTGCCATTAAGGGACAAGTACTGTCATTGCTGTTATTTTCCTCCATCAAGGAGAAAATTTAAATAGCAATACCAGTCTTATTACAAAAGAGAAAATCTCGCCTACAATCCTCTGATTAGAAGCGTCCTTCTAAATCAGACTTAACAAAGCGAAAAGAAGAAAATCTGCTATTAAAAGAGTTTAGTGCTATTGTCCTTGTGTACCCATTCTGTGTGTGTGTGTTTTCCTTTCTCTGCTTCACAGCTGGGCTGCCCTTATGTGTGCCCAATAATTTATCTGCAGAGACTACAATTAGAAGCACCTGCCAGAGGACCACAAACACAGAGACACAATCAACACTAGCATACACTACACTCTGCACATTTACACCCCTGTTTGTTTTGTTTGTGTTTTGTTTTTGCTTTGTTTCCTATTCAAGGTCTGTGTCAGTTCGGTCCAAGATCTCCCTGACCCGCCAGAACATGTCTCACAAAACAGAACATGTCGGTCACTGGGAAGGACTTGAAATGTGGCTAAGTGTTACAACAGACAGCATACTCCCTAAAGCTGCTGAAGCACTCCAACATCAGACACAGGATCAACTAGATGACAACATCGCAAGCATTATGAGACAAGACCCAAGTCAAAACTACAGTCACAAAGAATTAGCCAAGATCACCGGTTCTTTAAGCCACACACTCATCGCCACCCTCAAACTGAGCGACAAGCACGCCGCACAACGCCAGCAGGAGCTGACAAGCGCACAACGACGCATAGAGCAGCTGGAACGTGAAGCTCAGGTACGACAGGAAGGGACCGATGAGGTGGAGCAGGACACCGAGGAGGAGACCAACAGGCTAAAAGAGACTCTAGAAGCTACCAGCCACGAAATGCAGCAGCTCAAAGAGGACTTCGCTGATCGTGCAGACAAGCTACAGTATGCAGAGAAGCTACTGGAGAAGGCAAAGACTGACTTCAGGGACAAAAACAGCAGAATCAAGGCCCTCGAAGTTCATTTGGCTGAGTCAAGGAATGAGATCAGCCGCCTAACACGACAGCTCGACTACGTCACAGAGGAGTCTGAAAGTCTCCAAGAGGAACTCAGGCATGCTTATGAACTACGCCGTGAGCCGTCAAGTACAGGGCGTGCACCAACGGCACCCCCGTTAAGCAGAACTGGGTCACCTGTTCATAGACCGACACGTGAACCGACGATAGAGGGGATGGTGTTAAAACATTCACCAGCGCCGTCGGAAGAACGCTATATCACGACGGAACCAAAAGAATCTGCTGCAGCCAGCCGCAGGTCAGTGCACGGCTTGGACCTTAAAGATCTTGACAAGCTCGCCCGAAACATCGGAAAATTCAACCCCAGCTTGCCAAACAGCCAAAATGTCCAAGCTTATCTGCAAGATATTGATTTCCATCTGGAAATGCGACCTAATGTTACGGACAAAGATAAACTATACTTACTCCGAACGACATCCAGTCCTGAAGTACGCAGCTTCCTTGACCGGCAGCCTGTTAACACAAAGACTGACTATCAACGGCTTCAAAAGGCCCTCATTAAAGAGTTTGCTGACCCTGAGTCCGATCAAGGCTTAGTGGCTGCCCTGGAGACGAGACAAGGACGTCACGACACTCCTCAAGCTTACTACAGTCGACTCAGACAAGCATATTTTGGAACTCGTAACGAATCTGACATGGAAGAGGAACTGAACTTTAAAACTCTCTTCCTGAGGAACCTTCATCCTGGCATAAGCCACCATCTTGGCGTCCTCGCATGCCCACGAACAATGAACATTCAGCAGTTGCGAGACTTACATTTACATTTACATTTATGCATTTAGCAGACGCTTTTATCCAAAGCGACTTACAGTGCATTCAGGTTACACATTTTTGTCAGTATGTGTGTTCCCTGGGAATCGAACCCACAACCTTTGCGCTGCTAACGCAATGCTCTACCACTGAGCCACAGGAACACACTGGTGCAAAATAAAATCATGGCACGACTTGGTGCAAAAAGCCTACGGCAAACAAAAGATGGCCTCAGAAAAGAGCGCAAAACCCCCAGCAGTTCTCGATTTCAACACTCAACACCAAGAACTGGCGCTGGAGGGCACCCAACGCCAAGACAGTGCTAAGCCACCACACAGGGAGTGGAATGCACCCCCGTCCAACAGAGAACGAGACTCACACGCTGGAAACCCGACCTAAACAGAGGTATGACCGATGGGATGGACCACGTGGACGTCAACGCTCGCCTGGACGACACTGGGATAAGTCATGGGACCAAGCAAGGCCTCAGGAGAGGCAATGGGAGAGATCGCGGAACCCAAGAGAGCAACACTCATGGGAATCCAATGGAAACTCCAACGGAAAGCGACAGACTCACCCTAAGGCGACCAGCCCAAGGAATCGACGAAAGAATTCACCAAGGTTCCAAAGTGACCAAGCTCCAACTGAGTCCATACAAGAACGAAAAACACCACCGCACTTCGACTCACAGAAGATGATGGAAATGATGATGAAGGAGTTCTTTCAACGAAAAGAGGAAGATAAGAAGTGGGAAAAGAAAGGAACCCGGATTCAGCCTGACTAGCTGACGGACGAGAAAGCAGCGACAAGACAAACGAATCAGCCACAGAAAACAGCACCGCCTCACCTCACTCAGAGTACAATAAACACGTTAACTTCAGATGGACATGAAGCCCCACCTGAAAATCCAGCAACAAAGTTAAACACTAACTCAGCACCCAATACTCCAAACTCCAGCAGCGAAGTGGAAAATCCTCAAGTTCCTGAAAGCGCTGTCTTAGTCATCTGCCACTCCTCCGAAGAACGCCAGGTCAGCCCTGACATCCTAAATATTTCCTCCCAAACTCCAGTTCCTCAACTCCTAGG
Organism: Ptychobarbus kaznakovi; assembly: GCA_027422405.1. NCBI lineage: Eukaryota > Metazoa > Chordata > Actinopteri > Cypriniformes > Cyprinidae > Ptychobarbus > Ptychobarbus kaznakovi. The sequence goes on from CM049796.1 coordinate 38,126,014, forward strand.
CGATCTCATTGAAAAGGGTATAGCAAGAAAGTTTTACCTCTCCATCATCATCGAACGACATCAGAGTCGAAGCCCTTCTGGACACAGGAGCCGACATCACTCTAATGTCTACAGAACTTCTCAAAGAAGTCCAAGAATTAACGAAGAGGACTAATGGCACCCTCAAGCTCCAAAGGTGCGAACTAAACGTACAAGCATACTCTCACACGGGCTTACAACTAAAACATGTGGCCCCAATCCATCTAACAGTGGGACCCATGGACTTCGTCCATCCTGTATACGTGTCAACACTCAACACGTACCCGCTCCTCATTGGAAAAGATTTGCTTAATCGTTTTGAACCCCTAATAGACTTCAAGCACCTAAAGATTTGGACACCAAGTCCGTGAGCCTCTGCCTACAAGTCCTTAGACTCCAATGAGTCACAGTGTCAAGTCACAGACACTACCCTAAGTCAATGACCGATGAAGCAGTAACAGAGCCCAGGTCTGGGCCGAGCACAAACGCCAACGACCCTCTCCTCTGCTCGCTGCAGAGCCTGAACCAAACACAGGCCTCCTTCAAATCATGACTGCGATAGAGGTACATGGCACGTCAGTGTCCGAGGCAGCACTAGCCCTATGGGCAGAGAACTCAGCCATCAGCCTGAAGCTATTCAAAACATTGAAGCAGAGCTGTCCAAGTCTACCACATGTCACTAAGCACAGGTTACCCTCTCAGTCCCTGGTCGACAACCATGGCCACCTCCAAGATCATCTGCGCTCTGGACATACGATGGAACAACAGACAGCTGAGTCACTACTTCCTCGTCATTCCAGACCTGCCGCATGACATCTACATTGGAGCGGATATCATGGTTCGACTCAATGCTCACATTGACACTGTAAACAACAATATGGGCTCCCCTGTCACACCAACTGACAACTTCAGTCAATCTCAAGAACCTCCAATCCGGTCAAACCATGCCGGACGCATGCGCGATGATTACGGAACAAGGAGCCACAATACCTGCCTACAGCAAAAGTGTCAGTGTCCGCCTCAACATGCGACCTGGCCAAACTCTCAACAGTAAGCTGAGCTTCTTCCAACCTTCCAGAACCTGCCTAAAAACTCGGACTGACTCTGGAAGCTACACCTCTCATTGAAGTGTCATCTCGTGCGATATATGTGTTGTTCAATAACTGTATGGCCCAAGACATCCACGTCCAAAAGCCAGCCACCTGGGATGGCTCATCAACCAGGCATCCATGACTTTGAACTGATGGTACCTGTCATAGGCCCCATACCAGCCATCTAATGTCAGATGGATACAATGACACTATAACATTCACAAAACCTCATGAAGTCATTGCCATCACCTCAATCCTGCCAGTGTCCAGAAAGCGTCTGCCGGTCAGAACTAATGGATGACACTCACCTCACTGTCTATGCTGTCTCAACCCAGCCTGCGACAGAACCACCTACACGGGTGACCAGCGAGGCCCAAAGCCCCTTTAATGGACTTAACGGCAGAAGAACCCTACGCCGGGTTCAATACTCAAATTCAACAGATCTTGAGTGACGCGGATGCCCTCGACAACGAAGTGGAGTGCCAAGGACTCAAAGAGGTTCTGCTGAAGCTCTTTCGCAAAGGACTCTCTAGATTGTGATTGACAGACATCCACACGGTGCGCATACCGACAAACCCAAATGCACCACCCACCTTTGTGCGACAGTACAAGATTCCGATAGCGTCATATGAGCCAGTGCAAGAAATTGTTGACTCCATGCTGGAAAAGGGGGTCATCCGGCTATACATATTCTGCCCCGATATGGCCAGTCCTAAAACCCAACGGCAAATGGCGGCCCACTATCGACTACCGCAAGTTGAATCAGCAAGTACCATTGTCACGATGGCCTATGACCCAGTTGGACCAAGAAATACCAAAATCAAAGGCATCGACGATCCTGTCCACATTGGACGTCGCCTCCGGGTTTTGGACGATCCCTGTCCACCCGACGACCAACATAAGCTGGCATTCACTTTCGGCAACCGACAGTACACCTTCACACGGTGTCCCTTTGGCTATGCCAATTCACCGGCAGAATTTAACATTTTTCTTAACAAAGCATGCCCTGACGCCAGAGTCCGAGGCAACCTCGTCTACGTAGACGACGTCTTAATGAAAAGTTCAAGTGTGGAAGACCACCTCAAAGAAATCGACCATGTCCTAAACCAGCTGACAACAGCGGGAGCTAAAATCGCCCTTCACAAAGGACAATGGTGCAAAACCAAGGTGAATTATGTTGGACTGCTCGTCGGAAGAAACGGCATTGAGCCACAATCTGACCGTGCCCAAGCAATCCAAAACATAAAAACACCAACTAACGTCTCTGAGCTGCGAAGCTTTCTGGGAGTGTGCAATTACTCACGACAGTTCATCGAAAACTACGCTGACATCGCACGACCACTAACTTCCCTCCTGAAAAAGGACGAACCTTTTGTTTGGACGAAGGCCCAGGACACAGCTATGAGCCAGCTCAAACAGTGCCTGCGCTTCTGCTCCATGCCTCGCCTACCCAGACCCAGGGAAGGAATTCTATCTGGACGCGGGATTCTCTGACCAGTGCCTCAGTGCGGGTCTATACCAGCTCCATGATAAGGACAAGCGAGTGGTCGCTTATGCCAGCAAAACGCTGCTTCCCCCAGAATGCAAATATTCACACTGCGAAAAAGCTTTGCTTTGCACTGTGTGGGGCATTCAGCGTTTCTCTAATTACATCGGTGCACAGAAAGTCATCATCGAAACTTGCCACCAGCCAGTTACCTTCCTCAACAGTCAACGAATCAGAGATGGCGTGGTAACCAACGCACGCATAGCGACCTGGCTAATGACACTCCAAGGACGGGATGTGGAGGCAAGATATGCCCAGAACTACAAATCCTCACTGGGAAACGGGCTTGCGGCATGCCAAAACTGTTCAACGGACACGCTGGACACCTCAGCAGAGCCAAAAGAACTGCCACGACCGCAAGCGACAAATCATCGGTACTTCGAGGAGAATGTGTGTACAGGAATGCCCACAGCATATGTCGATGGCTGCTCATACAATCGCGAGGGCAAGTTACAAGCGGGAGCGGGTGTGGTCTGGCTCAACAATGACCCGTGCCCACCGCAGCAACTCAAACTTGGCCCACAATCATCACAATATGCAGAAATAGCAGCCATCCTCATCACACTACAATTGGCTGCAACCCACAAAATCAGAGAACTCCTCATCTGTACCGATTCGAACTATGCCCGTCTAAGTTTCATATGCCATCTAACTGGATGGAAGAAGGAATGGATTCAAGACAGCTAACAACAAGCCTGTCAAGCACCAGGAACTCTTCCAAGCAAGCGACGCCATCGTCACTGAACACGACATGGTCGTTTATTGGAAAAAGGTCAGAGGTCATTCACGTCAACCAGGACAAGACAAAGACTTAAATGACCAAACCGATGCCCTCGCCAAAGCAGGGGCATTACAGGGAGAGTCCTGGACATTTCATGCCCTCCCACCCCACCCAACTGTGGCAGCGGTGACCCGCCGCCAAAGTGCCACGAGGGGGCACACACCTGCCTCCTCCCACATCTCCCTGTCGCCTCAGTTCGCTGCTGAAGACCTCCTCATCCCTCCAACATACGGACTCAGCCATACAGTCCATTGTAGCACACCTGTCCGACCCCTTGGAAAATCCCATTTCCACCTCGGACCTACAAACATCCTCCGACCTCCGCACGCTCCATTCGATCAAGCACATGCTGCATCTACGAGACGGTGTCCTCACGTATGTCCCTGAGCCATCCACTGCTCCAAGGCTCGTAGTCCCTCATGGCCAAAGGGGGATGATGTTGACACACGCACACGATGCACCATGCGCAGGACACCACGGAGTCAAGGCCACCTATGAAACACTCAAGCAAGTGGCATACTGGCCTGGCATGCAGCAAGACGTAGCAGAATACGTTAAAGGATGCCTGGTGTGTTGCCAGTTCCAACCGGCAAATCCAAACCACCGAGCACCACTGCAAAGGAAAGGAATGACATTCCCATGGTCGGACCTCCAAATAGACTGGGTAGGACCCCTACCACGGTCAACGCGGGGCAACAAATATTTCCTCACCGTGATCTGCGAATTCACAAAATGGATAGAGTGCCTCCCAGCTCCCAACGATACAGCAGAAACGACAGCCTGTCTGTTAATGAACCATATCTTCTCAAGATTCGGACTGCCTTTAAGGGTCAACTCGGACCGCGGAACCCACTTCACCGCTGAAATTATGCAAAACGTATGGAAACTCCTGGGAATACAGGCCAAACTCCACATAAGCCATCACCCAATTTCCTCCGGTCAAGTGGAACGGGCTAACAGAACAGTGGTCAGCATGTTAAAAAAATACGTAGCCACCAATCAAAAGGATTGGGACGTTAAACTCCCTCTGGTACTGATGGCCGCTCGAGCCACACCCCATCAATCTACCGGAATACCCCGTTCACAATGATGACAGGGAGAAACATGACGCTACCACTACACCTGCTGTACCAACCTGGTGACCTGAACCTCGTCACCGCCTACAACACTCACCAGTACCTGGAAGAGTTACATCAGCACCTGAGAACAACTTTCGCCTTCGCGCAACAGCAGCTACAACGAAGTGCGGAAGGCCGAAAAGCCTACTACGACCAAAAGGCCTCTCACCATGAGCTCAATGTCGGAGATCAAGTGTGGTACTACAGTTTCGCCCGACCAAGGCCGAATGCTCCCCATCACCTGTCAAAGAAGTTCCTACCTCACTGGACAGGACCCCATGAGATTGTAGACAAGCTCTCACCTGTTGCCTATCGAATCAAAATCAGACAAGGGCGCAGCGAGCCAGTCCTTCGATGGGTCCATCGAAACCAGATAAAGAGGCCCCTGGGCTCCAGCCGACATGGAAAGGGGGAAGATCAGACCCACTGACACAGACCGATAACCATATGCACCACACAAGCATTAATATTGTCATGTTAGGAAAACATATAGCAACCATGCTTAGACACAACCCATATTCTCTCCTCCACAGCACTGCTAGGACCAATCTAGTAGCGAGGAGTTACCCTCAATTTTGTTTGTAATTTTTTTGCTTGATTTTGATTTTGAATTTTTGTCTTAATTTTTTTTTTGTGGTTTCTTTCCTTCGTGTCTCACTTTGTGTTTTTCCTTTCCTCTCTCTCACTTTGAACCCCCTTAACCAATCCTTGAATACAGGTCCTGAAATTGAGATCGACTTCCGTCAGTAAAATCGTTATAATTCGCTGTGAGAACCGTTGTCAACCGATCGAGGCCACCCGCCAAAATCATGAACGACATGATACGCGATGTAAGTTCCTTGATTGACAACTTAGCCATGAATAGGATTCCGTGCTACGTGATACCTCTTAGCCTTGTTCAAACGTCGTAACTTCGGCCACTGCGGGCCCCGTTAGTCTCATCCAAACCCATCTCACCCCTTTCCCGGCAGCGTTATTCCCATATACGCAAACCCGGAAACAGGTGACTTTGTTTTCTTTTCAGTTTGCCCATTATTGACGTTAATAATGTTTACCGGCTTAAAATGTTGTGAATGTTGGATTTTGGCAAGGGAACACCTATGTCAAAATCCACACTCCCGAGGTCGTCGCGTATCACGATAGCAACGAACAGTTGTACTTGGCCCCAAACCTAAAGATGTGTACGCTTACTAAAGACATTCACTTCCTCTGCCCGAGTAAACCGTTCATACGCGATAATACAGAGGGCATCTGTGGCTTAGAAGCCATGAGACCCTACGCTAGTTGCCCCGCCGAAGCAACACCACGTTCTCAGGTTGAGGTAACACAAGCCGAAATTGTCGGAAACCAATGGCTGGTTAACACTCCAGCCCGAACGGTTACCCTCACATATGATCAACACGACACCGCTACGCGCATTAGTCTGCCTAACCAAACTTTATGGATCACGGTCCCTAAGGGCTCGATCCTCCATATTGACGAACTAGCATTGTATCACCTCACCGACGACGAGTATCAGGCCGAAATCGAAATCTCACCCTTCTTCAAGCAGCATTCCTTTGTCCTCGATCCAGAATTGGAAGAAAGGATCAAGGAGGAGGGAACGCAGCTTATTGATCTCACACCGTCAACACAGCTTTAGAAGCTATCGCTCGCCTTCCGCCTGCCGGCGCGCCAATTATTCGGGCCTGGTCTGCCGCGGACACGGCACTTTGTATCTCTACTATCGTAGGATATGTCGTGACCTTGACACTGGCCTTCCTCCTACACAAGCGAGTGAACGTCGTTCAAGAGTCTCTCAACAAATGCACGTCAGGCGTCCCTCGCCTTTTCCGACGTGACAATCTCGACCAAGAATCCGAACCCGAGAATGTGACCGACCTGATTGAGATCCTGCCCATACCGTCTCGTCAAAACCCCGACAATTAAACCAGTCAAAATGACCCAATTGTCAACAATGCTAAACAAGGTAGCCCTATGTATTCTCAAGTTTCTAACCTGTTCCTTCCCAAATTACCCTGCACCAGGTTTCAGTCAGTGATAGAGATCTCGTTGGTGTCTTGTGTGTGTCGGTTCTCTCTCTGCCTCTTGTTCCAGTGCCTGAAGATGTTCCATCGGGTACATCTCCACGCAAAAGGGGGATGTGTAACACAATGTCAACCTGAAGACACACACAGAGAATTCCAAACCCAGCAACAGAAATGAATTATTACCCCAAAGTCCTCCCTTTCACGCAAAAGGGAGAAGGTCAACTGATCCCATCACAAACGCTCGTGCAAAGGTACGGACGGCTCCGGGAATGGTTCTGGACACCGTCAAGCCTACATTCCAGAGCATAGTTCAAACCCCCCCATTTAACAAAAAGCAGAATTCTTCTCCATCGGACAGACCAAGGAAAACCAAACTCCTTGCCTTTTTGACACGTATAACTATTACAACTATCTACACAAATAAATATATGGATATTTAATGTGTACTCTTTCCCTCATAGGCATGATGTGATGATTTCAAGTGCCAATGATTTAGGACAATGTGGGAATTTTTAATCATGCTTTAAACAATATAAACTGTAATGTGTGTATTATTATGCGGTGTTTGATCCCTAAAGAAAGCTAGCCTCAAATGTGATAAACTGTGTTGATGACCGTAAAATTTTAATACCCTGCATAATTATACATGTATAAAGGTCGATAGGTTTATCCTTTCCAAAAGTGGAGAGATATCACATCACCTAAAAGTTCCAGCCCAGCAAGCCTGGACATGGGCGGGGCTCCGCCCCATACGGACAATCGGATTCGACAAGCCGCCCGTGGGGCAGGGCCAAGTTGGACTGTTGAAAAACAACGCGCCAGTCGCAAATCGCTCTCTCTTCTCTTGACTCTCTCTCGAACATGGCGTGGCTCTTGGCATGGAACATCTATTGGCTCGTTAACATCTCTTGAATAGCGCTCGTAACTTCTCTGCCTGCTCGCGCTCTTACCTGAACTCTGGCCTCGACACCGACTAAACCAACCATCTAGTCGAATTCGAAGGATAGGAAGGCATAACAGCAAAGAACAACGAACTCAACGCCTGCAGACGAGAAGGAGAAGCCTTTTCTGTGACGTCACGCGGCAGCATCTACATATCACGTGTTTCCACCCGAGAGCACCCGGAGACGCACGAACCAACCCACGTGGTTTCCGAGGACAAAGACCAGAGCAACGCATTTGAAGGAAACGAAACAACTTCCAACCTGCTTATTGTCAACAAGCAAGTACCTCTAACTAAATCTATATTGCTGATTGAACTGGTGAAATTGGATCTGAATGCAGTAACAGAGCATAAGGCATCTGTCGTGATCTTTTCCGGTCGAGTCAAGCGTTAAAATAGCTAAAAGGGCTAATTTTAATTTTAGGAGTTTACTTACCAAAATCCCTTATGCATGTCTTTGTGTGTATGTATGTTTGTGTCTTATCAGTTAATCCATTTATGTTAGAATAGCAGTATTACGAATAAACCATTTTTCATTTCATAAAGAATTGTCTCTGGAATGTGATTTGAAGTTTTATCCTTATTTGCCATAAAGAGAAAGCTACCTAAGCTCGATTTCGACAGGATATGCTGAGATTAGTGTTCGGTGGACGTTCACTTAATACAGTATAAATAAGTTAAATATTAATATTGCTGTTAACCAAGCAATATTGAATATTTAATAACTAATTCCCGGAGCTGAAATAATAGCTCTATATTAAACTTTTATTACATCCAGCTGGTCCTGTGTCTGATGTTTGAGTGTTTCAGCAGCCTTAGGGAGGAGGCTGTCTGTCGCAACACTTAGCCATGTTTACAGATCCTCCCAGTGACCGACATGTTCTGTTGTGTGAGACATGTTCTGGCGGGGTGAGGGAGATCTCGAACCGAACTGACCCAGACCTTGAATGGGAAACAAAACAAAACAAAACAAAACAACAGGGGTGTAAATGTGCAAAGTATTGTGTATGCTTATGTTGAGTGTGTTTCTCTGCGACTGTGATCCTCTGGTGGGCGTGCTTCTAATTTGTAGCCTCTGTGGGAAAATTGAGCACACACACACAGGTAGCACAGCTGGGAAACAGAGAAATTAAAGAAGGACACCAACAGAGCAAGTAAAAGGGTTAATAATTGGATGCTTCACCTTTTCCTGTAATAGAAAGTCTCCTCTTTTTTTTCAAGGAAGGAGGTAAGTCTAATACGAAGGTGAGGAAGAGGGACAAGAACAAAATCTCTCTTTCTGTAGCAAATTTTCCTCTTGTCTTTCTTATGTTAAGTCTGATTTAGAAGGATGCATCTAGTCAGAGGATTGTAAATGGGTTTTCTCTTTTGTAATAGGACTGTGATTGCTATTAAAATTTTCTCCTGGGTGGAGGAAAACAATAGCAATGACAGTACTGGTCCCTTAATGGCAAGATTGACACCATAACGCTGGTTAGTGTGTCTCTTGTGCGTGCTTAAAATTTTGCAGACGCCTATCTTCTCGTTGACCTGCTCTAACTTGGAGGGGTATAATTTCACAATAGAGGAAAGTAAATAGAAAAAAGTTTTGAAACGTCATTCTCAAGTTTCACAAATACCTGTTCAATTGTGAAAGTTCTTTGCTCATGATCTTCACACAGGCAAAATCTCAGCAAACAGTAGCAGTAGTCAAATTAGAAGATAGCAGCAGGGAAAAAAGAGAAGAAAAGTGAGGTTTTACTCCCATGGTTAGGACTAATAACAAGGGTGGCAGCGTGGTGGCGCTGTTGAGTCGATACACTTAGGGGGTTGGTTTTGCTTTTTTATAGGATAAAAAAAACTGACCTAAGTTTTGAGGAAACCTTAATTTCCTTTTGGGGTTTTTCTAATTGGAAGGTTAACGCTTTATACCCTAGGTTTGGTGAGAAATGACATTGGTTCAGCCCATTAGGGGTGAGGGAGATCTCGAACCGAACTGATTAGCCACGATGGAGGCAATGTCACTTCACCAACCCAGCACTAGGGGGAGCGCTTTCTACTCTCAGGCCTAAGTAAAGGGAACCTTATTAAAATTTTGCTGAGTTAATCAGATCACCTAAGGAGATGAAGTAAGGCCTACCAGGTAGAGCCAGACTTGTGTTGCAACTGAAATTAGAATTTCAAATTAGAAATTGTTGTTTCTAATTAAATTAGAATTTCTAATTAGAATGCAGCAGCACGACTGGTCTTCAACGAGCCAAAAGAGCCCATGTTACACCTCTCTTTGTCTCCTTGCACTGGCTACCAGTTGCAGCTCGCATCCAGTTCAAGACACTGATGCTTGCATATAGAACAACCACAGGCTCAGCACCCACCTACTTCCACTCACTATTACGAATTTACATCCCCTCCAGAAGTCTGAGATCTGCTAGTGAGCGACGCCTCGTGGTACCCTCACAGAGAGGCTCAAAATCACTCTCCAGAACATTCTCTTTCACCATTCCTGGCTGGTGGAATGCTCTTCCTACCCCATCCGAAATGCTGGATCCCTGTCAATTTTCAAGCAAAAACTAAAAACTCATCTCTTTCAACTCTACCTGACTTCATCATCATAATAAAAAAATAAAATAAAAATAAAATAAAATTCTTTCACTTTTTCAAAATCTTCATCTTTCTCTTTATCTTTCTCTCCTTCCCTTGCTAGCTTGTACTTATTTGAACAATGCCTGAGACTTGGTGTTATTGGCACTTCCTCTGTATGTTTGCCTCTTCAAGATTAATCGCTTTATGTACTCCCCAATTGTAAGTCGCTTTGGATAAAAGCGTCTGTTAAATGACTAAATCTAAATGTAAATGTAAATGTAAATTAAAATGTAATGATGTTATCATTAAAATTAATACAAGAGCAATTTACAAATGAGTTGATAAACCAATATTGTTGCAATATGTAAACAGGAACTGTAATTAATTATTAAATGTAATTAGAATTGTCAAATTTCACAATTAATTAAGAAATTAAATTACAGATTACAAATCCCTAATTTCGGATCCCTAGCATAACAAGTTACTCATTCCTCCTTGTGTCATTAACATCATCAGACCAAATTAACCAGTGCCGCCCTAATTACTTGTGAATGAAATAAAAAAGTACTGGCCCTCTTGATATTGATTAAGATCTTAATGTTGTTGTCAAATTATAAGAGCACTTATGATTAATCAGTGGCTATTGTTGCTACGCGGAAGCAAGAACTGAAATTAGATTTCATTGCATTTGTTACAGTCCTTTTAAATGGGAGAAGAGATAGAGAGAGAGAAGAATCCTGAATAAGGGGGAAAATAAAGGACTAAGGTAGCAAGTCTCAGTGTGAGTCAAAATTCAAAAGTAACTGGTTCAGTCACTTCAGTCAAAACCCACTGCATTCAACCCACAAATGCAACCCCATGCTAACCGCTAGCCTTCAATGCTAATAGCCTTGCATATGCTTCAATGCAAGCTCCTTAGCTTCAGTTAGCTGAGCTTTGTGCTAATGATATTTGTTTACAAAAGCTTAAAATGGCGCTGGGACTGGGCCTGCACACTAACAAATTTTACGGAAAGAATCTCTGAAGACTTCCTGGTAGAGCTGTCACTATGTTATGCAGTTTCAGCACAAAACCAATAAGCACTATTTAGATTCTTATCTTTTATAGCACTGGCAATCTCACTCGTTTATGGCAAGATAAATTAATCTACAAATTAATTATTATACATTCTTGAGGCCTCAGCGGACCTTATGTTGATATTTGCCTGTTTAGACAAACAACACACATAGAAAACAATTTAACTTGATCGATCTCATAATTCTCCCCACAGACCGCGTTTGGCCACTCCTTCTTTGAGCGCAGCGCGTCTTGTCTTGTGCTCACTCGCGTAGTGAATCAAAAAGTGGCCAAGAATCATTAATCAGCTAAGTTAATGTTCTGAAGCCGGGAGATTTAATAGCATGGATAAGTTTGGAAGTGGAACACGCACTTAACAAATCATACTTTGAAGGCCTTAAAGAGAGAAATGAAGAATCCGGTCATTTGTCTCTCATGCGCTTTTAAAGCGACTTAATTTTGTCTTAATAGACAAATATTAATTATTTACTGCAGTTCATTTTCTTCTTAACAACAACTCTTTCATTCAAAACGCACCGTGTGCCACAAACAAGAATACAGTATCACAAACAAACGCTGTTTCTCTGTATCTAATCTATTTTTCCGGAGGAAAATTTGAAAAATACACAAATTGACTCAAATCAAATTAATTGCCAGCTTTTTCCTCCACCATTATCTAATAAATTTAGAAGCTATTATTTCAGCTTTGGGGAATCATTTATTAAAGATTCAATATTGCTTTGATTGAAGTGATATTAATCTTTAACTTATGATTTATACTTTATTAACAACTCGTCCAGCAGCCATTAACATCAGTATATATTTAACAATTTAGTTCATCTTGCTTTGTGGCCAACGATAAAACTAAATTAGTACTTTATCAAAATTGAGCTAGGTAACTCGATCTTTGGCAAATAGTTTAAAACTTGAAAATCACACAGCCCAAGACATCATTCTTTATTAAATGAGACAAGGTTTATTTGCTTTATTTGCACACACACACACACACACACACACACACACACACACACACACACACACACACACACACACACACACACACACACACACACACACACACACACACACACACACACACACACACACACACACACACACACACACACACACACACACACACACACACACACACACACACACACACACACACACACACACACACACACACACACACACATACACATACACACATTCAGAGTTTTGCGGTTAGAAGAAAGTTTAGAACTAGCACTCTTGTACTATCTCATAACTTTAACTAGAGGAAGATCACAAGCAGAGACTTTGCTATCTTTACTGCATACAGATTAATTCATCAGTTCAGTAAGGTTATGGAAAATTGTTTGATTACTTGTTTTAAGTTGAGCTGGCTGCAGATCTTTTAGTTTCCGCATGTTTCCTTCGGATGGCACGTGGCTCATTTTCCATGCAGTATTATCTGATAGTCAATTTATCACATGGAGGAAAATATCCTTGCAGCCCTCTATATGTGCTGTAATCATACATTGTGATGCTAAAGGTTAACTGTCATTCACAGCAACTTATTGCTGATGACAATAGCTTCCGTTCAACACCAAACATTCCGCATTTGACACACAAAGTACATCTACTAATTGTATCTACTACACAGGTTAAGGCACAGATTAAAACATCCTACATTCCAAATAATCACACTAAGCATATGAACGACATTAAGCACGTCCTTCTTAGGGTTGGGTATCGTTTGGTGTTTTTTCGATACCGGTGCCAAATCGATACTTTTAAAATGGTACCGGTGCCTAAATGGTGCCTGAACCGATACCTATAAAAAATAAAAAATTACCAATTAATAATTGGATTGGCCATTAGCACTAAACACATGGGCCCGGTTTCACAGACACACAGACAGGGCTTAGATTAACCCCAGACTACACCTCTCTTTATCAAAAATGGTATTATTCACTTTTTCTAAATCTTCATCTTTCTCTTTATCTTTCTCTCCTTCTCTTGCTAGCTTGTACTTATTTGAACAATGCCTGAGACTTGGTGTTACGAGCACTTCCTCTGTCTGTTTGCCTCTTCAAGATTAATCGCTTTATGTATTCCCCAATTGTAAGTCGCTTTGGATAAAAGCATCGGCAATGTAATTTCCAAAATGACTAAATGTAAATGTAAACCAGGATTAGATCATAGTTCAATTATGACGTTTAAGTCATTTTTATAAACATGCTCAGGAAAAAAAAACATTACTGGTGTGCATCTTGAGACAAAACAAATGCACTGATATATTTTAGGATCAGTCAGTGCAAGTTTATTTAAGTTAAAACAGCTAAGAGTTACATTTTAGTCTTGGACTGGGTTCAAGCCTCGTCTGTGAAACCGGGGAGTGATGTCTTTTCCATTCATACTGAACACTAGAGGGCGCCCTCGCGCATTAAATCCACAGATCCAGTCACAGAAGTAGCGAACTCTTGATGCTCCAGTGATATATGGATAAGTAAACAGAAGATATAAACGTTGTGAATGATAAAATAAATACAATAAACACTCGACTACGACTATGCATAGTTTATCTGTGTTACTCAAGCCATCTCTTGTATTTTCATAATAATTAAGTATATTGATAATCCATTGCTAATCGATGTATTAGTAGCCCATGGAGTAGTAGTAGCTTAGCTAGTTAATGGAAGGTCGTCAGAGCAAGTGTAATCACTGCATTCACGTGCTCCTCGGATGGTCTCATTTCCCGAGTTGTGCTTTTAAGTCTGAATGTGAAAACCGCACACTCGGGTTACTACAAAGATTTGTTGGGCTTGTGTTATTAGAGCTTTCCGAATTGAGTTCACGTGCATTTTCTCAGTCTGGAAATTATTTTGCACGTGTGGTGCCGTGATGATGCTTCTTACGTCCGTTTCGGAGAAACAAAGGACAATTATTTCAACCGATCGCTTAGGCATGGCACCGAAATGAGGCACCAAAATCTGCATTCTGATTCGGTTCGGTACATACCGGTTCCATAGGTACCATTAGCGGTGCCATGTTGGTACCGGGTTTCAACCCAACCCTAGTCCTTCCTGGGTATCTTTGTTCTAATAGTGATGGAATAAATTAATGTCTTTTTGGGAGAAAGTCAATAGAAGTTTGGGTGTTCCTTGCAAGGAGCAGAGACACAGAGAAGTGCCTTCCTTCCTTGACCTGCAGGGAGGACGAAAGAGGAGCTGTCCGGAGTCATGAGAATGTCACGTTTTTATGTGTATCTGTGATTGTCTTAGCTCGGACACAGCTATAAGTCAATCGTTTGTGTTTACCAGATTAGTAGTTTATGCATAAAAGGGTGTCGTGAGCCATCTGTTTCTGGACTTTCTCCAGATAAGCCGTTGTTTGTTCTTTACATTGTTATTTATGGTAAGCCAGTCAGGAACAACATTGAAGTTATGTTTCTAAGTGGATCTTGGAGCAAAGGTCAGTTATTAGGTCGCTCAAGGAGGTGGCTCTATAAATCACTCCCTTCCTGTGTCTTTTTCAGAGATTAGAAAAGGGGTCCTCCAGATGGAGCGGCATCATTGGAGTTGGTTGAAATAAACAAAATAATCTTATCGTGTTCCTTTGATGTGTGAGAGGAAATAGTAATGTGGGCCTGTCCACCAAAGTGCTACACATCCTCTATGCACACTGAGTGTGGGTAGTTCAAATTTGCTGAAGTACTCTTTGTGTAGCTCCGTGTGTCGATTCCACTGTCACGTATATGCTCAGTTTCCCCCCCACTAATAAATGGATTAGTTGCTCTTGATGTTTGCTGTGATAGTGTCTCATGGCAACATGTGGGCCTGCTTACTAAAAAGGATGTAGGACACGGGATAGAACTGCATTTAAATGGATGTTGCTATGATCAGACTTTGATACTTGAGCATCCATTTAATTTAGCCAGTCAATAAATTATATATGTGTTCGGGTTTACATATAGTTTAATAATATGTCAACAGAACTGCTATGAGGAGCTCAATGAATACATTGAAATTGGGATGTATTCTTATTTTTGCTCTGTCAAACAGGGACATCCCATTTCCAATTTATTAAGTGGGCCCTTCATTGTGGTTCTGTGGACATTAATTTTATTATGCCATCTTGAAGTGTTAAAAATATATATTTAAGAAGCAGTCATAAAATGTTATACATTTCTGTTTGAACAATTTGTAACTAATCTTTTAAGCTGAAGATGTTAAAGTGTCCATTGTGCCCCACCGAGGTACAGCAGCACCTCAGGGTGTTTTATTTTGTTAAGAATGTTTAGGAAAGGGGCATACTTATTAATTATGCCTGAAGCAGAGTTAAAATGTCCAACCTGCCGTGACCACTCTGCCAGAAGGCGTGTAAATATGTGGCAACACAGCAAAAGAAAGGACACAAAGACACCACGGTACGGCAGTGTCTACTAAATGATCACATTTTGACCATTTGAATTTTAAAGCAACATATAAAGTAGCTTATTTATAGTTTGAGCAATAGCAATGTAAAATTTTAAAGGTGTCTCAGAGGCTCAAGTTGGTGAGGTCACTAGAGTGGGAGGTGACTGTGTGGAGTTTGAGGGCGTTGAGAGCCATATCGCCATCCATCCCCATGGTCACAAATTTAGATAAAGCAGAGGACCCACCATCTGTGACGGCGGCCCTCAGCTGTTAGCTCAGCCCCACCACCTCAGCTGGTTGCCCCACCCCACCAGGTGTACAAAAAAACATTATCTGGAAGGCATTGAATAGGTCGGAAATAGACGCGTCCCATTTCCAATATATTCAATGGGCCCCAGATAGGAGGTTTTATGGACACTATGATTTAAGGCCTTTAATTAAATTAAATTCAAGATTATATGTATAGCGCTTTTTCCGATACTAAAACCCTGGATGAAATTATCTGTTCAACCCAAGCTAAAGCATAATAATGTGCATTTGATCAGATATGCCTGCAGTAGAAGATTGTCAGATGCATTATATGAATACTTGGCTAAAGAGATGTGTCTTTAATCTAGATTTAAATAGAAAGAGTGTCTGAATCCCGAACGTTATCAGGAAGGCTATTCCAATGTTTGGGAGCCAAATATGAAAATGTTCTACCTCCTTTAGTGGACTTTGCTATCCTAGGTACCACCAAGAGTCCAGAGTTTTGCGACCTTAGGGAGCGGGTTGGATTGCAGCGTGATATAAGATTAGTTAGGTATGCAGGAGCTAAATCATTTAGGGCCTTATAGGCAAGTAATAACATTTTGTAACTGATACGGAACTTAATAGGTAGCCAGTGAGTGCAGAGACTGTAAAATTGAAGTAATATGATCATATTTTCTTGACCTGGTAAGGACTCTAGCCGCAGCATTTTGTACTGTCTGTAGCTTGTTTATTGAAGATGCAGGACAACCAACAGCAGTGCATTAAAATAGTCCAGTCTAGAGATCATGAATGCATGAATTAATGTTTTTTGCATCAGAAACAGTTAACATGTTCCGTAGCTTGGCAATGTTTCTGAGATGGAAGAATGCTGTTTTTGTAACATGGGAAATATGATTTTCAAAAGATAGGTTGCCGTCTAAAATAACACCCAGTTTTTTGACTGTAGAGAAAGTAACAGGACATCTGTCTAGATGCAAATTGTGATCCAAGAGATTTTGTGTACTGTTTTTAGGTCCAATAAGTAATATTTCTGTCTTATTTGAATTTTATAGGAGAAAATTATTGGTCATCCAATCTTTTACATTTTTAACACACTCTGTTAGCTTAGATAGTTCAGAATTTTCATCTGGTCTTGTTGAGATGTATAGTTGAGTGTCATCAGCATAACAATGGAAACTAATCCCATATTTTCTAATGATATTACCAAGGGGCAACATGTATAATGAAAATAGCAGAGAACCTAGGACAGATCCTTGTGGTATTCCATACTTTACTGTTGATAATTGAGATGCCTCCCTATTTAAATAAACAAAGTGGTAGCGATCGGACAGGTAGGATCTAAACCATCTTAAAGCCTGCCCATGAAAACCTGTATAGTTTTTTAATCGATCTATGAGTATGTCATGATCTATAGTGTCGAACGCAGCACTAAGATCAAGTAAAACTAGCAATGAGATGCAGCCTTGGTCTGATGCAAGCAGCAAGTTGTAGTGCCATGTCAGCATGAAGACACACACGCAGAGAATTGAAAACAAAAAAACAGACATTAATTATTCCTCACCCTTTCACTGCAGAAAGTGAGATGGTCACCTGACCTACGTCACTAACTCCTCAAGGCGCCTCATTGTCTGCATATAAAGCACCATCCCCCCTCATCCAGCACAAAACCGCGCCCTTTTTCATCAGACAGACAAAGGAACGCGATCTACATAGAGGATCCCTGACATTTATTTTACTCACGACCATTTAAAACGGTGTACTCAAAGAAACAATATATATAAATATGGATATTAATGTTGTACTTTGCTTTTCATATGCCTGATGGAATATGAATTACTTAAGAAATGTGGGATGATGTTTATTCGTGCCTTAAGTGTGTAATATGTGGGTGTGTGGGTGTCAAATGCGATGTTTGGTCTCTAAGAAAAGCTGGCATCATAAGTAACAAATGATGTTGATGACCGTTAAACTTTAGCATCACGTATGATTACACACATATAAAAGATCTGTACATTGTTATCTCTCACGGAATGAATGATATATCAGATGACTAGGCAGAGCCCCAGAAACCATGGACAGGGGCGGGGCTCCGCCCCATATGGACACTCGGATTCGACCAGCCGCCTATGGGCGGGTCCAAAATCGGACAGTTTAAAAGACGAGGCGCGTCCGCGTTCTCACTCTCTCTTGTTTCCTGCTCTTGGTTTTCCTGCTTCTCCCTTCCATCGCGACCCGGAAGCCAGCCCGCTGGACCCTCGCCTTAACACCGGCTGAGAGGACCCATCCAAAGACTCTGTAAACGACGCAGAACCCGCAGCGTAACACGCTTTCCATCTCAAACGCAGAACCGCAGATGAGAAAAGGGCTTTCCCCGTCACGCAACAGCAACGCGCAGCAGAGATTTCCAAACAAAGCCACCGGAGAAACACGAACCAACCCACGTGGCATCCGAGACAAAAGGATCGAAGCAACACGTGGAAACCCACACGTGAAACGAAACCAAAGACACAGCCTGCTTAACCACCATAAAGCAAGTATCGCAGACTAAGTTTTTATCCTGACTGAATTGGTGAATAGATCTGAATGCAGAAAGGGGCAATGTCTCCTTCGTGAACTTCCCTTTTTGGTTGTAGTTTTGAAATAGTTAAGAGGGCTATTTTAACTTTCTGAGGTTACTCCAAAACTCTTGTATGGATGTGTGCATGTTTGTGTTTTAATAGTTTAGTCCATGTGTGTAGTAGAATATTAGTATTGTAAATAAACCGTGTTTCATTTTATAAAGAATTGTCTCTCTGGGATGTGATTTTTCAAGTATTTATCCTTATTGCCATTAAAGATAACGTTACCTCGCGCAAAGCTGAGAAGGATTATTAATCTTGTTTTATTGCTATTGTTGGCCACGAGGCAAAATAAACAAATTGATAAGGTTATACTGATGTTAATACTCGCTGGACGAGTCTTTAACCCTGTATAATCATAAGTGAAATATTAATATTACTTTAATCAAAGCAATATTGAATATTTAATAATTAATTCCCGGAGCTGAAACAATAGCTCCCTTTAAATATATTACAAAGTCATTTGTAATTTTAACAAGTGTAGTTTCTGTGCTATGGCGGGGCCTAAAACCTGACTGAAATTCTTCATAGATATCATTTTTTTGCAAGAAGGAGCACAGTTGAGCAGACACAATTTTTTTCTACATTTTTGGACATAAACGGAAGATTTTAAATGGGCCTGTAATTTGCCATTTTACAAGGATCTAGTTTTGGTTTCTTAATAAGAGGCTTAATAACCGCCAGCTTGAATGGTTTTGGGACGTGACCTAAAGATAACGAGGAGTTAATAATATTTAGAAGCGGTTCTTCTGCAACTGGTAACAACTTTTTCAATAATTTAGTGGGTACAGGATCTAATAAACATGTTGTTGGTTTAGATGCAGTGATAAGTTTATTTAGCTCATCCTGTCCTATAGTTGTAAAGCAATGCAGTTTTTCTTTGGGTGCGATGAATGAAGCTGAAGTACTAGACGCTGTAGAATCTACATTTCTTATTGCATTTCTGATGTTATCTATTTTTTCAGTAAAGAAATTCATAAAGTCATTACTGTTAGGAAATATTTAGATCGGGTGACATCTGTTTATTTGTTAATCTAGCCACTGTGCTAAATAAAAACCTTGGATTGTTTTGGTTATCATCTATGAGTTTGCGGATATGCTCAGTCTTGGCAACTTTTACAGCCTGTCTATAGCTGGACATATGGTTTTTCCACGCAATTCTAAAGACTTACAAGTTAGATTTTCTTCATTTGCACTCAATATTACGAGTTTCTTTCTTGAGAGAATGGGTATAACTGTTGTACCATGGCGCAGCACGTTTTTCTCTAACCTTTTTTAATTTGATGGGGGCAACAGTTTCTAACGTATTAGAGAAGATAGTTACCATGTAGCTAGTAATTTTGTCTAGTTCATCTGTATTTAAGGTCACACAGAGCAGCTGAGATAAATCCGGCAGGTTATTGGTGAATCTGTCTTTAGTGGCTGGAACAATAGTTCTGCCTGGACAATAACGCGGAGCCATATAGTTAAAATCATTCATATTCAGCATGCACGATACAAGGAAAGGGTCAGTAACATCATCACTTTGAGGTACGATATCTATATCAGTAAGATCAATTCCATGCGTTATAATTAAATCTAGCGTATGATTAAAACAATGCCTGGACCCGTTTTGCTTGACACCAAAAGAGTTTATTAGGTCAGTAAACGCGTCTTAACACATCATTTGTATTTTCAACATGAATGTTAAAATCTCTTACAATTAGTGCTTTATCAACATTACATTAACCAATAGATCTGAGAGGATATCTGCAAATTCTTTTAGAAAATCTGTATATGGCCCTGGTGGTCTATAAAGCAGTAGTCAGAGCAAGAGATAAGACAGATTTATTTTGTATATCTGACAGTGTGACATTAAGCATAAGTATTTCGAATGAGTTAAACCTGTATCCTGTTTTCTAAATATCATTGAGAATATAACTATATATTGTTGCGACACCGCCGCCACGACTAGTCTGACAAGGCTCATGTTTATAACAGTAGCTTGGTGGAGTAGATTAATTTAGACCAAAATAATAATTTGTTTTAAGCCAGGTTTTAGCCAGACAGAGTACATCAAAACTATTATCTCTGATCATTTCATTTACAATAACTGCTTTGGGTGTGAGTGACCGGATGTTTAGGAGCCCAAGCTTTTAAAAATAGTTTTTGTTCATTTATTTTGCATTTTTATGGTTTAATGATGATCAGATTTTTTTTTAGATCCTGCATTAAATTTATATTTTGACCTCACTATTCGGGGAACAGACACAGTCTCTATAGATTGGACATTGCACGCGCCTCTATCATTTAAATGGGGAAAACAAAAGTCATCATAGCAGTTATTTGAGAATTGGCTTACTAGTCAAATGGAGCGTAGCGTCCTGGAGATGTTGTCCAACAGGAGTTTCGCCCCTACTCTGCAGTTTCTGATCTTTACACCATGACAACCACCATTAGTTTAAAGCAAACAGTGTACTGAACCTTTCGTGTCCTCGTCGATACTTGAGAAGAGGTCCTGACACGATGATTGTCGTCGTGGGTGATGTGCTGTGTACCGTCTCAATCAGGCTCCTGAAGTCCCTTATCAGTGTCTCCGTTTGCCGCAGCTTGGTGTCATTAACCCCCGCGTGAATCACAACAGCTGCAATGCTCTCATCATCCTTCAGGATCGCGGGTATCTGCGCAGAAACATCAAGAACACGAGCACCAGGGAAACAGTGAGTGTACACTTTACCTTCAGCAAACGTAGCACGGACGTGCAACAGCGTATATAATCCATACAGAATACAGAAATCCTCCTCTTGATCTATTATGACTGACATTTTACTAAGTCAGACGATAAGGACAATGGATGACGCGGCTCAGATTTTGTTAGTTGGACTGTATTATGTCATTACTATGACTGTACTGTAGGTGAGGCCTTCTCTCTGAGAGCCATCAGCATTCAGCGTTTATGGAAATAAATGTTTTAACAAATATTTTTGTCATTGTTTTTACGAAGATGTTAAATTGAACGCGTTTAACTAATACTTAATTCAAACGTTGCGGCCTTTCAGGTCAGTGAACTAAAATACCCTGCATACACCTCAGACTACATACAGGGAAGTTGGGGTTCCATATCCAAAACGGTCATACGTGACAGAGCTCTAAATCGTCGGACTTCTGCTTATACGCACGCTCAGATATACCCTATTTAAAAAGACTCGCATTTCCACACTTTTTGCGAAATATACGGTTCTTGCGTCTTGTGATGTTACAAACCCCTTTTTGCAAAACCTGTTACTGATGCGAAGCCGATTATTTTCTGCGAATCAATTCTCACAGTTCGGTTCGACGAACTGTGACAAACTTTTGATTAATTATTATTTCAAAGAACCGATTCATCGTATCCTTAAGTCATCTCGCTGTGATGTCAGTATACACTTATTTAAAAAAAAAAAACAGGGTCGCACTGATCCCTCGTGTCGGATACGAGTCAGACCGAACAATATTGAGTTACTTAACATTTTTATTAAGCTTTAACATAAAAGATAATAGTCTGTTTACAAATTTAGATGCTTTTATTATGAAATCACACAAAGAACCATTGAAGTACATACCGTTTGTTAACACAGAATTAATTAAAATAATACTTCGTGCTCAGTTAACCACTTTATTTACAGTATGCTGAATGTAAGACAGTTAAACAGGAACATTAAAACATTTCAAACTTGTTAAACAACCGCTTCAATACATTCAATACAAAAAACATTTATCAAATACTATTAAACTAATGCATTCTGCTCACCTTAAAACAATTCATTCAATCAAAAACCTGTCCCAAAAAGACAGACAGACAGACAGACAGACAAAACCTCAACGATAGCTGAGACGGATGGTCCGATACCTGGTAACATACCTGGTCCGAGAAATTTGATACCCTTACTGTAGATTTTCTCAATATTCTTTATTGTAGTTATTATTTTTCTCTTATTCATAAACCTACAAGAGTTAAAGAAAATTCAACAACTTACAAATTCTCTAAGTGAAGAAATTAAATCTGGTGTTTTATATTTAGACTTGTCTGATAATTTTCTGATATTATTCTATAATTAGGGTTAACAGGGTTGAACTCTCAAAAGAAATACAGCAAAATAATTGTTTTTTATTGATCAATTAAATGACAGTCCCTCTACATGACGCTGCTTAAAACTAAACAATTGATATTTATTTTAGGACATCTTTCCGGTCTGCCTACGATGCGTGCGTTCACAAGACAAACCATGCGTGAAAAGCGGGTGTTTGTGTTTTTCTGTTACCTTTACAACTATCACACTTCAGACTTTTCTAAAACTTTAGTGGGTCAGTGGACAAATAGTGGGTTCATGGTATGGGTGGGTGGGGTGTCGAGAATGCGTCCACCCCTAGACTATATGAATGGCCCAGAAGCCCATTGCAATAATCCTGTAGTGGGAAGGTGGTGCTGCTATACTGTGGATGAAAGCAGTACTGCTTTTGAGGGCCTCGGATTTCAGGGGGCTCCCGTCTGGCCTCCGGTTAGATCAGGCCTCCCAAAAACCACCTGGGGTCATCGAGCGACCAGGGAGCATCGCCGGAGGGTGCCAGCCGGTCCCCCAAAAGTTTCGGGTGGGTGGTGTGCAGCGTCCACCATCCTGCGTATGCGAACCCCTTAGCCAATGACCGTTTGGAAGTGTTTTGAAACTATGTGCTTATGGGAGTAACCATGGTTCCCTGAGAATAGGGAACTAGACGCTGCGTCTCTTGGCCATGCTTCAGGCAGTCCTGTCTGCATCCCCTTAGAAAAAAAAGAGGATGACATGTTCCACAGGTATCCTTTTTATTCCTGCAGACGCTCATTTGCTTACATCATAGGCTTCCACCTGCCAATGTCAAGTGCATTGTCGTTTTTTTAATTCATGTTTCTGACACCGGTCATGCTGAAGGTGTTCCCATAGCGCCCTCTAGAGGACACAGCGTCTCGTTCCCTATTCTCAGGGGACCATGGTTACATGCGTAGATGTTCTTTCATATGTTGGATGTTTTCTGCTCCACAAGTAAAGTTGGACTACTATCCCTTCTGAAAAAAAAACAACAGAACCCTGCTCAAAATACAATAGAATATTGTGGCGAGGGGGGCGTGGAAAGGCGGAACGCGCTAAGGGGAGAGCGGGTTCCGAGACGAGCGGGGAATCAGTGGGCAAGTGATTAATGATTAACACCTGTATCTGATTCCAGTGATTGCCGGAGAGAGTTGAAAAGCGCCCGCCGGCCTCCAGGCGGGAGAGAAGCAGCAGAGGGCTGATGAAGCCTGAGAGAGCAAACGACCGCCGAGGAAGAGACAGAGAGAGCGCCGAAGAAGAGCCTTGTTTTCGTTGCTTTGAAAAGTTTTATTTTGTGTTATTAAACACCGTTTTTGTGGCTCGTCACCCCTGACTTCCTCGTCCTTCCTTCCCTGAACCCCGAACCCCGTTACACTGGTGCCGAAACCCGGGACGAGGAAGCCGGCACGCCGTCATGCAACCCGCCAGCCCCACCCCACTTGCGGAGCTAGTCAAGTCGCTAGCCGGTCTTCATCAGGCGCAACATCAGGCGCTTATGGACATGAAGCTAGAGCAGGAAGATCGCTTCCGGCTATTGGTCCAGGTGCAGGATGAAGACAGGCGGGCCATCCGGAGCTTGCTAGGCCGGGAGGAATCCCACGTCGCAGCCCCACCGATCGCCCACGTCCCGCTAATGAAGATGGGACCCCACGATGACCCGGAGGCCTTCGTGGACCTCTTTGAAAAGACGGCGGAGGCGTGTGGCTGGCCGCGCAGCCAGTGGCCGGTGCGCCTGATCCCACTGCTGACGGGGGAAGGGCAGGTAGCAGCCCAACAGTTGCCTGTGGCAAACCTCCTGGCCTACGAAGACCTAAAGCGGGCCATTCTTCAACGCGTCGGCCGGAACCCCGAGCAGCACCGTCAACGCTTCCGCTCCATGGAACTAGGGGACTACGGCCGACCGTTCGTGATGGCTCAGCAGCTCCGGGACGCATGCCGCAAGTGGCTCTTGGCCGAGCCACGCGACGTCGAGGGAGTGGTCGACCTGGTGGTGCTGGAGCAGTTCGTCGCCAGACTACCACGGCGCACGGCCGAGTGGGTCCAGTGCCACCGCCCGACGTCGCTGGCCCAGGCCATCCAGCTGGCGGAGGACCATCTGGCAGCGTGCCCCAGGGTCGGCGAGCCCCGGCCTAATCTCTCTCTCTCTCTCTCTCTCTCTTCCCCCGTCCCTCCCATCTCCTTCTCTCTCTCGCCCAGTCCCAGCTCCCAGGTCGCGACTGCCGGTGGCCCCTCGAGCCCTGCCACGGAGTGGAAATGGACAGCTCCGAGAGGGACCGAGCGACCGTTACCCCCGGCGAGGGGGGGGGGCCGGAGCCCACCACCTCTCCGCTGTACTCTCTCCGGCAATCCCTTGCCCTGGGGCGGCGGTAAGGCCTGGGCCCGCCTGCTGGAGATGCGGGGACCCGGGGCACTTCCAGGACCACTGTCCCATGATGGAGGTGGGATTACTGGTCCGGGTCCCCGACTCCCCGGGGGCTGCCCCCGATCAAGCCGGGCAGTACCAGATACCTGTGAGTATCAAGGGGGGTACATATCAGGCCTTGGTGGATTCGGGCTGTAACCAAACCTCCATCCTTCAAAGCCTGATACAGCAGAGGGCGTTGGATACGGGCCGCAAGGTTAAGGTGAGGTGTGTGCACGGGGACGTGGCGAATTACCCCTTAGTGCCTGTATCAATCAAATTTCGGGGGAAAATACATAGAATGGAGGTGGCGGTTAATTCCCACCTCAAGCATCCGCTGATTTTGGGTACCGATTGGCCGGCTTTCACTCAATTGTTGAGGATAGTGTGTGCGGATGCCTCTTGGCCGACAGGGCGGGGCCAGGAGGAGGCGGCGGCTCGGACCGGGGAAGCGCTGGCGGGCCCGGCCCCGCCTGCCTCGGGGGAAACGAGAACCAGCGAGGGGGTGAGAACCCCGGAGCTGGACGACTTTCCCCTGGAGCAGTCGCGGGACGAGACGCTTAAAAACGCGTACGACCGGGTCCGCTCCATTGACGGGCAGCTTCTCCGGCCGGACGCCCCCCTCTCCTATCCCTACTTTTCCCTTATAAAAGAGAGGTTGTATCGGGTAACCCAAGAGGCCCAGTCAAAGCAGATAACAACCCAGTTATTGGTCCCCAAGAGCCGTCGGGAAATGCTTTTCCAGGCGGCGCACTGTACGCCCATGGCAGGCCACTTGGGGGAGGCAAAGACACGCGAGCGTCTCATGGCCCGATTCTTTTGGCCGGGCCTTCACGAGAACGTCCGCCGGTGGTGTGCGGCGTGTCGTGAATGCCAGTTGGTAAATCCACCGGCCACCGCCAAAGCGCCCTTGCGTCCATTACCATTGATGGAGGTCCCCTTCGAGAGAATTGGCATGGACCTCATCGGGCCATTGGAGCGTTCGGCACGAGGATACCGCTTTGCATTGGTCCTGGTGGACTGTGCAACGCGATATCCGGAAGCAGTGCCCCTGCGCTCCATTTCGGCGAAGAGCGTAGCCGAGGCACTATTTCGACTTATCTCCCGAGTGGGAATCCCGAAAGAGATTCTCACGGATCAGGGCACGGCGTTTATGTCCCGCACGCTAAAGGAACTGTACAAGCTATTGGGCATTAAATCGATTCGCACCAGCGTCTACCACCCACAAACGGACGGCTTGGTCGAACGATTTAATCGCACGTTGAAAAACATGGTTCGTAAGTTCGTCAAAGAAGACGCCAAAAATTGGGATAAATGGCTCGAGCCCCTGTTATTCGTGGTGCGAGAGGTCCCACAAACCTCCACTGGGTTTTCTCCATTCGAGCTCCTGTATGGTCGCCAACCCCGGGGGGTGCTTGACGTCATTAAGGAGTCTTGGGAGGAGGGGCCGTCAAACAGCCGTAACGAAATTCAGTATGTCCTGGACCTCCGAGCAAAACTCCACACATTGGGGCGGCTCTCTATGGAGAATTTGCTGCAGGCTCAGGACAAACAAATGCGGCTGTACAACAGGGGTACGCGGCTGCGTCAATTCACGCCGGGAGATAAGGTACTTGTATTACTTCCAACGTCTAGTTCAAAATTACTCGCGAAGTGGCAAGGGCCCTTTGTGGTCACACGGCGAGTAGGGGAGCTCGACTACGAAGTCAAACGAACAGATAGGGGTGACTCATGTCAGATTTACCACCTCAACCTACTAAAACGCTGGAACGAGGGGACGTCGGTGGGGTTAGCCGCGGTCGTTTCGAACGAGGATGATCTCGGACCAGAAGCAGCACTCAAAAACCATCCGTTCGCTCTGGTCTCCGGGGGGGATCACCTCTCGCCGCGGCAGCTCACCGACTTGGCCCAGTTGCAAGCAGATTTTGCCGATGTGTTTTCACCCCTGCCCGGTCGTACGGACCTAGTACAGCACCATATCGAAACGCTCCCCGGGGAGGTGGCGCGCAGCCGCCCCTATCGCCTTCCGGAACACAAGAAAAATGTGGTTCGGGAAGAGTTAAAGGCCATGCTAAACTTGGGCGTAATAGAAGAATCGCATAGCGACTGGGCGAGCCCGATAGTGTTAGTTCCTAAGACGGACGGCTCGGTCCGGTTCTGTGTGGACTACAGAAAGGTGAATGCCGTGTCGAAGTTTGACGCTTATCCAATGCCCCGAGTTGACGAGTTGCTTGATCGGTTAGGTGCGGCACGCTTTTATTCGACACTGGATTTAACGAAAGGGTATTGGCAGATCCCCTTATCGCCACTATCCAAAGAAAAGACAGCCTTCACCACGCCGTTCGGTTTACACCAATTCGTAACGCTTCCGTTCAGCTTGTTCGGGGTTCCCGCCACCTTTCAGCGCCTCATGGATAAAGTCCTCCGGCCCCACAGCGCGTACGCCGCTGCCTATCTGGATGATATAATCATCCATAGTAATGATTGGCAGCGGCATATGGAACATCTCCGCGCGGTCCTGAGGGCGCTGAGGGTGGCCGGGCTCACGGCAAACCCACGGAAGTGTGCAATTGGGCAGGTGGAGGTACGGTATCTGGGCTTCCACTTGGGTCATGGGCAGGTGCGTCCCCAAATTGACAAGACGGCTGCAGTTGCGGCCTGCCCGAGTCCCAAGAACAAAAAGGAGGTGAGACAGTTCCTGGGGCTGGCGGGATATTATAGGAGGTTTGTGCCTAATTTTTCGGACCTCACCAGCCCGCTGACTGATCTCACTAAAAAGGAAGCACCCGACCCGGTCCAGTGGACGGAGCTGTGCCAACAGGCCCTAACCAAGGTGAAGGCTGCCCTGTGCGGCGGCCCGCTCCTGCACTCTCCTAACTTTGATCTCCCCTTTTTGGTACAGACAGACGCGTCGGACAGGGGGCTGGGTGCCGTCCTGGCCCAGGTGGTCGGGGGAGAGGAGCGGCCGGTGCTGTATCTAAGTCGGAAGCTCTCAAAGAGAGAGACTAGATACAGCACCATGGAGAAGGAATGCTTGGCCATCCGGTGGGCCGTCCTCACCCTCCGCTACTACCTCCTGGGTCGGGAGTTCACCCTCTGTTCGGACCACGCGCCCCTCCAGTGGCTCCACCGCATGAAGGATACCAACGCGCGGATCACCCGTTGGTATCTAGCTTTACAGCCCTTTAAGTTCAAGGTGGTCCACAGGCCGGGGGTGCAGATGGCGGTAGCCGACTTCCTCTCCAGGAATGGGGGGGGGGGCTGCAGGCCGGAGGGCTCACCGGCCTGAGACGGGCGCTGGGGGTATGTGGCGAGGGGGGCGTGGAAAGGCGGAACGCGCTAAGGGGAGAACGGGTTCCGAGACGAGCGGGGAATCAGTGGGCAAGTGATTAATGATTAACACCTGTATCTGATTCCAGTGATTGCCGGAGAGAGTTGAAAAGCGCCCGCCGGCCTCCAGGCGGGAGAGAAGCAGCAGAGGGCTGATGAAGCCTGAGAGAGCAAACGACCGCCGAGGAAGAGACAGAGAGAGCGCCGAAGAAGAGCCTTGTTTTCGTTGCTTTGAAAAGTTTTATTTTGTGTTATTAAACACCGTTTTTGTGGCTCGTCACCCCTGACTTCCTCGTCCTTCCTTCCCTGAACCCCGAACCCCGTTACAAATATGTAATGGGTTTAATGGTTATAATGGGAATTATATTGGTTTTAATGGAAACTATAAAGGTGTCTACTGGTATGTGATGGATGCTATTGGTGGGATGTTAAATCCTATTGGAAAAATGCCCAAAACACACTATAAAAAAGGAATTTTGTAATGGTTTACTGAAAAAGCTAATGGTTTATAATGGTATTTTAATGTAAACCATCAAAATATCTGTGATGTTTCTATTGGGCTTCTATTGTTTTTTTTAGCAGGGATGCCCAGACAGCTTAGTTTAGCGTATATGTGAACAGTGAAACTATGTCAGTGGTCCTGAGCGAAAGAAGTAGTATGTGGGCCCACAGATGCTGAAAATCTTTTTTTCTTGTCAGAAAAAGTCAGTTTATGCAGTTTTAAAACCAAAGCTTGCCAATTTGAAAGATGATAATTTCAAATGATGTGTTATTAGGCTTCCTCTTGTTAAAGAGAGTCATGCTGCTGAAGCCTCTGCTCTTCAGAACTCTGTCTTTGACAGTAATACGTGTATTTAGGCTCTTTTCTTCTGAGCCTCACTAACTGCCTCTGGCGTTGAGTGTAGCCAGGTCTCCTCTCGCTGTAGAGAATCGTTATGCTGAGATCTCTGCTCTTGAGAGTTCCCCTACCAGGATTGAGTGTTGTTAGTCTCTCTCTCTCTCTCTCTCTCACAAAATTTAGTAAGTAATTTTGTTAATGCCTCCGCTATACAGAGCTCCGCTGAGTGTAGTCAGGTCTCCTCTCACTTTTGTAGTGCCGTTGAGAGAGAAAACAAAACAAATAATCTCAACACAGCAAATTCCTAAGGAATGTGCCCCCCAGCATTAGCAAGTCATAAAAATCAACTAATCAACCGTCAATAATGATGCCACTCCGTCTGGAGGACCCCTTTGCTAATCTCCAAAAAAGACACAGGAAGGGAGAGATTTATAGACCCACATCCTTGAGCGACCCAATAACTGACCCTTGCTCGCCAGATCTACTTAGAAACAGAATTTAATCGTTGCGCCTGACTGACTTGCTATAAATAAACACAGAAGAAAGGAACTTCTTATTTGGAGATAGGACAGTGACCACAAACTCCAAGATCTCCTGAACAGTAACACATAAGTCACTGATGTAATCTACAAAAGATTATACGTTGACACAAACGCTCCACAGACCTCCACAAGAAATTACTTCCTGACCCCTGGAAAGCCCTTTCGTCCTCTGGAATTCTAGAGGAACCGTTTTTTTTATTATTTCCTGGAGCAGACAAAGAAATTCAAACCTACATAGAGGATTTATAAAAGACAACCAGTAGCTACTGCTACTATAAAAACAGTATGCTCGAGAGACAATATATATTAAGGTTGTATTTTATGTCTTCTATAAGCACGTGTTGTGAACTTTATCTTCTAAAGTGTAGGAAACTCAGAAGAGAAGACCAGGAGACTTCGGATTGGATCGTCAGCAGGATTCTTTATTGAGAGCACAAGCTGTTGGTAGCTGTAGTCATCGAAATCTCAATCTTAAGTAACTTTACATGGTATCTTATAGGCATTTTTTGGAGGAGGGACTTTTGGAGGTGGAGCCAAATTCAAACAATGCATGCAACTGAGGGAGGCGTTGGTTTTGTTACCAAACTTCTCGTGGTTCTAATCTCATCAACATAATCAAATGCATAGACACTAATCCAATCAACCTAAACGAATCCACGTCTGGGCTAGGGGGCTCCGAAAGATAGACACTAATCCAATCACCCTAACGAATCAACGTCTGGCCAGGGGTTCTTTGAATCAACGTCTGGGCCAGGCGTTCTTTGAATCTCTGCCAATCAACATGACTTGATTGAGACAAAGCACAGTTATACATTGAGTCAGGAATAAGAATCTAAATTAAACATTTAAATACAATTTGTAATCCCACAATTCCCCCTTTGAGAGTTCTAATAACTCTCACAAAATACAAATTTAGACACTTAAAAGTTAATTCTTGTAACTTGTAATCGTTACAGGCACATTGTACATGTTCTGTGTTGCTTATATGTAATTGCATGCTGACACAGAAACAAAAAACATGCAATTAGGGTCCGTGAAGTTCTTACGGGTAATAATCTTTTCTGGTTGGAACTGTCATTTCCTCGTGAGAGGCGGGCGTCATTTGCTGAAAGAAACACTTGATACTGTGGATGCATAGATAGTACGCAAGTAGGAGAAACAACAGCAGAATTGCTATTTCCTTGATCCACAGCCAGGGTTTACCTAACAAGTTTCCGAACCATGAAGAATTATCTTCAGTCATCTGGTGTAATTTTGCTGAAAGATCAAGAGTATGAAAATCTTGATCATGTTGATGGATGACTGAAGTTCCCGTATGTGAGTCTCTGCGTTGTGTATTTTTTTTTTTTCTTCTTCTTTCTTTTCTCTTTCTTGTGTGATAGTTGGCTCGGCAATGGGTCTAGTTGTCTTCTAGAGGTTGTGGCTTCATCCGCAGGTGAGAAGGGTGGTGCATATGGATCTCAGGACAGCCATCAAGTGGTATCTGCACAGAGGAAGAAAGAAACACAAACAAGAGAGACCAACGGCACAGAGCAGTATTTGTTGTAGAGTCTGCAAACATTAGGGTTGTATCCTCTGTTCAAATATAGTCTGCTATTGTTGTTCCTTCTTTCCCTATTTCTCAATTCCTGCGACACCTAAAGAACAGTGAGGAAAGGATGGACTATTGGATGGGGAAAGGTCTATGAGGAAATCTTCACCGCAGGGTTGGCCCCCGAAGCCTGTTGCTTTCGGTTCTTCCCTGGGCTCCTCACTGGTTCTTGTGTCTGTCCTATCCTATCCCTGCAGGGGGAGGAACAACTTTACAGTGTGACACATGAGTCCAAGTTTTCCTTCCCTGACACAATACTGCAGCAGCTGTAATCAACATCACTTGATGTGGTCCGTACCACTTAGGCTCTAATGGCTTGTTTCTGAACGACTTTATCATGACCCATTGACCTGGGATGATTGTGTGTCCACCTTCTGGTGGAGTCTGCCAACACGACTCAACTCTCTCTTTGGCACTCTGCACTGCCTTTGTGAGGTTTTCACAGTAAGCGATCAGGGCATCTGAAGCAATGTGCACATCAGCATTTCTAAGATCAATCACACCTGGCATCTGCATTGGGCGTCCAGTAATAATCTCATGAGGGCTCAGTCCTACTGATCTGTTAGGTGATGCTCTCATACTACACAGTACTGCGGGCAGTGCTTCAACCCATGGTACTCCTTCCTGATGCATTTTGCTTAGCCTGGTTTTGATTGTTCTGTTTGATCGTTCAACCTGTCCTGATGCTTGTGGCCTATAGGGACAGTGAAGGTTCCACTTAATCTTCAACATTCTAGACACTTCCTTGACTACCTGTCCTGTGAAGTGGGTACCTTGATCTGAGTCAATGCAATCTGGTAATCCCCATCTGGGAATGAAATCAGTGACAAGACATTTAGCAGTATGTGCAGCTGTAGCACGCCCTATTGGATAAGCTTCTACCCATCTTGAGAACTTGTCTATTACTACCAAAACGTCAGTTTTTCCTTTGCAAGGGGCAACGATATGTAATCAACTTGCAGGTGACGAAATGGCCCTGGTGGAGCTGGGGTATGTGCTGCTGGTGTAGTGGCTGCTGGTACATCATTATTTTTCTGACATGTAACACATCTCTTGACTGTTTCAGTGGCTGCGTTTCTGAATTTTGGATTCCACCATTGATTTGAGAACCTGTGATTCATCGTTGCTGGACCACTATGACCCAAACTGTGTATTTGTTGAGCCAAATATGGCAACAGTGATTCGGGAGCAACATACTTTCCCCCTTTGGTCCAGCAGCCGGATGAATCCACAGTGGCTCCTTTGTCTAACCAAATCCATGCTTCATATAGAGGAACGTCTTTATACAGGTCAACGATTGATTCAGGAGGTAGAATTGTCGTACTACCTGAACACACTTGTACAGTTGCATAGAAACAAGCCTGTTTAGCTGCTACATCCGCAAGAGCATTACCTTTAGCTTCCGTAGTATTAGTTGTGAGATGTGCTTTCACTTTGATCACCGCTAATTTCTTTGGGAGTTTCATGGCAAACATTAAATCTTTCACTAATCCAGCATGCTTAATGGGGGATCCAGCAGAAGTTAGAAATTTTCTGGTTTGCCAAATGACACCAAAATCATGAATTACCCAAAAGCATACCTGGAATCTGTGTAGATATTTGCAACCGATCCTGAAGCTAGTGTGCATGCTCTAGTTAAGGCTACTAGTTCTGCAGCTTGAGCTGAAAAATGATCTGGAAGACGACCTGAAGCAACTACTTCAGTGGTGGAAGTTACTGCATATCCTGCTCGTCTGTTACCTTCAATAACTTGAGCTGAACCATCAACAAACAACTCCAATTCTGCGTTCTCTATGGGAGTTTCTGCTATTTCACTTGTCGCTGCATATGTAAGCGTAACACAATCATGAGTCATTTCGCCTTCATCCTCTAACACAAATTCAGTCATTGCAGACATCATACATGAGGATGGGTTCGTGACTGGTGCACGCTGTATAACAATATTCGGGGCTGTGAGAGTTGCTAACCAATTTCCCCAACGGGAGGAGGTGACAGAAGTGACTTTTGCTTGATTCATTAGTGCGGACACTGCGTGAGGGCATTTTACGTTTACAGTCTGACCTAACACCATTCTTGATGAAGCCTGAAGCGCTAGATGAACTGCCTGTACTGCTCTGAGGCATGGGCCCATACCTTGAGCGACTATGTCAAGTTTACCGGAATAGTAATGAATTGGGCGTAAGCTGCCCCCATGATCTTGCATTAGACATGCAGTCATAAAGCCTAAGTGTTCATGGACATAAAGCACAAAGGGTCTATCAGATTGGGCAATTCCTAATGCTGGTGCTTGACATAGTGCTCTCTTCAAATCATTAAAAGCTTTGAGATGAAGTTCTTCCATACAAACAGTATCTGAATCTTTACCATGGCCTTTCAACAAATCATAGAGAGGCTGAGCAATCGAGGCATAGTCTTCAATCCAAGGTCTACAATAACCTGTTGTTCCTAAAAATGAGCGGAGTGTTTTAATGGTAGTAGGCGGAGGTATGGCTTTGACTGAAGCCGCTCGATCCTGTGTAATGGATCTATTTCCTGCACCAATTGTTTGACCCAGAAATGTGACTTGCTTTTTAGCAATTTGAGCTTTGTGAAAGCTGCATTTGTGTCCTTTTTATGCAAATAGTCCAACAATGATGCCAATTCAGTTTGATGTACCTCATGATCTGTTGAGGCAATCAAAATATCATCGACATATTGGATCATAGTGGACTGTTTTACCGGACATTCTGGGTCACACAAATCACGTCTGACAGCCTGATGATATATGGTTGGGGAGTTTTGAAATCCCTGTGGCAATCGTGTCCACTGGTATTGTTCATAGTCAACTGTGAAAGCTAACCATGGCTGGCTGTCAGAGTGCAACGGTACAGAAAAGAATCCATTAGACATATCAATTACTGAAAAAATCTTACAATCTAATGGTAAGCCATTACAAATTGTAGATGGATCTGCCACTAGGGGGGTGATTTTATCAATATGTTTATTGGCTACTCTGTAGTCTATTGTAAGTCTCCATGTCCCATTAGATTTCTTGATGGGCCATATGGGTGAATTACATGGACTGTTGGTTTTAACTAGCACTCCTTGCGTCAGCAAATTTTCTACAATAAGTTTGATTCCCTGTATAGCTTCCTTATTAATTGGATATTGTCTGGTGACCGGAGGTGGAGTTCCTGTCAATTTAACTGGTTCTACACCTGTCAACAAACCACACTCATCCTTGTCTTTAGCCCAAATTGGATGATTCTGTAAGAAAGCATACTCGGGAGAGAGTTGCATTATTGGTAGAAATATGTGCTGAGGAAATTTTTATGCTAGTGGATTCTGAGGACATGTCTAAAGTTAGATTTATTTGTCTCAGAAGATCCATGCCTAAAATTGCACCTGTATTTAATGGAGCGCATAGCAATTTTGTAGTCAGAGTTTTTGGGCCAAATTGTACCTATATGGGCGGAGTTTCATACAAAACAGAATCTTCACCTATTACACCAGTTAAACAAAGTTTGGTTTTCTTGTATGGGATGTTTAAACCTTGTGCCAATTTTGTAGGAATTACTGTAATTTCTGCACCTGTATCAAGCAAAAAATCAATCTCTTTCTCTTTTACGCTACCTTTCACAAAAATTCTTTGGTCATTGTGTTGGATTACAGGGGAAAGGTAGCTAATCACAGCCCCAACAATCAGTTTTTTTCCTGGTCTTGTTGTGCTCTTAGAAGAACCTGAACTAGCTGTCCTAAAGTTTCAGTGGTCACTGGCGGAACTACTTCAGGGTTGTAGGCAGGCTGAGAAAGAGCAGAATTATGCATAGCATTTATTTTACTATCTTGCAACTTCTTCCTACACTCTTTCTCCCAATGTCCTAATTTTCCACAGTATTTGCATTTGCTTTCTCTTTTAGACCATCTATTGTCTTGTTTCGTTGTGTTAAACGTAGCTGCTGCTACTCTTACTTTTGCCTTGACATCAGCATCTCTTTCCATGTAGCTAACCTGTCTAGGTTACTTCTGAGAGTTCTGTTAGACCAAGTTAGATCTAAGAATGGCAAAGCTTTTCTGTATTCGGCTACAAGGCCATCTGACCAGATACGAACCAGGGGTCCCTTGTCATCTAGCACACTTTCAGGGTCATCAACGATTCCACTGTAAATTACAGCTGACTGACAAAATCTCTCAGTATATTCACTCACAGTTTCTTCTTTCCTTTGCACACAGGCAGTAATTCTAGACCAATCTATTTTGGGTCCTAAGATATTCTTTAGGATTTTCAAAATACCTTCTCTTAAATCACCCTTACTGGCATTTCGCAGTTCAGAAGTAACAGCAGATTCAAAACTGTTGAATTCAGATTCAGTTAGAATTTGTGACATCAGCTGCGTGACTTCTGCCAACGACATGTCATAAAGACGCATTTTACTGATCAATGTTCTTCTAAATTCAGAAAAATGTGTGCGTGCTGACGGTAAACTCTGAGATAGTCTCTCTATATCTTTAGGACATAAAGCTTTGGCAACAGTTTGTATTTGCACAACAGAAGAATTGAGAGGAACACTATCAGTTTCCTCATTTCCCTGAGATCGTTTCTTAGCACCACACACTTTGACTGAATTTACAGGCACATCAGTTACTGATTGGAGAGCTACATCTGTTTCAAAGAAATCAGGGTAAATGTTATCAGGCTGACTAACTTCCACATCAGTTTTTGCTGCAGCTTTCAATTTCTTAGTCAAAGTGGATACTCTAGCACGGAGTTCATTGTTCTGTTTCTCTAGCTCTGAGTTACGCTGAGACTGTTGTGTAGCCAATGTCAAACTCAATTCTCTGTGACAACAGATAATGCCTTTCACATTGTTATTACGAATACTTGCTCCTAGTACCTTCTTACACTCATCTACCTACCAAGTCTTGTCTGGATGAATCTCATATTTCTGCGTTAGTTTTTGTCTAACTTTTTCAGTGACTATTAGGTCCATTTGTTCCCCTAACAGCGTTTTGAATTCACTATCTGACCACAAAGGAGTCGCAAGACCAATCTTTTCTGTGGTTGGAATCAGCCTAGCATTCCTTCTAACCATTTTGTCAGTTTCTTCTGTACCACACCAACAAACACTAAACAAAAAAAAACAAAAAAAACTTCTCTGATCAACAGAGGGTACACTTGTTAAAAAAAAACTTAACAATTGTTAACTTTCCAAATTACCAATACTTCACACTTAACTTCCCTGCCTACAGGAACAGAGGATAAACCAAAATTATTAGCACGAAATGCTAACCTTCCCTGCCTGAAACAGAGGATAACTTCCCTGCCTACAAGAACAGAGGATAAACCAAAATTATTAGCACGAAATGCTAACCTTCCCTGCCTGAAACAGAGGATAACTTCCCTGCCTACAAGAACAGAGGATAAACCAAAATTATTAGCACGAAATGCTAACCTTCCCTGCCTGAAACAGAGGATAACCACTTTTTAGCACGTAATGCCAAAATCTTCCCTGCCTGAAACAGAGGATAACTACTTTTTAGCACGTAATGCCAAAATCTTCCCTGCCTGAAACAGAGGATAACTTTCATCTCTAAAAGAAAAACTTTAGAGGATAACTTAGTTAAACAAACCCTACAGATGTATGTTAACTCTTCTCTGACGGCACAGAGGATACAATATTTGTACTGGTCTTAGGTTCTTTTGGATTAGAGACAGCACTCACCACCACCCTTGGTTGAGAGAAAAATTCGGTCTGGGAATCTTTGTTCAGCTGGAAGTTTCGCTGGATTCCAAAAGATGCAGATCTTTGTTTGAGCTTGAAGTTTTTTTCAGGTGAGGAAGCTGGAACTCTATCCGGGTCACGGCACCATCTGTTGTGAACTTTATCTTCTAAAGTGTAGGAAACTCAGAAGAGAAGACCAGGAGACTTCGGATTGGATCGTCAGCAGGATTCTTTATTGAGAGCACAAGCTGTTGGTAGCTGTAGTCATCGAAATCTCAATCTTAAGTAACTTTACATGGTATCTTATAGGCATTTTTTGGAGGAGGGACTTTTGGAGGTGGAGCCAAATTCAAACAATGCATGTAACTGAGGGAGGCGTTGGTTTTGTTACCAAACTTCTCGTGGTTCTAATCTCATCAACATAATCAAATGCATAGACACTAATCCAATCAACCTAAACGAATCCACGTCTGGGCTAGGGGGCTCCGAAAGATAGACACTAATCCAATCACCCTAACGAATCAACGTCTGGCCAGGGGTTCTTTGAATCAACGTCTGGCCAGGGGTTCTTTGAATCAACGTCTGGGCCAGGCGTTCTTTGAATCTCTGCCAATCAACATGACTTGATTGAGACAAAGCACAGTTATACATTGAGTCAGGAATAAGAATCTAAATTAAACATTTAAATACAATTTGTAATCCCACAACGATATGTTGTTTCTAATATTTAATCTGAACCCTTTTTATGTTTTTATGAACCCTACATAGCAGGAAAAGCTATGAACGTGTGTGAAATATGTTGCATTTTATTTCTCATGAATGGTCATTATAAATGCAACAATTTGGTGCAAATGTCAATTCTCAGCATCGTACAAAAGATGAATACTTTTATAAGTTATTAGAGGTATTTTTCTTCTTGTGATAAATTGACTATCAGATGATAAGGCGGAAAGTAGCCGTGTGGGGCGGGGCTCCGCCCTACAAGGACAATCTGATTGGGAGAAGCCTCTAGTGGGTGTACTGAAATCAGTCAGTTTTAACTGGACACACAAACTTAGCTCACGCTCTTGCTCGTTGCTCGCTGGAACTCGCGGGTTCGTCATTTGATCATGCTCGATCACCGCCTTTACCATCAGGCTGACGAACCTAAAAAACAAGCTTCATAACAGCATCATCATGTCACAAAGGAACCAGGCAACCATCAACTACAAGAAGGTTTCCCCAGTGACATCACATAACCAGCAGCTGGAGGTTTCCAGGAAACACGCGGAAACGCCAGATCAGCTGACAACTCAACTGAAAGCAAGTAGACCAAACAAATCTCTATTGTTGCTGGTGAATTGATCTGTATGCAGTAAAGATAGCGAAGTCTCTGCTGTGATCTTCCTCTGGTAAAGTTGCGAGATAGCAAAAGAGTGTTAGCCTAAAACTCTCTTCAAACCGCAAAACTCCTTATGTGTGTGCGTATGTGTGTGCGCATGTTTATGTGTGTATATGTGTTTTAGTACGTTTAACGTAGTATTGTAGAAAAACAGTTTGTAAATAAACCTTGTTTCATTTATAAAGAATGATGTTTTGGGCTGTGTGATTTTCAAGCAAACTATTTGCCAAAGATCGCGTTACCTAGCTCAAATTTGATAAAGTACTAATTTTGTTTGTTTTATCGTTGGTCACGATGCAAGATAAACGAAATTGTTAAAGATATAATGATGTTAATGATCGCTGGATGAGTCGTTAATAAAGTATAAATCACAAGCTAAAGATTAATATCACTTTAATCAAAGCAATATTGAATCTTTAATAAATGATTCCCCAAAGCTGAAATAATAGCTTCTAAATTTATTACAGAAATGGTGGAGGATGTGGGCATTAGATAACTTGAAAATTCATAACACATTCATAAGAGTTCCCATTCATAAGAACCATTCATTCGACCAGCAGCCATATGACCCTGCAGCCAAAGACTGGTTGCCCACTGAAGCTAAGCAGGGCTGAGCCTAGTCAGTACCTGGATGGGAGACCTCCTGTGAAAACTAGGTTGCTGTTGGAAGAGGTGTTAGTGAGGCCAGCAGGGGTCCTCACTCTGCAGTCTGTGTGGGTCCTAATGCCCTAGTGTAGTGACGGGGACACTATACTGTCAAAAAAAGCACCGTCTTTCAGATGAGACGTTAAACCGAGGTCCTGACTCTCTGTGGTCGTTAAAAATCCCATGGCACTTCTCGTAAAGAGTAGGGGTGTAACCCCTGGCTAAATTCCCCCCACTGGCCCTTGACAATTATGGCCTCCTAATAATCCTCATCCACTTGATTGGCTCTATGGCTCTCTCTCCTCTCCACCTGTAGCTGGTGTGTGGTGAGCGCACTGGCGCCGTTGTCCTGTGGCAACCGTCGCATCATCCAAGTGGATGCTGCACACTGGTGGTGGTTGAGGAGAGACCCCCACATGATTGTAAAGTGCTTTGGGTGTACAGCAATTCACAATAAAGCGCTATATAAATGCATCATTCATTCATTCAAGAGTCAATTTGTGTATTGTTCTATTTTATCCGGAAAAATAGAGTAGATACAGAGAAACAGCGTTTGTTTGTTATACTGTATTCTTGATTGTGGCACACGGTGAGTTTTGAATGAAAGACAGTGCAACGTGAGTTTTTGTTAAGAAGAAAATAAACTGCAGTAAATAATTTATATTTCTCTATTAAGACAAAAAGTAAGTCACTCTAAAAGCGCATGACAGACAAATGAGCGGATTCTTCATTTCTCTCTTTAAGGCCTTCATAGTATGATTTGTTAAGTGCGTGTTCCACTTCCAAACTCATCTATGCTATTAAATCTCCGGCTTGAGAACATTATCTTAGCTAATTAATGTTTCTCGGCCACTTTTTGATTCACTACGTGAGGGAGCACAAGACAAGATGCACGGCGTTCAGAGAAATTTAATTTCAATTTAAATTTAAATGTTCAATTTAATTTAAGATTAATTTATGTCACTCTAAACAAGTGAGATTGTCAGTGTTATAAAAGATATAATCTAAATAGTGCTTGTTGGTTTATGTGCTGAAACTATAAATAAGTCACATCCTGGTGTGTGTCGCCATAAAGACAATCTCAACCAGGAAGTCTTCAGAGACTCTTTCCTAACCAACATTTGCTAGTGCAGACTTGTCACAGCGCCATTTGAGTTTTTGTAAACAAATAGCATTAGCACAAAGCTAAGCTAACTGAAGCTAAGGAGCTTGCTTTGAAGCATATGCAAGGCTATTAGCATTGAAGGATAGCGGTTAGCATGTGGTTGCATTTGTGGGTGACTGAAGTGACTGAACCAGTTACTTTTGAACTTTGACTCGCACAGAGACTTACTACCGCATTCCTTTCTTTTTCACCCTTATTCAGGATTATTCTCAGTGTTGGGAAGGTTACTTTGGAAATGTAATAGGTTACAGATTACAAGTTACCCTACTTAAAATGTAATAAGTAGTCTAACTTTTCAATTACTTTATAAAAGTAAAGTAACTGATTACATTTGATTACTTTTTGATTACTTTTCTAAATTTCTAATATTTTCAACTATTAATCATTTTCAAACATGCAAAGCAGGCAGGGTTAAACTTACAGTAGAGTTTAACACTAATTACTGTCAGACTCTCGAAAGCCTTCATCACTTGAATTAAGATTATAATATTTTAATTTTAAAGGAGATGTTGGATGCAAAATATCTTCATTTAAATATAAGTGTGTCTTTGCAGTGTGTGGACACAACCACCCTACAATGGTAAAAATTCACTCCTTTTTTGATCCCCCCAAAAGCCTAAACAGTCTCAATTATCAAGCAATTTTGATTTTGTAGTGAATAACCAGCACTCTCTCCGTCCTCAATACCACGACTGAGGTGAGACCCTTGAGCAAGGCACCGAACCCCCAACTGCTCCCCGGGGCCTCAGCATAGAAGGCTGCCCACTGCTCCGGGTGTGTGTTCACGGTGTATTTGTTCACTGCTGTGTGTGTGCACTTAGGATGGGTTTAATGCAGAGCACAAATTCTGAGAATGGGTCAC
Organism: Ptychobarbus kaznakovi; assembly: GCA_027422405.1. NCBI lineage: Eukaryota > Metazoa > Chordata > Actinopteri > Cypriniformes > Cyprinidae > Ptychobarbus > Ptychobarbus kaznakovi. The sequence continues at coordinate 38,166,971 of CM049796.1, forward strand.
CATCCTTGGCCACACGTCACTTCACTTTCACTAAATTAGTTTATGTCTGGCTGCGCAAATCATTTTACTCCAGACTGCTTTCTGAATAAGGGCCAATTCAAGGCAAGTTTTGTTAAAAAGTTAAAACTAAAGGATGGATTAGCAACCATTGTTCATGATCCAGCTGCACCTCCAGAAGAAGTAAGTCTCCCACTTTATATTTTTTTATGATTATCTGCAAATCGCCTTTGCTCTGCAACAGAAGAGAGGGGCGGATGAGCAGAGCTCATTAACATGTAAAGAGATATGCACCGAAACGAGTCGCTGTGTTCTTTTACACACCCACCGAGACAATTTCAAGATTACCCTAAAGAATCATACCAACTTGTGGAAAATAGGCATCCGATGTCCCCTTTGAAGCACAGCCACCTCAAAATCAGACTTACTTTAAAATCATTATGAGGTTAAATACAGATTTAAAATCATAACAAGAAATTGTTTAATAGCTATGATATTGATTTTAAAATCAAATCTTTGCATAGATATGACATGAAACACTGGAATCTAATGATGCCTTAGAAAAAAACAGTTAATCTTAAAAAAAAGCATATACATAAACCCATATAGGAAATATAAGACTTATCGGAAAACCATGATATACATTTCTGAACCATTGGTGCTTCATATTTTAGAGCAGTCACTGCAATTTATGAAAGAAATCAGTTAAATCTGTATGTGGGAGTGTGTGTTAAAAAATCAGATGTAACCCTCTGTGTAATCCTTAACATTTTCATAAGTAACTGTAATTTAATTACACATCTTTTCTTAGTAACTGTAACTAATTACAATTACTTTTATTTTGTAATTAAATTACGTAATTCCGTTACATGTAACTAGTTACTCCCCAACACTGATTATTCTCTCTCTCTAACTCTTCTCCCATTTAAAAGGACTGTAACCAATGCACTGTTTATAAACTGGCTGTGTGATTGAAACTAATCATCAGAGTGGCTAGCGATCTCACAGGTGGTTTTAATAAACACTTGTTTAAGGTTTTTATTTTTATTGGGTATTAGTTTAATAGCTGGTGGTTTTATTAGAAAATAAGTCGGCACTACCTCATTACTTTGATAATACGGTGATTAATTAAATTATAACTGCTCTCCTGATTTTAAAGACATCAGTGGATAACTTGCTATTGTTAGGAATTTGAAATTGTTAATTTAATGGCATAGTTAATTACAAATTTGAAATTAATTTCATTTCATAGAATAATTTCAGTTCCTGCTTCCACGTAGCAACAATAGCCACTGATTAATCATAAGCGCTCTTGTAATTTCACAACAGCATTAAGATCTTAATCATTATCAAGAGGGACAGAAATTTTTAATTTAATTTACAAGTAATTAGGGTGGCATAGATTAATTTGGTCTGATGATGTTAATAACACAAGGAGGAATGAGTAACTTGTTATGCTAGGGATCTGAAATTAGGGATTTGGAATCTGTAATTTAATTTCATAATTAATTTCAAATTTGAAAATTCTAATTATATTTAATAACTAATTACAGTTCCTGTTTATATATTACAACAATATTGGCTTATTAACCCAATTGGAAATTGCTCTTGTAAATTCTAGTCCTAATCGATCCTATCAATTTTAACGATAACATCATTAAATTTTAATTAGAAACCACAATTTTTTATTTAAATTTCAGTCGCAACACAAGTCTGTCTCTACCTGTTAGGCCTTACTTCATCTCCTTAGGTGATCTGATTAACTCAGCTACATTTTAATAAGGTTCCCTTTACTTAGGCCTGAGAGTAGATAGTGCTCCCCTAGTGCTGGGTTGGTGAAGTGACATTGCCTCCATCGTGGCTGCTGGGCACCACTGAACCAATGTAATTTCTCACCAAGCTTAGAATAGAATGCCTTTATTGTCACTGTACGCATGTACAATGAAATTAGAAGAGCCAACTCCATTTCAGTGTAGTCAAACATAGTAAAAAAACAACAACAATATAACGTAACCAAACATATGCCTCTCCTTGTCTGCAACAGTGCAACTGCCGTACCATACTGTAATACAGTATGTCAGCAGGCTCTCGATGGATGAGTGGTAGAAGGACAGCAGTAGATTAGAGTTTAGTTTGTACTTCCTGAGGATTCTTAGGAAGTGTAGCCGCTGCTGAGCCTTCTTGCAGACAGCCATGATGTTCTCTGTCCAGGAGATGTTGGCAGAGATGAGAACGCCGAGGAACCTGAAGGTGTGGACCCTCTCCACACACTCACCATTGATGTAAAGGGGGGCTGGGTCGGTTCTGTGCTTCCTGAAGTCAACGATGATCTCTGTTGTTTTCTTGGTGTTCAGAGCAAGGTTATTCTCTGTACACCAGGCTGCCAACTTCAGGACCTCTTCTCTGTAAGCTGCCTCGTCACCCTTGAAAATGAGTCCGACCACTGTAGTGTTGTCGGCAAACTTGATGATGAGATTATCATTGTGGGCCGGACTGCAGTCGGGGCTGTAGAGGCAGTACAGGAGGGGGCTCAGCACACAGCCCTGTGGGGAGCCGATGCTCAGCGTGCGGGTGGAGGAGAGGTGAGGGCCAAGTCTCACAGTCTGGGGTTGGTTGGTTAAAATGTCCTTTATCCAGGCACATGTAAGAGGGGGAAGGCCAAGAGTGTCCAGTTTGGTGATAAGTCTGTCCGGGATTATGGTATTGAAAGCTGAACTGTAATCCACAAAGAGCATCCGAACATAGCTCTGCTGCTGCTCCAGGTGGTTCAGCGCAGAGTGGAGAGCTACGGAAATGGCGTCCTCTGTGGATCTGTTCGCACGATATGCAAACTGGTAAGGGTCGAAGTCTGGGGGGGGGATGATCCTTGATGGGCTGAAGGACCAGTCTCTCAAAGCACTTCATGATTACCGGAGTAAGGGCCACCGGATGGTAATCGTTCAGGCTGGTGATGGGATACTTCTTCGGCACTGGGATTATTATAGCTGATTTTAGGCACAACGGGATAACTGCCTGGGCCAGGGAGAGGTTGAAGATCCTGGTAAATGTGGGGGCAAGCTGGTAGGCGCACGCTCTGAGCACTTTGCCAGGTACTCCGTCTGGGCCGGCAGCCTTCTTGGGGTTCACTGCCAGAACAACCCGTCTAACATCGTGCTCATGTACAGTGAGTGGAGTGGTGCAAAGGCTAGGTGGGGGAGGGGGGAGGGCTGGAGCAGATGAGTGATGCTGAGATGTTTCAAAATGAGCAAAGAAGCAGTTTAACTCCTCTGCCAGTGGCGCACTCAGGGCTTCCGTAGACGCATCACAGCCTCTGAAGTTTGTGATGTCTTGTATGCCTTGCCACACATCCCTTGAATTGTTACTGGACAGGTGGGACTCAATGCACATCCTGTGTTCCGCCTTGGCTCTTTTTATTCCTCTTTTCAGGTCGGCTCGAGCAGCTCTGTACAAAGCTCTGTCCCCTGACTTGAAGGAAGTGTCGCGGGCCCTGAGGAGTGTGCGGACCTGGCTGGTCATCCAGGTTTTCTGGTTAGGAAAAGCCCGGATGTTTTTGTCCACAGTCACATTCCCGATGCAGAACTTGACATAGTCCAGTACCGTTCCTGTGAATGTCTCCAGCTCCTGGTGCACAAATAAGTCCCAGTCTGTCTGTTTGAAGCAGTCTTGTAGTTTGAAGAGTGCATTTCCAGGCCAGGTTGTAACAGTCTCTGTGGTGGGCCTGGCCCTGCGTCTGAGGGGGGTGTAGTATATTTATGGAGCTATTTTTTCAGCTCCGGGAATTAATTATTAAATATTCAATATTGCTTTGATTAAAGCAATATTAATATTTACTTATGATTATACAGGGTTAAAGACTCGTCCAGCGAGTATATTAACATCAATATAACTTTATCAATTTGTTCATTTTGCCTTGTGGCCAACAATGGCAATAAAACAAATTTAACAATCCTTCTCAGCTTCGAGCTTAGGTAAGCGTTATCTTTTGGCAAATAAGGAAAAAAATACTTAAAATCACATTCCAGAGACAATTCTTTATAAAATGAGACACGGTTTATTTACAATACTAATATCCTACTACACACAGGGCTAAACTATTAGAACGCAATCATGCACACACACATACGAGAGTTTTGAGGTTAAATGTTGAAAGAATAACATTCTTTCCTATTTCATAACTTAAACCAGCAAAGATCACGAAAGATGCCTAGGCTTTCTTTTCTGCATTCAGATCAAATTTACCAGTTTCAATTAGGATAAAACGTGAGTTTGTTACTTGCTTTATGATGGAAAAACAGGCTGTTGCTTTCGTTTCGTTTCCACGTGGTTTCCACGCGTTGCTCCGATCCTTTTGTTCTCGTCTCGCACGTGGGTTTCCACGCGTTCTCTGGGAAACTCTGCTGCGTGTTCCTGTTGTCACGGGGAAGCCCTTTTCTCATCTGCGGTTCTGCGTTTGAGATGAAAAGCGTGTTACGCTGTTGGTTCCGCGATGTTACAGAGTCTTTGGATTCTTCTTCTCAGCCGATCTCAAGGCGAGGCTCCAGCTGGGTCGCGTTGGAGAGCGACGAAGAGAGAGCAGGAAGAGTTAGGTTCAAGAGAGTCAAGAGATTCAAGGAGATTCAAGAGAGAGAGGCAACGCAAACGCGCCTCCTTTTAAACCGTCCGATCTTGGACATCGCCCACAGGCGGCTGGTCCAATCAGTGTCCATATGGGGCGGAGCCCCGCCCATGGGGTATACCCTCGTCACACTTTGTGACGAAAATTAGACTTTTACCCATGTATTAAAACTCTTACCAGGTTTACACATTTATAATATCACCACATTCGTTATCTTACTGATTCATATAATTTTGCGATCATTCATATAAGTCTAAACACTGCATTTGACACACACAATATATATTGCCCAGTTAAGGTACAGATTTAACAGTCATTCCACATTTCCTAAATAATTCATATTTATCAGGCATATGGAAGGCAAAGTACAATATTAATATCCATTGTGTTCTTGTGTAGATGGGTTTTAAAAGTCATGAAATGAACGAATGTCAGGAATATTCTGTGAAAAGGGTTTCCTTTGTTCTCTGACCGAGAGAAATCGCGCGCTTTTGGTGCTGGAAGAGAGGGGAGGGGCTTTAGAGAGACTGGATCTCGCAGGCATTTGAATTCCTGCCGACGTGGCATTACACATCCCCCTTTGCTTGGCGATGTTCCCGATGGAACCTCGGCAGGCACTGGAACAAGAGGCAGGGAGAACAGGCACATACAAGACACAAACATCATTTTTATCACTGACTGAATCCTGGTGCAGGGTAATTTGGGAAGGAAAGGAACAGGTTAGAAGCTTGAGAAGACATAGGGATGCATTGTTTATCATTATTGACAATTGGGTCATTTTTGACTGTTTTAATTGTCAGGGGCTCGACGGAGCGGTATAGGCATGATCTCAGTCAGGTTGGTCGAATTCTCGGGTTCGGGTTCACCACGTCGGAAAAGGCGCGGGACGCCTGACGTGCATCTGTTGAGAGACTCTTGAGCGACGTTCACTCGCTTGTGTAGGAGGAAGGCCAGTGTCAAAGTCACAACATATCCTACAATAGTAGAGATACAAAGCGCCGTGTCAGCGGCAGACCAGGACCGAATAATTGGCGCCGGCGGGCGGAAGGCGAGCGACAGCTTCTAAAGCTGTGTCAAACCAATAAGAGATTTTGAATTTAGCCTGATGCTCATCGTCGGTAAGGTGATACAATGCTAACTCGTCAATATGGAGGATCGAGCCCTTAGGGACTGGGATCCATAAAGTTGGGTTAGGCAAACTAATGCGGTGTCGTGTTTATCGCACATGAGGGTAGCTGTTCGTGCTGGGGTGTTGACCAGCCATCGGTTTTCGATGATTTCGGCTTGCGTTACCTCAACTTGAGAACGTGGTGTTGCTTCGGCGGGGCAGCTAGTGTCGGGTTTAATGGATTCTAAACCACAGATGCCCTTGGTATTATCGCGTACGCAGAGTTTACTCGGGTAGAGGGAGTGAATGTCCTAAGTGAGCGTGCCCATCTTTAGGTTTGGGGCCAGATACAACTGCTCGTTGTTATCGTGATACGCAGCGACTTTAGGAGTGTGGATTTTGACATAGGTTTTCCCTTGCCGTAATCCCACATTCACAACGTCTTTGAGCCGGTAAACATTATTAACGTTGATAATGGGCAAACTGAAAAGACAACTAAGTCACCTGTTTCCGGGTTTGCGTATATGTGAATAGCGCTTCCGGGAAAGGGGCGAGATGGGTTTGGATGAGACTAGCGGGGCCCGCAGTGGCCGAAGTTACGACGTTTGAACAAGGCTAAGAGGTATCACGTAGCACGGAATCCTATTCATGGTTAAGTTGTCAATCAAGGAACTTACATCGCGTATCATGTCGTTCATGATTTTGGCGGGTGGCCTCGATCGGTTGACAACGGTTCTCACAGCGAGTTACGACGACTTTATTGACGGAAGTCGATCTCAATTTCAGGACCTGGATTCAAGGATTGGTTAAGGGGGTTCAAAGTGAGAGAGAGGAAAGGAAAAACACAAAGTGAGACACGAGATAAAGAAACCAAATGATAACGTAAAAAAAAAAAAAAAAAAAAAAAAAAAACAATCAAAAATTCTAAATGTAAAAAAAAAAATTATATATATAAAAAAATTTATATAATAATAAAAAAAAAAAATTGAGAGTAACTCCTCTCTACTAGATTGGTCCTAGCAGTGCTGCGGAGGAGAGAATATGGGTTGTGTCTAAGCATGGTTGCTATATGTTTTCCTAAAATGACAATACTTATGCTTGTGTGGTGCATATGGTTGTCGGTCTGTGTCAGTGGGTCTGATCTTCCCCCTTTTCCTGTCGGTGGTTTGGATTTGCCGGTTGGCACTGGCAACCCATCATGGTGCATCGTGTGCGTGTGTCAGCATACTCCCCCTCTGGCCGTGAGGTACTACGAGCTGTGGCGCAGTGAGTGGCTCAGGGACATACGTGTGGACACCGTCTTGCAGATGCAGCATGTAGTCGACAGAGTGGAGCTCGCGGAGCTCGGAGGATGTGTTCAGGTCCGTATAGGAAATGGAATGTTCAAATGGGTTTGACATGTGAGCTGTCATAGTTCGTAGTGACGAATCCGCATGTGAGGGTGAGGAGATCGTCAGCAGCGAACTGAGGTGGTATGGCCATGCAGGAGGGCAGGGGTGTGCTCGCCAGTGGCGTGCTGGCGGCGGGTTACTGCTGCCACTGTAGGGTTGGGTGGGAGGGCATGAAAGGTCCAGGACACTTCATGTGATGCACCTGCTGTGGTGAGGGCATCGTTTTGGCCATTTGAGGGGCTGGAGTTTGGGAGGAAACGTTTAGGATGTCAGACCTGATCTGGTGTTCTTCGGAGGAATGGCAGGTGACTGAGACAGCACTTTCAGGAACTTGGAGTTTCATCAGCAGGTGTTTGTTGGACGCTGCTGTGATTTGGAGTATTAGGTGTTGAGTTGGTGTTTAACTCTGTTGCTGGGTTTTCAGGTGGGGTTTCATGTCCATCTGAAGTTAGGGTGTTTACTGTTCTCTGAGAGTGAGGTGAAGCAGTGCTGTCTTCTGTGGCTGATTTGTTCAGCTTGTCACTGCCTGTTCGTCCGGCAGCTAGTCAGGCTGAATCTGGTTTCTCTTTCTTTTCCCACTTCCGGTCCTCCTCTTTTCGTTGGAAGAACTCTTTTACCATCATTTCCATCAGCTTTTGTGAGTCGAAATGCGGTGGTGTTTCTTGTTCTTGTGTGGATTCAGTTTGAGCTCGGTCAGTTTGGAATCCTGGTGAATTCTTTCGTCGATTCCTTGGGCTGACTGCTCCAGGGTGAGTTTGTCGCTTTCCCTTGGAGTTTCCATACGAGCCTGGCTGGTTCCACGATCTATCCCAGTGTCGTCCAGGTGAGCGTTGACGTCCACGCGGTCCATCCCAGCGGTCATACCTCTGTTTAGGTTGGGTGCCAGCGTGTGAGTCTCGTTCTCTGTTGGACGGAGGTGCATTCCACTCTCTGTGTGGTGGCTTAGCATTGTCTTGGCGTTGGGTGCCCTCTAGAGCCAGTTCATGGTGTTGCGTGTTGAAATCAAGAACTGCTGGGGTTTTTGCGCTCTTTTCTGAGGCCATATTTTGTTTGTAGTAGGCCTTTTGCACCAAGTCTCGCAACTGCTGAGTGTTCATCGTTCGTGGACATGCAAGAACGCCAAGATGGTGGCTTATGCCAGGATGAAGGTTCCTGAGGAAGAGAGTTTTAAAGTTCAGTTCATCTTCCATGTCAGAATCATTGCGAGTTCCAAAATATGCTTGTCTGAGTCGACTATAGTAAGCTTGAGGAGGTTCGTGACGTCCTTGTCTCGTCTCCAGGGCAGCCACTAAGCCTTGATCGGACTCAGGGTCGGCGAACTCTTTAATGAGGGCTTTTCGAAGCCGTTGATAGTCAGTCTTTGTGTTAACAGGCTGCCGGTCAAGGAAGCTGCGTACTTCAGGACTGGATGTCGTTCGGAGTAAGTAGAGTTTATATTTGTCCGTAACGTTAGGTCGCATTTCCAGATGGAAATCAATATCTTGCAGATACGCTTGGACCTTTTGGCTGTCTGGCACGCTGGGGTTGAATTTGCCAACGTTTCGGGCCAGCTTGTCAAGATCTTTTAGGTCCAAGCCGTGCAACGATCTGCGGCTGGCTGCAGCAGATTCTTCTGGTTCTGTCGTGATATAAAGTTCTTCAGACGGCGCTGGTGAATGTTTTAACACCACCCCCTCTGTCTTATGTTCACGTGTCAGTCCAGGCACAGGTGACTTGGTCCTGCTTGGCAGGGGTGCGGTTGGTGCACGTCCTGTCCTTGACGGCTCCTGGCGTAGTTCGTAAGCATGCTTGAGTTCCTCTTGGAAACTTTCAGACTCCTCTGTGACGTAGTCGAGCTGTCGTGTTAGGCGGCTGATCTCGTTTCTTGATTCAGCCAAATGAGCTTCGAGGGCCTTGATTCTGCTGTTTTTGTCCCTGAAGTCAGTCTTTGCCTTCTCTAGTAGCTTCTCTGCATACTGTAGCTTGTCTGCACGATCAGCGAAGTCCTCTTTGAGTTGCTGCATTTCGTGGCTGGTAGCTGCTAGAGTCTCTTTTAGCCTGTTGATCTCCTCCTCGGCGCCTTGCTCCACCTCATCGGTCCCTTCCTGTCGTTCACGTTCCAGCTGCTCTATGCGTCGTTGTGCGCTTGTCAGCTCCTGCTGGCGTTGTGCGGCGTGCTTGTCGCTCAGTTTGAGGGTGGCGATGAGTGTGTGACTTAAGCTTGAGGTGATCTTGGCTAATTCTTTGTGATTGTAGTTTTGACTTGGGTCTTGTCTCATGATGCTTGTGATGTTGTCGTCTAGTTGGTCCTGTGTCTGGTGTTGGAGTGCTTCAGCAGCTTTAGGGAGGATGCTGTTTGTTGTAACACTTAGCCACATTTCCAGTCCTTCCCAGTGACCGACATGTTCTGTTTTGTGAGACATGTTCTGGCGGGTGATGGGGATCTTGGACCGAACTGACACAGACCTTGGATGGGAAACAAAGCAAAACAAAACAAACAAAACAACAGGGGTGTAAATGTGCACAGTGTAGTGTATGCTAGTGTTGGGTGTGATTCTGTTTCTGTGGTCCTCTGTGGTGGGGTGCGTGTAATTTGCAGCGTCTGAGTAGAAATTGAGCACACGTAGAGGCAGCAAAGCTGGGAAACAGAGGAAGAAAAGCACACTAACAGAATGAGTAACAGGGGTAACAATTGTGTGCTTCACCTTTTCTTGTACGAGAGAGCCTCCTTTCCCCTTTTAGGAAGGAGATCAATCTAAATACGAAGGTGAAGGACAATAAAACTCTTTTAATAGCAGATTTTCTGCTTGTCGCTTTTTGTTAAGTCTGATTCAGAAGGACGCTTCTAGTCAGAAAATAAGCGAAATTTTCTCTGAGATAGGACTGTTATTACTATTCCAATTTTCTCCTTGATGGAGGAAAACAATAGCAATGACAGTACTGGCCCCTTAATGGCAATTTGACGCCGCAACGCCGGTTCACGTGTCTCTAGCGTGTTTTTTTTTTTTTAAAAACAGATTGCCGATGTCTATCTTCTCATTGCACCTGCTTTAACTTGGAGGGGTAGGATTTCACAATAGAGGGTAAATGATAAACAGTTTGAATGTAGTTCTCAAGTTTCATAAACATCTGTTCAATTGTGACATTTCGCTCTATTCGTGATCTTCCCCTGGCCAAGTCTTAAGCAAACAAGTCAAATTAGAAGTTAGTAACAGGGAGAAAAGAAAAGAGAAATTAAGATTTATTCCCAAGATTTAAACTAATACGTTGGCACAAGGTGGTGCTGTTGAGTCGATATGCTTAGGTTGGTGTGGCTGTTTACAGGGTAAACAAACTGACCTAAGTTGAGGAAACCTTAATTTCCCTTTTGGGGTTTTCTAATTAGAAGGTTGCGTTTTATACTCCAGATTGGTGAGAAGTGACTTTGATTGTATGGTGTCACTGTCACTTCTCCAACACAACACTAGGGGGAGCACTATCTACTCTCAGGCCTAAGTAAAGAGGACTTTATTTAATTTTAACTTAATAAAATTATTTTAATTAAATTATTATTAATTTTATTTGAGTTAATCAGATCACCTAAGGAAATGAAGTATGGCCTACAGGGGGCGCCAGACTTTTGTTAAGTCTGAAATTAGAATTAAAATTAGACTTTGTGGTTTCTAATTAAAATGTATGATGTTATAATTAAAATTAATAGGCTCACCTAGGATTAGAAATTACACGTGCAACCTGCAATTGAGTTGACACCAATATTGTTGCAATATGTAAACAGGAAGTGTAATTAATTATTAAATGTAATTAGAATTTTCGAATTCATAATTAATTATTAAATTAATTTACAGCTTCTAAATCACTAGTTTTGGATTCCCATAATAGTAATTAAAATAATTTCCAAACTTAATCATTCCTCATTGTCATTAACATCAAAAAAAAATAAAACAATAATAATTAATCTGTATCCTACTTGTAAACTAAATTAAAAATTTCTGGCCCTCTTGATAATAATTAAGGTTTTACTGTTTTGGTCAAATTATAAGAGCGTTTATGATTCATAAATGGATACAGTTGCTACTGGAGGCAGGAATCTAAATAATTTTATTAAATGAAATTAATTGCAAATTTGTAATTAATTATGACATTCAGTTAACAATTAAAAAAAATCCTAACAATAGCACCTATCCATTGATGTATTTTAAAATCATAAAAGCCATTATAATTGAATGGAATCACTCACCATATTATCAAGGTACTGAGATAATAATGACTTATCTTCTAATAAAACTGGTACCCACAAAACGTAAGATTTTAATCAACAGTATATTAAACCAACCTGTGAAATTGTTAAACTGATGATTGGGAATAACATTAACACAGCCAGCTTATCAACATATGTTAGTCTGTTAACTGGGAAAATAGAGAGAGAGCAAACGGAAAATGTGAGTGGCTTTTTCACACACACCCACTGCATTCACTTATATTCAAACTCTCTAAATGCTACGTGCTAATCGTTAGCCGTAAGGCAAACCGCATTGCATTTGCTACAATGCTAAAGTTTCTTTGTTAGCTTAGCGCTAATGCTATTTACACGTGGCACTAATAGCAACTGCTCCGGAACTAGCTTCCGAAGACTTCCTGGCTAAACTGGTCGCTATGACGACTCAGTGCCTGTAAGAATGTGCTTCACGCTTCAAAATCCACAAGCATTGTTCAGATTTGAATCTTTTACAACACATATAATCTCACTCGTTTAGGGCGAGATAAATTTATCTACGGGTTACTTATAAGTCATCAAAGCCTCGGCGGACCTTTATGCTGCTCTTTGTCTGTTCAGACAAACAGCACACATATAAAACAATTCGATCGATCGGAAATCTCTCCCTTCTCAAACCGCATGGCCACTCCTTTGTCTGAGCGCCACGTGTTTGTATTTCACTCGTGTGAAATTAAATACTGGCTGAGAATGACTTAATTAGCTACTTTAATATCCTACAGCCGGGAGATTTGAAAATATAGCCGAGTTTGTGAGTGGAACACGCACTTAACAAATCAAAACTATACGGGCCTCAAATCAGAGAGCAAACGAGGAACACGCTCATCTTAACTCTCGTGCGCTGTTAAAGCGACTTCTCGTGTCTTAATCACGAATATTAATTATTTACTGCAGTTTCATTCCTTCTCAACGAGCTCAAGTTAACAGTTACACTCTCTTTCATTCAAAACGCACTGTGTTTTACAAACCAGAATGCAATATCACAAATAACCGCTTGTTTCTTTGTATTTACTCTATTTTTCCGGATAAAAATGTGAGAAATACCATTATTGTCTCTGGTTTGATTTTCAGATTAATCCTTAATGCCAGCTTTTATCCTCCACCATTATGTAGTATATTTATGGAGCTATTTTTTCAGCTCCGGGAATTAATTATTAAATATTCAATATTGCTTTGATTAAAGCAATATTAATATTTACTTATGATTATACAGGGTTAAAGACTCGTCCAGCGAGTATATTAACATCAATATAACTTTATCAATTTGTTCATTTTGCCTTGTGGCCAACAATGGCAATAAAACAAATTTAACAATCCTTCTCAGCTTCGAGCTTAGGTAAGCGTTATCTTTTGGCAAATAAGGAAAAAAAATACTTAAAATCACATTCCAGAGACAATTCTTTATAAAATGAGACACGGTTTATTTACAATACTAATATCCTACTACACACAGGGCTAAACTATTAGAACGCAATCATGCACACACACATACGAGAGTTTTGAGGTTAAATGTTGAAAGAATAACATTCTTTCCTATTTCATAACTTAAACCAGCAAAGATCACGAAAGATGCCTAGGCTTTCTTTTCTGCATTCAGATCAAATTTACCAGTTTCAATTAGGATAAAACGTGAGTTTGTTACTTGCTTTATGATGGAAAAACAGGCTGTTGCTTTCGTTTCGTTTCCACGTGGTTTCCACGCGTTGCTCCGATCCTTTTGTTCTCGTCTCGCACGTGGGTTTCCACGCGTTCTCTGGGAAACCTCTGCTGCGTGTTCCTGTTGTCACGGGGAAGCCCTTTTCTCATCTGCGGTTCTGCGTTTGAGATGAAAAGCGTGTTACGCTGTTGGTTCCGCGATGTTACAGAGTCTTTGGATTCTTCTTCTCAGCCGATCTCAAGGCGAGGCTCCAGCTGGGTCGCGTTGGAGAGCGACGAAGAGAGAGCAGGAAGAGTTAGGTTCAAGAGAGTCAAGAGATTCAAGAGATTCAAGAGAGAGAGGCAACGCAAACGCGCCTCCTTTTAAACCGTCCGATCTTGGACATCGCCCACAGGCGGCTGGTCCAATCAGTGTCCATATGGGGCGGAGCCCCGCCCATGGGGTATACCCTCGTCACACTTTGTGACGAAAATTAGACTTTTACCCATGTATTAAAACTCTTACCAGGTTTACACATTTATAATATCACCACATTCGTTATCTTACTGATTCATATAATTTTGCGATCGTTCATATAAGTCTAAACACTGCATTTGACACACACAATATATATTGCCCAGTTAAGGTACAGATTTAACAGTCATTCCACATTTCCTAAATAATTCATATTTATCAGGCATATGGAAGGCAAAGTACAATATTAATATCCATTGTGTTCTTGTGTAGATGGGTTTTAAAAGTCATGAAATGAACGAATGTCAGGAATATTCTGTGAAAAGGGTTTCCTTTGTTCTCTGACCGAGAGAAATCGCGCGCTTTTGGTGCTGGAAGAGAGGGGAGGGGCTTTAGAGAGACTGGATCTCGCAGGCATTTGAATTCCTGCCGACGTGGCATTACAGGGGTGTAGACTGGGGAAAGCAGGAGGGAAAGATGGTCTGACTGGCCGAGGTGGGGGAGGGGTATGGCTCTGTAGGCATGCTTGATGTTGATGTAAACATGATCCAGAGTGTTCTCCCCCCTTGTAGAGCATTTAACATGCTGGTATAACTTCGGGAGTACAGTCTTCAAATTGGCCTTGTTAAAGTCCCCTGCAATAATGTGAACACCATTGGGGTAGACACGCTGTTGTTCGTTTATGGTGTTCAGCAAGAGAGAGAGCGCTGTGTTTACGCTGGCGTCGGGTGGAATATACACAGCCGTGACGATCACAACAGTTAGCTCTCTCGGCAGAAAGAAAGGCCGACATCTTACAGACATGTACTCGACGTCTGGGGAACAGTGTCTATCTATAATTGTCCCGTTGTTACACCAGTTTTCATACACATAAATACAGAGCCCCCCTCCTCTGCTCTTACCGGAGTCCTTAGTCCTGTCCTGACGAAGCATAGTGCGGCCTGCTAGCTGCACGCTAGCATCGGGTATTCCCGGGTGAAACCAGGTTTCGGTGACAATCAGAACACAGCAGTCACGAACATAGCGATTTCCAGCGAGTTGTAGTTCCAACTCATCCATTTTATGCACCAGGGATCTGGCATTGGAGAGATACAGGCTCGGTAGAGGTGGCTTGTGTGGTTGTTTTCTTAGCCTTAGCATAACTCCTGACCTGCGGCCCCGCTTCTGCTTCCTCTCCCTCCTCCGTCTGCGCCGCCTCCTAGACCCGGCAACAATCCACGGAGAGCCCGCCGGTCTCGCTATGTCGTCTGGGATGTTATGCGTGTGGTGAAAGTCGCTCGAAACAGATATTTGGTGTTGGTCACCGATATCCAGAAGCGTCTGGCGGGTGTACTGAATGTACACAGTGTCAATAACACACAAAGTAAAGAAAAACACTAGAAAAAGAAAAAAACACTGAAATGGAGAGCCGTTAGCCGCTGCAACAATGCACGCCGCCATTTTGAAAAAGGAAAGTAAGGTTTCCTCAAAACTTAGGTCAGTTTGCTTTATCCATAAAACAGCAAAACCAATCCCCTAAGTGTATCGACTAAACAGCGCCACCATGCTGCCACCCTTGTTATTAGTCATAACCTTGGGAGTAAAACCTCAGTTTTCTTCTCTTTTCTTCCTGCTGCTATCTTCTAATTTGACTACTACTACTGTTTGCTTAGATTTTGCCTGTGGGAAGATCATGAGCAGAGAACTTTCGCAATTGAACAGGTATTTGTGAAACTTGAGAACGACTTTTCAAAACTGTTTTCTATTTACCTTCCTCTATTGTGAAATCCTACCCCTCCAAGTTAAAGCAGGTCATTGAGAAGATAGGCGTCTGCAAAATTTTAAGCACGCATGAGAGATACGCTAACCAGCGTTGTGGTGTTAATTTTGCCATTAAGGGACTAGTACTGTTATTGCTATTGTTTTCCTCCACCCAGGATAAATTTTTAATAGCAATCACAGTCCTATTACAAAAAGAGAAAACCCGTTTACAATCCTCTGACTAGAAGCATCCTTCTAAATCAGACTCAACAACAAAAAAGAAAGACAAGAGGAAAATCTACTACAGAAAGAGAGATTTTGTTCTTGTCCCTCTCCCTCACCTTAGTATTAGACTGAACTCCTTCCTTGAAAAAAAGAGGAGACTTTCTCTTACAGGAAAAGGTGAAGCATGCAATTATTACCCCTTTTACTTGCTCTGTTGGTGTCCTTCTTTAATTTCTCTGTTTCCCAGCTGTGCTACCTGTGTGTGTGTGCTCAATTTTCCCACAGAGGCTACAAATTAGAAGCACGCCCACCAGAGGATCACATTCGCAGAGAAACACACTCAACATAGGCATACACAATAGTTTGCACATTTACACCCCTGTTGTTTTGTTTTGGTTTTGTTTTACTTTGTTTCCCATTCAAGGTCTGTGTCAGTTCGGTTCAAGATCTCACTCACCCCACCAGAACATGTCTCACACAGCAGAACATGGTCTTCGGGATGATCTGGAAACAGGGCTAAGTGTTGCGACAGACAGCCTCCTCCCAAAGGCTGCTGAAACACTCAAACATCAGACACAGGACCAGCTGGATGACAACATAACAAGCCTCATGGGAAAATACCCAAGTCAAAGCTACAGTCACAATGAATTAGCCAAGATCACCGGCTCCTTAAGTCACACACTCATTACCACCCTCAAGTTGAGCAACAAGCACGCTGCACAACTCCAGCAGGAGCTGACACGCGCACACCGTGCATCATGCAGCTAGAACTGGAAGCTCAGGAACGATAGGAAGGGACTGATGAGGTGGAACAAGGTGCTGAGGAGGAGATCAACAGGCTAAAAGAGACTATAGCAGCTACTACCCGAAAAATGGAACAAATCAAAGAAGACTACGCTGATCGTTCTGACAAGCTACAGTATGCAGAGCAGCTACTGGAGAAGGCAAAGGCTGACTTTAGGGACAAAAACGGCAGGATCAAAGCCCTTGAAGCTCACTTGGATGAGTCAAGAAACGAGATCAGCCATCTAACATGACAGCTCGACTACTTCAAAGAGGAATATGAAAGTTTCCAAGAGGAACTCAAGCACGCTTAAGAATTACGCTATGAGCCATTGAGGACACGACATGCACAGACCTCACCCCTGCCAAGCAGGACCGGGTCACCTGTTTTTGGACTGACACGTGAGCAAAAGATGGAGGGGATGATGTTGAAGCATTCACCAGCTCCCTCTGAAGAACTTTACCTCACGACAAAGCCAAAAGAACCTGCTGCAGCCAGCCACAGATTGTTGCACGGCTTGGACATAAAAGACCTCGACAAGCTTGCCAGGAACATTGGCAAATTCAACCCCAGCGTGCCAAATAGCCAAAATGTCCAAGCTTAGCTCCAAGATATTTATGTCCATCTGGAAATTCGAACTAACGTTATGGACAAAGATAAACTCTATTTACTCAGAAGGACATCCAGTCATGAAGTTCGCAGCTTCCTTGACCGGCAGCCTGCTAATACAAGGACTGATTATCAACTGCTTCAAGAAGCCCTCATTAAAGAGTTTGCCGATCCTGAGTCCGAACAAGGCTTAGTGGCTGCCCTGGAGACGAGACAAGGAAGGTCACAAACCTCCTCAAGCCTACTACAGTTGACTCAGACAAGCATACTTTGGAATTCGTAACAAACCTATCATGGAGGATGAACTGAACTTTAAAACTCTCTTCCTGAGGAACCTTTATCCCGGATTAAGCCACCATCTTGGCGTTCTCGCCACGAACAATGAACACTCATCAGTTGCGAGACTTGGTGCAGAAAGCCTACGACAAACAAAAGATGATCTCAGAAAAGAGCACCAAAACCAGCAGTTCTTGACTTAAACACTCAAAGTCAAGGGTTGGCTCTAGAGGGCACCCAATGCCAAGACAGTGCCAAGCCGCCACACAGAGAGTGGAATGCACCCCCGTCCAACAAAGAACGAGACTCACACGCTGGTACCCGACCTAAACAGAGGTATGACCGCTGGGATGGACCGCGTGGACATCAACGCTCACCTGGACGACACTGGAATAAGTCATGGGACCAATCTAGGCCTCATGAGAGTCAATGGGAGAGATCATGGAACCAGCCAAGCTCGTTTGGAAACTCAAGAGAGAAAAGCTCATGGGAATTCACTGGAAACTACAAGGGAAAACGACAAACTCACCCTGGAGCAATCAGCCCAAGGAATCGACAAAAGAATTCACAAAGATTACAAGCTGACCAAGCTCAAACTGAATCCACACAAGAACAAAAGACACCACCATATTTCGACTCACAAAAGCTGATGGAAATGATGATTAAATATTTCTTCCAATGAAAGGAGGAAGATCGGAAATGGGAAAAGCACGCTAAGCACAGCCGCTTCCCTCTCAGTCCCTGGTCGACAACCATGGCCACCTCCAAGATCATCTGTGCTCTGGACCAAGAAATTCCAAAAATCAAAGGCTCGACGATCCTGTCCACATTGGACGTTGCCTCCGGGTTCTGGACAATCCCTGTCCACCCCGATGACCAACATAACCTGCATTCACCTTCGGCAACTGACAGTACACCTTCACACGGTGCCCCTTTGGCTATGCCAACTCACCAGCAGAATTCAAAATTTTCCTTAACAAAGCATGCCCTGACGCCAGAGTCAGAGGCAATCTCGTCTACGTAGACAATGTCTCAATGAAAAGCTCAAGTGTGGAAGACCACCTCAAGGAAATTGATCACGTCCTAAACCAGCTGACAACAGCAGGAGCTAAAATCGCCGTTCACAAAGGACAATGGTCTATATTGACGAGTTAGCATTGTATCACCTTAACGACGACGAGTATCAGGCTGAAATCAAAATCTCACCCTTTTTCAAACAGCACTCCTTTGTCCTCGATCCAGAATTGGAAGAAAGGATCAAGGAGGAAGGAATGCAACTTATTGATTTGATACCTGTTGACACAGCTTTAGAATCTATCGCCTTCCGTCCGCTGGCGCACCAATTATTCGGGCTTGGTCTGCCGCAGACACAGTGCTTTGCATCTCTACTATTGTAGGATATGTTGTGACTTTGACACTGGCCTTCCTCCTACACAAGCGAGTGAACGCTGTTCAAGAGTCTTTCAACAAATGCACGTCACGTCAAATGCACGTCCTTTTCCGACGTTATAAAACCGACCAAGAACCCGAACACGAGAACTCAACCAACCTGATTGAGATCATGCCTATACCGCCTCGTCGAACCCCTGACAATTAAACCAATCAAAATGACCCAATTACAAAAAAATCCTAAACAATGTATCCCTACATCTTTTCAAGTTTCTAAACCGGTTCATTCCCAAATTACCCTACACCAGAATTCAGTCAGTGATGGAGATTTTGTTTGTGTCTTGTGTGTGCCTGCTCTCTCTTGTTCCAGTGCCCGCCGATGTTCCATCGGGAATATCACCAAGTCAAAGGGGGATGTGTAGCACTTGAGTGGACAGGCCCACCTTAGCATGGACTCTCACACATCAAAGGAACACTATAAGATTATTTTGTTTAACATTTGCGAGTTAATGACCAATAATGACACCGCTCCGTCTGGAGGACCCCTTTGCTAATCTCTGTAAAAGACACAGGAAGGGAGAGATTTATAGAGCCACATCCTTGAGCGAGCTAATAACTGACCTATGCTCCCAGATCCACTTAGAAACAGAACTTCAATGTTGTTACTGACTGGCTTACCATAAAAAACGGAAGAGTAAAGCAACAGTTCAAAAGAACGGAACATCTGGAAAATGTTAAAGCGACAGACACTCCCGGGATCCCCTGATCATTTGTTATGATTTAATCAACAACGAGGGATATACGTTGATGCAGATGCTCCCCAGACCTCCACAGGAAATGACCTCCTGATCCCTGAAAAGCACTTTCGTCCTTTGAAGTCTATAGGAACCGTTTATTTGTTAATCTACTGGAGCAGACAAAGAACGAGCAAACTGTTATGGACTTTATGCTAAAAGTCAATTAACTGCTACTATAGCAACATAATCAAGAGACAATATATATTAAGGTTGTATTTTATGTCTTTTATAAGCTTGCTGTGTAGTGGAACCTATGATATTTTTTTCTTAACCTATGACGTATTACTGTTCCCTGTAAAGTTATAACTAGTATTTAGTTTCATACAAATGGTCATGATAAATGCAAAAATTTGGTATGAACTATATGTCAATTCTCATCATCGTACGAATGATGAATACTTTTATAATTTATTAGAGGTATTTTCCTTCGTGTGATAAATTGACTATCATAAAATGTAGGCGTAAAGAAGCCGTGCGGGGCGGGGCTCCGCCCCAAAAGAACAATCTGATTGGGACAGCTGCCCGTGGGTGGACCCAAATCGAGCTGTTTAAAATGAACACTACAGCTTTTAGCTGCAGCTTTTTCTTGAGCTCATTATAGTTTTAATTCTCGTTGCTCGTTTTCTTATGATTTGCTTTATGGAAGCTTCGGCTTCATCTTCACTGGTCGTGCTGGAAGCGCTCGACCAACGCCTTACCATCAGGCTGACTTGCAAAGACTTTGGCTTCGTTTCCGAATGATCACTGATTACACTCTCGTTACTTCTTGCAAAGCGCCCATGACCGTAACATCTGGTCGATAATATAACAACATTACAAATACTTAGTCAATTTCACAGAAGTAATCCTGAAGAAACCTTGAAAGCCTGAAACTACGCGGAAGGAACTCAAAGAAATTCAAGCGTCACCTCTCTCTCAATTTAGAACCAGGCAACTACCAATCCTTGCAGGAGGGGTTCCCTCAGTTTTTACATCACACAACGAGGGTCCAATCAGCCGCCGGATTCCCTCAGCCATCTGAAGGAAACACGCCGGAAGATCTGCGGCCAACTCAACTGAAAGCAAGTAGACCGAACAAATCTCTATTCCTACTGAACTGATTAATTTATCTGTATGCAGAAAAGATAGAAAAGTCTCTGCTGAAGTGATCTTCCTCTAGTTAAATAAAAAAAAAAAGTTCTCCCCAAAAAAACGAGATATTACTTACTAAACAAAAGAACTTATCTGCTAGAATCCTTAAACTTTCTTACGAGAAAACTGCTTTTATGTGAGCGTACAAACCTGTGTGTGCGTATGTTTATGTGTAAAGTATACAATGTGTTTTAATATTAAGTTTAGTCCATGTAACCTTGTATTAAGAATAACAGTTAGAAAATAAGAAACCTTACAGTTTCATTTATAAAGAATGATGCAAACCTCTTGGGCTGTGTGATTTTCAAGTTTTAAACTATTTGAGTACCATAGATTTGCATTACCTAGCTCAAATTGGATAAAGTACTAATTTTGTTTATTTTTATCGTTGGCCACGAAGCAAGATAAACTAAATTGTTAAAGATATACTGATGTTAATGATCGCTGTACAAGTCGTTAATAAAGTATAAATCATAAGTTTAATATTAGATTAATATCACTTTAATCAAAGCAATATTGAATCTTTAATAAATGATTCCCCAAAGCTGAAATAATAGCTTCTAAATGTATTACACTGCTCATTGTCGAAATCATACCTTATTTAATACTGTCACATGGAATTGATTTGAATGGGCTTGAAGTACTGCAGCAAAGCGATGATATATCAGATCACTATCTAGTCTTGGTAAACTCCATTTAGCTAAAGCTGTAAATTAACTCCTTCATACAAATATGATAGAACCATCACTTCTACCACAAAAGACTGCTTTGTAAGTAATCTTCCTGATTTATCTCAATTCCTCAGCATATCCAACAGCGCAGAAAAACTTCATGATATAACAGAAACTATGGATTCTCTCTTTTCTAGCACTTTAGATACGGTTGCTCCTTTACGCTTAAGGAAGATTAAGGAAAAGAGTCCAACACCGTGGTATAATGAGCACACTTGCGCCCTAAAGAGAGCAGCCCGGAAAATGGAGCACAGCTGGAAAACAAAACTAGAGGTATTTCGTATGGCTTGGCGGGAAAGTACCCTATCCTACAGAACAGCATTAAAAATTACTAGATCTGATTACTTTTCACCTCTTTTAGAAGAAAACAAACATAACCCCAGGTATTTATTCAATATAGTGGCAAAATTAACAAAAAATAAAACATCAACTGGTGTTGACATTTCCCAACAGCACAGCAGTAATGACTTTATGAACTATTTTACTTCCAAAATCTACACTATTAGAGATCAAACTGTAACCATGCAGCTGCCAGCTGCAGTATCACATCAAATTGTGCACTATAGATCCCATGAGGAACAATTCCACTAATTCTCTACTATAGGAGAGGAAGAATTGTATAAACTTGTTAAATCAGCTAAACCAACAACATGTATGTTAGAGGGTCTAACATACATACATCTAAACTACTAAAAGAGGTGCTTCCAGAAGTCATAGATCCTCTTTTGGCTATTATTAATTCGTCATTGTCATTAGGCTATGTCCCCAAAACCTTTAAATTGGCTGTTATTAAGCCTCTCATTAAAAAAACCACAACTTGACCCCAAAGATCTAGTTAATTACAGACCGATTTCGAATCTCTCTTTTCTGTCAAATATACTAGAAAAGGTAGCATCCTCACAATTATATTCCTTCTTAGAGAAAAATGATATCTTTGAGGATTTCCAGTCAGGATTTAGACCATCTCATAGTACTGAGACTGCTTTCATTAGAGTGACAAATTACCTGCTCTTATCATCTGATCGTGGTTGTATCTCTCTATTAGTGCTCCTGGATCTTGGCACTGCATTCGACATTATCGATCACAACATTCTTTTGAATAAACTTGAAAACTCTGCTGGCATTAGTGGAAGTGCATTAGCATGGTTCAAATTGTACTTATCTGACCGCCATCAATTCGTAGCAGTGAATGAAGAGGTATCATATTGATCACAATTGCAGTATGGAGTACCTCAAGGCTCAGTACCAAGGCCATTACTTTTCATGCTTTACATGTTACCTTTGGGAAATATAATCAGGAAATATGGGGTTAGCTTTCACTGTTATGCTGATGATATTAAGCTCTATATTTCTTCACGGCCCGGTGAAACACACCAAATTGAGAAACTTGTGGAATGCATAGTCGATATAAAAAACTGGATGACGAATAATGTCTTACTACTAAATTCTGAAAAAAACAGAGGTGTTAATTATCGGACCTAAAAACCACACAAGTAATAACTTAGAACACTGTCTAACACTTGATGATTGCTCTCTCGATTCTTCATCACCAGTCAGGAACCTAGGTGTGCTATTTGATAGCAATCTCTCATTTGACAGCCATGTTTCTAACATTTGTAAAACTGCATTTTTTCATCTTAAAAATATATCTAAACTGAGACCTATGCTCTCAATGTCAAATACAGAAATGCTAATTCATGCGTTTATGACCTCAGGGTTAGATTATTGTAATGCTTTATTAGGTGGTTGTTCTTCACGCTTAATAAACAAACTACAGATGGTCAAAAATGCAGCAGCTGGAGCTCTTACTAGAACAGGAAATATGGCCACATTAGTCCGGTTATGTCAACACTGCACTGGCTCCCTATTAAACATCGTATAGATTTTAAAATCTTGTTAATTACTTATAAAGCCCTGAATGGCTTAGCTCCTCAGTCCTTGAGCGAGCTCTTATCGAATTGTAGTCCTCCACGTCCACAACAATATCAAAACTCTGGCCATTTGATAATACCTAGAATATCCAAATCAACTGCCGGCGGCAGATCCTTTTCTATTTAGCGCCCAAAATCTGGAACAATCTACCTAATACTGTTCGGGAGGCAGACGCACTTTGTCAGTTTAAATCTAGATTAAAGACCCATCTGTTTAACCTGGCGTACACTTAACACACTAATACGCTTCTAATATTCAAACACGTTAAAGGATTGCTAGGCTGCATTAATTAGTTCAACCCGGAACCGGGAACACTTCCCATAAAACACAATGTACTTGTTACATCGTAAGAATATTGACATCTACGCTAATATTGGTCTTTTTCTTTCTTATTCTGAGGTCACTGTAGCCACCCGATCCGGTCCTTATCCAGCCCAGATGATCACTGCAGTCAAAAGATCCAGTCCGTATCCAGATCAGATGGTGGATCAGCACCTCAGACCTCTACAGCTCTGAACGTCAGCAGGGACCAGGACACCTAGATGAGCCCCAGAGACAGATCCCCAGCGAGGACCTCGTCAACCTAAACAGCCAAAGACGGGAAAAGACCACTGGAACCAGTGGAGCCCTTACAATCTGATTTTGCTGCAGTTGGAACAAACTACTGGTTCGTCTGGCCAAAGGGGAACTGAGCCTGGTTTCTCCCAAGGTTTTTACTCCGTTCTGTCACCAATGGAGTTTTGGTTCCTTGCCGTTGTCGCATCTGGCTTGCTTAGTTGCTTCATTTCCAGTGATATCACCAACTTGATTGCACAGATACTATTTCAACTGAACTAAACTGGACGATGACATAACTGAATTCAATGATGAAATGCCTTTAAATGAAAAATGGGCGTTTAAATTTTTTATTTTACATTAGTGATAACACTATTTTCCTATTTTGAAATTGTGCAGTTGCTTTGACACAATTTGTATTGTTAAAAGCGCTATATACGTCACTAACTTGAGGTACAGACGAACTTGATAAGAGCTACCGTGAGTACCCAGTTAGACTAGTGTCAGACTAGCCTAACCTACTGTCAACTGAAACACAGTCAAGGAGCCATGGGTGACACACTGGAGCACACTGCATGTAGAGAACCATCTCCCAAGCTGATAGAACGTCAATTAGAAAGAAGGGACTACTCACTGGAGAATGCAGAGGCTTCCTAATTACTGTTTACCATTCTGCACTTTCATGCAGGAGCTCTCAACTTGGGTTGTTACTAGACATAGCATTGGTTTACTCATTGTGCCTTGTCTACTCCTATATCTAACCAGTCTTGTCTCAACTCATTCTGTAATCTGGACTTTACAGCTATTGAACGTAGTATTGAATGTGATTAACTGACAACATATAACGATCTGTCTGCATTCGATTTATCTTAATATCAACTGTTAACTGAGTGACGATGACAGTTCTAATTGATAATAAATTAAATAAAATGATATTTGTTAGTTATAGTTTATCATTTAATCAGAGACTAACACTCTATCTTTCCAATTTTGTATGTGCGTTGCTTGCAATTGATTGGTAAAATTTTATGTATAGTAACATATAAATGTATGAAGTGTGACTTTATATTTTTTTGCTTGTGTGACCTGGTAGGTGGTTTTAGTACCATGATAACAAGACTGAGTTAGTGGACTTTGTGAGCTTGGATTGTAATGACATGTTAGTGCTAATAGTGTAATAGTAATAATATTTAGTAACATACGGAACTTTATAATAGAGACTGTAAATTGGGTCTGGCATATTTCTTGCTTGGACTTAGCCACTATTTTATAATATCTGATGTTTATGATGATGCAGGACAACCATCTAGCAGTGCATTACAATAGTCTAGTCTAGAGGTCATGAATGCATGAACTAGCTTTTCTGCATCAGAAACAGGTAACATGTTCTGTAGCTTCTGTAGTGTTCCCTGTGGCTCAGTGGTAGAGCATTGCGTTAGCAGAGCAAAAGGTTGTGGGTTAAATTCCCAGGGAACACACATACTGACAAAAAATGTATAACCTGAATGTCGCTTTGGATAAAAGCGTCTACTAAATGTATAAATGTAATGTAAATGTAAATGTGGCTTGGCAATGTTTCTAAGATGGAAGAATTATGTTTTTGTAACATTTGAAATATGATTTTCAAAATACAATTTGCTGTCTAACATAACATCCACATTTTTGATTGTATAGAAGGTAACAGGACATCCATCTAGTTGCATATTTCAATCTAAGAGATTCTGTGTACTGTTTTTTGGTCCAATAAATAATAACTCTGTCTTATTTGAATTTAATAGGAGAAAATGATTGGTCATACAATCTTTTACATTTTTAACACACTCTGTTAGCTAAGATAATTTAAAAGTTTAATCTTGTCTTGTTGAGATATATAATTGAGTATCATCAGGATAACAATGGAAACTAATCCTGTCCTTTTTAATAATATTACCAAGGGGCAACATGTATATTGAAAATAGAAGAGGACCTAGGACAGATCCTTGTGGTACTCCATACTTTATTGATGATAATTGAGATGCCTCCCTGTTTAAATAAACAAATTGGTAGCGATCGGACAGGTAGGATCTAAACCATCTTTAAGCCTGCCCTTGAATACCCATATAGTTTTGTAAATGATCTATGAATATGTCATGATCTATAGTGTCGAACGCAGCACTAAGATCAAGTAAAACTAGCAATGAGATATGCAACCTTGGTCTGATGCAAGAAGCAAATGATTTGTAATCTTAACAAGTGCAGTTTCTGTGCTATGGTGGGGCCTGAAACCTGACTAAAATTCTTCACCGAGATAATTTTTTTTACCATTAAAATATTTTTATTCTTCACCATTTTTTTTGTTGCAAGAATGAGCACAATTGAGCAGACACAACATTTTCTAAAATGTTAGACATAAACAGAAGATTTGGAATGGGTGTGTAATTTGCCAGTTTACTAGGATCTAGTTAATTAAGCCTCTTAATAAGAGGCCTAATAACTGCCAGCTTGAATGGTTTTGGGACGTGACCTAAAGATAACGATGAGTTAATAATATTGATAAGCGGTTCTTCTGCTGCAGGTGACAACTCTTTCAGTAATTTAGTGGGTACAGGATCTATTCGGCATGTTGTTGGTTTAGATGCAGTGATAAGTTTATTTAGCTCTTCCCGTCCTATAGTTGTAAAGCATTGCAGTTTTTCTTTGGGTGCGATGAATGAAGCTGAAGTACTAGACGCCGTAGAATCTACATTTGTTTTTGTATTTCTGATGTTATCTATTTTATCAGTGAATACATTTATGAATTCATTGCTATTGAACTGTGAGAGAATATTTAGACCAGGTGACATCTATTTATTTGTTAATCTGTAGCCACTGTGCTAAATAAAAACCTTGTATTATTTTGGTTATTATCTATTAGTTTGTGGATATTCTCGGTCCTAGCAGCTTTTAGACCCTGTCTATAGCTGCACATACTGTTTTTCCAAGCAATGCTAAAAACGGCCAAGTCAATTGCATGCGATATAATAAAATCTAGCGTATGATTAAAACGGTGACGTTTTGCTTGACTACAAAAGAGTTTATTAGGTCAGTCAATCATTTGTATTATCAACGTGAATGTTTAAATCTCAGACAATTAATCAACATTAACCAATAGGTGTGAGGAAATCTGCAAATTCTTCTAGAAAATCTCTTTACACAGTAGCCAGAGCAAGAGATAGGACATATTTATTTTGCATATCTGACAGTGTAACATTAAGCATAAGTATTTCGAATGAGTTAAACCTGTATCCTGTTTTCTGAGTAACATTGAGAATATCACTATATATTGTTCGAAACCGCCGCCACAACCAGTCTGACGAGGCTCGTGCTTATAACTGTAACTTAGTGGAGTAGACTCATTTAGATCAATATAATAATTTGGTTTAAGCCAGGCTTCATTCAAACAGAGTACATTAAAACTGTTATCTGTGATCATTTTGATTTACAATTACTGCTTTGATTGTGAGTGACCTAATGTTTAGGAGCCCAAGCTTTAAAAATATTTTTTGTTCATTTAATTAGCATTTTTCTGATTTAATCCCGAAAAAAAAATTCTAGATCCTGCATTACATTTATATTTTGACCTCACTATTCGGGGAATAGACAGTCTGTATAGATTGGACACAGCAAATACTTCTATAATTGTAAATGGGTAGAACAAAAGTCAGCATAGCAGTTATTTGAGAATTGGCTTACTATCAAATGGAGCGTAGCGTCCTGGAGATGTTGACAGACAGGAGTTCCGCCTCTGCTGGGGTCATGGGCGTAAATCCCGGGGGGGACATGCCCCCCCCCCATCCGAGGGTTGTCCCCCCCAAAAAAAATATTTAAAAAAATCGCACTCTCTATTGTGAAAAATATATGTATGCATACCTAAAATAATTGTGTAAGTAGAAAAAAAAAACTAACGCAAAAAATGCTTTTAGAAACAGTTGATTTCCCCCTCCCCTTCCTCACAGTGGTTTGTCCCACTGCCTGCTTTCCCAGTTAATCTCACCTACTCCACACGAGTCAGGTGTGTGGTTGCGGCTCAGTTAATGTTGAACTCCAGTAAGTAGGGTACTTTATTCACTTTAAATAAAGCGATTCTCTTTAATGTAGTTGATGCAGCAGACTCATTCATAAATTAGTTGCGGCAAAAATGCTGATTAACGTTACCGATGTAATTTTCCATGAATCTGCTATATTAGCGATTAAAATATTACTTATCTAGTTAACGTTAGCTTGTTTACAATAGCTTGTTGCAAAGTGCACTGCAACTTATGGGGGTTTTCCACTGACTGGTACCAGGTCGGTTCGGTTCAGTTCGGTTCTGCTCTGTTTCGGACCTACAGTTTTCCACTACAACTGGTTGCTATAGCGACCAAACATTCTGAGAAGCAGCACCAGCAGAGTGCTCTAAGCTGAGGTAAACAACCTGGCATCATTTCAATCGTCAGCATGGATGAAATAAAAGGGATTTTATTATTTCTTATCCTTGGTTTGTGGCTGTTTGAAATGTGCTGATCTACTTTGTCATTGAACCTGAGAAAAACTTTGAAAATAACCATAATGACGCAGTCTCCGTGCTACAATAATAATGATAGAAGCAAAGTTTTTCACTGTGGGGACATATCTTTATAAGTACAATTTGACTGTATTATTTGTGTCCCCTTCAAAAATTGCTCATGAGAAATTTTATATTTATTGTCCCCCCCTACTGTTAAATGAAATTTACGCCCATGGCTGGGGTGCAGGTGTAACGAGTTTTAGTGAATACAGTTTGAATGTAACACATTTGTTTTCACTAAAATCCTTTTTATTGTATTATGGGTTTATTTGTTATTGTATTGATTTATTTCTGTTTTTATTTGAGCAATGATTGTTGATTCTGCGGTTTACTGTTTAGAGACTTTTATTTTGAATCTTTCTGCTGGTGCCCTACTGACGCCATTTTCAAGTGAGTGCGCGCTTCTCGTCAGTTCGCATTGTATATGCTGGTGAGAGGTAAGCGTTTGTCAGAGCTCTTCATTTTATGAGTGAATTAAGTTTGGAAAGTGTATAAATCGACTAAATATTCTATTATAAGTACTTCTGAGATTATATGCAATGTTCTGTTATAAGTTGTATGCACGAGTGGATTAAGAATGTGAAGTTATATCGAGTGGCATGGTTTTGAGTCATTAATTAGCTAACAAATATTATATCATACAGGAATGTCTTTATGGTATGCCCATGCAAGAGAGAGATATGAACTTTATTCATGTTAATCCACAGGTATTTCACTCTTATTGTTTATTTTCTTCTATATTCTTGTACTATGTTAATACTCTGTTTCAGTGTTAACAGTGTCTTTCTCAGTTGTTAAAATGAGTTCGCATTGTATATGCTGGTGAGAGGAATGTCTTAATGGAATGCCCATGCAAAAGAGAGATATGAACTTTATTCATGTTAATCCACAGACGGAGTGAAGTTTATGCTGGGCGTGGCTGTCAATAAATCCCCTTTTGGTGAACAGAAGTGAATGTGTCCCGAGCCTTCTTACACACAATGCAGATGATAGTAGTAGCGGTCAGCAAAGGACCGGTGTTGTGCCGAAATCGGACTCCCTGCCAGAATTTGACTCCCCTCGCGTGAACGCGCATGACGTCATACTATGCCGCCAGTTGCGAAAACAGACAGACATTAGACGGCGTAAGTAGGCTAATACATTGCATTTAGTGTGTTTGTGTTTGATCGTGCATTTGGCTTTGATTTATGTATTTACAAAGTGGATGGTCTTGCTGTGTTTTTATCGTTTGTGTGTTTTTACTACAGTAAAAAGAAAACAGGGTTTTGTTAAATCTGCCTAAAGTACAATGCACTTATGCTGATACCACACAGAAAAGCTGTGACCTGAAGAACATCTGCTTATAGTTTTACATTGAGCATATGAATAGCATGCCATAGGAATTCAGCAGGGCTGCTAAAAGTATACCTCTCTATATTAAATGCGTATTATTGAATCGAAACACTTGTGTTCAGTGCTGCCAAAATCATACACCCCTACATAAAATGCTTATTATTTAATATAAATACTTGTGCTTCTTTGCAGGTGTTCTACAGGATGAGATATATCACCAGAATGAGTTTTATGGGTCTCTGATCCAGCAACCTGAAAATCATAGGGGGTGATGATTTCGGCAGTGCTGCCAAAATCATACCCCCCTACATAAAATGCTTATTATTTAATATAATCACTTGTGCTTTTTGCAGGTGTTCTACAGGATGAGATATATCACCAGAATGAGTTTTATGGGTCTCTGACGCTGCAAACTGGAAATCATAGGGGGTGATGATTTCGGCAGTGCTGCCAAAATAATACCCCCCTACATAAAATGCTTATTATTTAATATATAAACACTTGTGCTTTTTTGAAGATGTTCTACAGGATGAGATATATCACCAGAATGAGTTTTATGGGTCTCTGATCCAGCAAACTGAAAATCATAGGGGGGTGATGATTTCGGCAGTGCTGCCAAAATTATACCCCCTACATAAAATGCTTAATTTTGATTATAATTACTTGTGCTTTTTTGCAGGTGTTCTACAGGATGAGATATATCACCAGAATGAGTTGTATGGGTCTCTGATCCAGCAAACTGAAAATCATAGGGGGTGATGATTTCGGCAGTGCTGCCAAAATCATACCCATAAAATGCTATTATTTAATATAATACTTGTGCTTTTTGCAGGTGTTTAAAATGCGGGATGATTTAATATAATCACTTGAATGAGTTTATGGGTCTTTTTTGCATCCAGCAAACTTCTACGGGATGAGATAGGGGGGGGTATGACCAGAATTTCGGCAAGTGCTGCCATGGGTCTCTGATAAACATATATGCAAACTGGAAATATTATTTAATATAATCACTTGGGGGGGGTGATTTTTTGCGGCAAGTGCTGCCAAAATCATACCCCCTACATATATATCACCCGAATGAGTTTATGGGTCTCTGATTATTTAATATAATCACTTGAACTGAAAATTTTTTGGGGGTGATGATTTCGGCAGTGCTGCCAATAATACCTAATACATAAAATGCTTAATTTTGATTATAATTATTGTGCTTTTTTGCATATATATCACCAGTTCTAATGATTTTATGGGTCTCTGATCACAAACAAAATCATAGGGGGGTGAATTTCGAGTTGCCAAAATTACCCCCTACATAAAATGCTTAATTTTGATTATAATTACTTGTCTTTTTTGCAGGTGTTCTACGGGATGAGATATATCCAGAATGAGTTTTATGGGTCTCTGATCCAACTGGAAATCATAGGGGGGTGATGATTTCGGCAAGTGCTGCCAAAATCATACCCCCT
Source organism: Ptychobarbus kaznakovi (assembly GCA_027422405.1). Lineage (NCBI taxonomy): Eukaryota > Metazoa > Chordata > Actinopteri > Cypriniformes > Cyprinidae > Ptychobarbus > Ptychobarbus kaznakovi. Next base: position 38,197,972 of record CM049796.1, read on the forward strand.
ACATAAAATGCTTTTATTTAATATAATCACTTGTGCTTTTTTGCAGGTGTTCTACAGGATGATATATATCACCAGAATGAGTTTTATGGGTCTCTGATCCAGCAAACTGAAAATCATAGGGGGGTGATGATTTCGGCAGTGCTGCCAAAATCATACCCCCCTACATAAAATGCTTAATTTTGATTATAATTACTTGTGCTTTTTTGCAGGTGTTCAGGATATGATATATCACCAGAATGGTTTTATGGGTCTCTGATCCAGATATATAGGGGGTGATGATTTGGCAGTGCCAAAATCGTCCTAATAAAATGCTTATTATTTAATATAATCATTGTTTTTTGCAGGGTTTCAGGGAGATATATCACCAGAATGAGTTTTATGGGTCTCTGATCCAGCAAACTGGAAATCATAGGGGGGGTGATGATTTCGGCAAGTGCTGCCAAAATCATACCCCCCTACATAAAATGCTTATTATTTAATATAATCACTTGTGCTTTTTTGCAGGTGTTCTACAGGATGATATATATCACCAGAATGAGTTTTATGGGTCTCTGATCCAGCAAACTGAAAATCATAGGGGGGTGATGATTTCGGCAGTGCTGCCAAAATCATACCCCCCTACATAAAATGCTTAATTTTGATTATAATTACTTGTGCTTTTTTGCAGGTGTTCTACAGGATGAGATATATCACCAGAATGAGTTTTATGGGTCTCTGATCCAGCAAACTGAAAATCATAGGGGGTGATGATTTCGGCAGTGCTGCCAAAATCATACCCCCCTACATAAAATGCTTATTATTTAATATAATTACTTGTGCTTTTTTGCAGGTGTTCTACAGGATGAGATATATCACCAGAATGAGTTTTATGGGTCTCTGATCCAGCAAACTGAAATCATAGGGGGGGTGATGATTTCGGCAAGTGCTGCCAAAATCATACCCCCCTACATAAAATGCTTATTATTTAATATACTTGTGCTTTTTTGCATGTTCTACAGGATGAGATATATCACCAGTGAGTTTTTGGGTCTCTGCAGCAAACTGGAAATCATAGGGGGGGTTGATTTCGGCAAGTGCTGCCAAAATCATACCCCCCTACATAAAATGCTTATTATTTATATAATCACTTGTGCTTTTTTGCATGTTCTACAGGATGATATATCACCAGAATGAGTTTTATGGGTCTCTGATCCAGCAAACTGAAAATCATAGGGGGTGATGATTTCGGCAGTGCTGCCAAAATCATACCCCCCTACATAAAATGCTTAATTTTGATTATAATTACTTGTGCTTTTTTGCAGGTGTTCTACAGGATGAGATATATCACCAGAATGAGTTTTATGGGTCTCTGATCCAGCAACTGAAAATCTGGGGGGTGATGATTTCGCAGTGCTGCCAAACTACCCCCTACATAAAATGCTTATTATTTATATAATACTTGTGCTTTTTGCAGGTGTTCTAAGGATGAGATATATCACCAGAATAGTTTTATAGGTCTCTGGCTGAAACTGATTAGGGGGTGATGATTTCGGCAGTGCTGCCAAAATCATACCCCCCTACATAAAATGCTTATTATTTAATATAATCACTTGTGCTTTTTTGCAGGTGTTCTACAGGATGAGATATATCACCAGAATGAGTTTTATGGGTCTCTGATCCAGCAAACTGAAAATCATAGGGGGGTGATGATTTCGGCAGTGCTGCCAAAATCATACCCCCCTACATAAAATGCTTAATTTTGATTATAATCACTTGTGCTTTTTTGCAGGTGTTCTACAGGATGAGATATATCACCAGAATGAGTTTTATGGGTCTTTCAGCAAACTGGAAATTGGGGGGGTGATGATTTCGGCAGGTGCCAAAATTCTACATAAAATGCTTAATTTTGATTATAATTACTTGTGCTTTTTTGCAGGTGTTCTACAGGATATATCACCAGAATGAGTTTTATGGGTCTCTGATCCAGCAAACTGGAAATCATAGGGGGGGTGATGATTTCGGCAAGTGCTGCCAAAATCATACCCCCCTACATAAAATGCTTATTATTTAATATAATCACTTGTGCTTTTTTGCAGGTGTTCTACAGGATGAGATATATCACCAGAATGAGTTTTATAGGTCTCTGACCTGCAAACTGAATCATAGGGGGTGAGTTTCGGCAGTGCTGCCAAAATAATACCCCCCTACATAAAATGCTTATTATTTAATATATAAACACTTGGTTTTTTGAAGATGTTCTCAGGATGATATATCCAGAATGAGTTTTATGGGTCTCTGATCCAACTGAAAATCATAGGGGGGTGATGATTTCGGCAGTGCTGCCAAAATCATACCCCCCTACATAAAATGCTTAATTTTGATTATAATCACTTGTGCTTTTTTGCAGGTGTTCTACAGGATGAGATATATCACCAGAATGAGTTTTATGGGTCTTTCCAGCAAACTGGAAATTGGGGGGGTGATGATTTCGGCAGGTGCCAAAATTTACCCCCCTAGATATATCATAAAATGCTTAATTTTGATTATAATTACTTGTGCTTTTTTGCATCCAGGTGTTCTACAGGATGGAAATATAGGGGGGTGATGATTTCGGCAGTGCCAAAATCATACCCCCTACATAAAATGCTTAATTTATATAATCACTTGTGCTTTTTTGCAGTTTTACAGGATGGATATATCACCAGTGAGTTTTATGGGTCTCTGATCCAGCAAACTGGAAATCTGGGGGGGTGAATTTCGGCAATCTGCCAAAATATACCCCCCTACATAAAATGCTTAATTTTGATTATAATCACTTGGGGTTTTTTGATGTTCTACAGATGAGATTCACCAGAATGAGTTTTATGGGTCTCTGATCCAGCAAACTGAAAATCTGGGGTGATGATTTCCAGTGCTGCCAAATCATACCCCCCTATAAAATGCATTTTGATTTAAATGCTTTTTTGCAGGTGTTCTACAGGATGAGATTATCACCAGAATGATTTTATGGGTCTCTGATCACAAACTGAAAATCATAGGGGGGTGATGATTTCGGCAGTTGCCAAAATTACCCCCTACATAAAATGCATTATTTAATTATAATCACTTGGTTTTTGCAGGTTCTACAGGATGAGATATATCACCAGAATGAGTTTTATAGGTCTCTGACGCTGCAAACTGGAAATCATAGGGGGTGATGATTTCGGCAGTGCTGCCAAAATCATACCCCCCTACATAAAATGCTTATTATTTAATATAATCACTTGTGCTTTTTTGCAGGTGTTCTACAGGATGAGATATATCACCAGAATGAGTTTTATGGGTCTCTGATCCAGCAAACTGAAAATCATAGGGGGGTGATGATTTCGGCAGTGCTGCCAAAATCATACCCCCTACATAAAATGCTTAATTTTGATTATAATCACTTGTGCTTTTTTGCAGGTGTTCTACAGGATGAGATATATCACCAGAATGAGTTTTATGGGTCTCTGATCCAGCAAACTGGAAATCATAGGGGGGGTGATGATTTCGGCAAGTGCTGCCAAAATCATACCCCCCTACATAAAATGCTTAATTTTGATTATAATTACTTGTGCTTTTTTGCAGGTGTTCTACAGGATGAGATATATCACCAGAATGAGTTTTATGGGTCTCTGATCCAGCAAACTGGAAATCATAGGGGGGTGATGATTTCGGCAAGTGCTGCCAAAATCATACCCCCCTACATAAAATGTTTATTATTTAATATAATCACTTGTGCTTTTTTGCAGGTGTTCTACAGGATGAGATATATCACCAGAATGAGTTTTATGGGTCTCTGATCCAGCAAACTGGAAATCATAGGGGGGTGATGATTTCGGCAGTGCTGCCAAAATCATACCCCCCTACATAAAATGCTTAATTTTGATTATAATCACTTGTGCTTTTTTGCAGGTGTTCTACAGGATGAGATATATCACCAGAATGAGTTTTATGGGTCTCTGACGCTGCAAACTGGAAATCATAGGGGGGGTGATGATTTCGGCAAGTGCTGCCAAAATCTTACCCCCCTACATAAAATGCTTAATTTTGATTATAATTACTTGTGCTTTTTTGCAGGTGTTCTACAGGATGAGATATATCACCAGAATGAGTTGTATGGGTCTCTGATCCAGCAAACTGAAAATCATAGGGGGTGATGATTTCGGCAGTGCTGCCAAAATCATACCCCCCCTACATAAAATGCTTAATTTTGATTATAATTACTTGTGCTTTTTTGCAGGTGTTCTACAGGATGAGATATATCACCAGAATGAGTTTTATGGGTCTCTGATCCAGCAAACTGGAAATCATAGGGGGGGTGATGATTTCGGCAAGTGCTGCCAAAATCATACCCCCCTACATAAAATGCTTAATTTTGATTATAATTACTTGTGCTTTTTTGCAGATGTTCTACAGGATGAGATGTCACCAGAATGAGGTTTATTGGTCAAATATGTATTATTATATGTAAATTATATTCTGTTCTGCTGTATGAAGTATACATGTGCATACATTCATGTACACACTATCTGTGTATTTATTTGTACTGTGTAATAGGCTCAATGTACTGCTCTTATTGTTTCTGTGTACTGGAAAGTGCTTACCGTTACAACTAATTATTTTTTAATGCAAACATATTGTCAATAAAGGTCTTTCTGTTACCTCTAACTATACACTACAGTGTCCCGATTACCCTGTGTCTTTAGGTGAATTCACAGACCCATATACACAACCCTGATTCATGTCATGTTACTGCTCTTTTTCCAGTAATCCTAATCAGTGTACTTTTAGTAACAATTCTTCATCATATTTTTCTAATGATTTCACTGTTCTTTTGTGAATAACATGAGATGGGAAAATCATTAAGTGTTTTTATTAACAGTTTACATAGTGTTACATTAACAGTATCAAAGTATTAGTATTAATATTACATATAAATTACAATTACACTCACATTACACAAAATAAATGATCGCAGTAAATCGACATGTGAGTGCGCACATCAGGATTCACAAACGGGGCAGATGTAACTTCTGTGTTTCCTTGAGCGTTGGACACAGTTGCAATGGAACCAACGTGGGCACACATCACAGCCAATCTAAACATGTTGACAAACAAATTTTGAAGTCAAGCATAGGTATTTATGTAGTTCATTAAAAAAATACTTAAATGAACATTGTCACCTTCAATGTAAATGTGATAAAACACAACATTGTTTTTTGGAATGCTTACCCAGTTAGTCAATTTTTGACCACTGCTTCTTTCCCCACACAGATGGCACAGGTTCTTAAGGTTAGCTAGTCAAATATCATGCCAAGGCAGAATAAACAGAGTTATCGTAAGACAGTTTCTTAAAACATCACAAGTACATTTATAAGCAAATAAATCCCATTTTTTACAAACACTGATAAATTTGTAAGGTACTAAATAATTATTGGATATTTTCAGGTAATTGGAAACAAGCAATAGTCTCTAAAACATACCAGTGTTCTGCAGGAGACAAGCAGCTATAGTCATTCTTAGGGCAGACACTAAGACAATTTGCTAAACATCTGATAAACTGATATGTTAATTAATATGTTAACAAGAACGTACACTGACGATATATACTAAAAAGTGTTTGGTTATGAATATCCACATTCAATGCCATCACGTCACTGGTGATGGTGACATCTTTGATCAATGTGAATGGGCCTTAAGGTCTAGCAGTTATCCTGGTACTTTTTCATATTTTCATTGGCCATTTGTTTAGGTAAGCAAAAAAAAAAAAAAAAAAACTGATTCCTGATATAGCAAACCATTCTCCAGTCAGAGACTTATAAAACTAATTCTGGTGACACATCTCATCCTGTAGAACACCAGCAAAAAAGCACAAGTGATTATATTAAATAATAAGCATTTTATGTAGGGGGGTATCATTTTGGCAGCACAGCCCCTAAAATCTCACCCCCTATGATTTCCAGTTTGGATCAGGACCCAAAAACTATCTGGTGATACATTTCCTGTAGAACACCTGCAAAAAAGCACAAGTGATTATAATCAAAATTAAGCATTTTATGTAGGGGGGTATCATTTTGGCAGCACTGCCAAAATCATCACCCCCCTATGATTTCCAGTTTGCAGCATCAGAGACCCCAAAAACTCATTCTGGTGATACATCTCATCCTGTAGAACACCTGCAAAAAAGCACAAGTGATTATAATCAAAATTAAGCATTTTATGTAGGGGGGTATGATTTTGGCAGCACTGCCGAAATCATCACCCCCCCTATGATTTCCAGTTTGCAGCGTCAGAGACCCATACAACTCATTCTGGTGATATATCTCATCCTGTAGAACACCTGCAAAAAAGCACAAGTAATTATAATCAAAATTAAGCATTTTATGTAGGGGGGTATAATTTTGGCAGCACTGCCGAAATCATCACCCCCCCCTATGATTTCCAGTTTGCAGCGTCAGAGACCCATAAAACTCATTCTGGTGATATATCTCATCCTGTAGAACACCTGCAAAAAAGCACAAGTAATTATAATCAAAATTAAGCATTTTATGTAGGGGGGTATGATTTTGGCAGCACTTGCCGAAATCATCACCCCCCCCTATGATTTCCAGTTTGCTGGATCAGAGACCCATACAACTCATTATGGTGATATATCTCATCCTGTAGAACACCTGCAAAAAAGCACAAGTGATTATATTAAATAATAAGCATTTTATGTAGGGGGGTATGATTTTGGCAGCACTTGCCGAAATCATCACCCCCCCTATGATTTCCAGTTTGCTGGATCAGAGACCCATAAAACTCATTCTGGTGATATATCTCATCCTGTAGAACACCTGCAAAAAAGAACAAGTGATTATGATCAAAATTAAGCATTTTATGTAGGGGGGTATGATTTTGGCAGCACTGCCGAAATCATCACCCCCCATGATTTCCAGTTTGCTGGATCAGAGACCCATAAAACTCATTCTGGTGATATATCTCATCCTGTAGAACACCTGCAAAAAAGCACAAGTGATTATATTAAATAATAAGCATTTTATATAGGGGGGTATGATTTTGGCAGCACTGCCGAAATCATCACCCCCCTATGATTTCCAGTTTGCTGGATCAGAGACCCAAAAAACTCATTCTGTTGATATATCTCATCCTGTAGAACATCTGCAAAAAAGAACAAGTGATTATGATCAATAATAAGCATTTTATGTAGGGGGGTATGATTTTGGCAGCACTGCCGAAATCATCACCCCCTATGATTTCCAGTTTGCTGGATCAGAGACCCATACAACTCATTCTGGTGATATTTCTCATCCTGTAGAACACCTGCAAAAAAAGCACAAGTGATTATATTAAATAATAAACATTTTATGTAGGGGGGTATGATTTTGGCAGCACTGCCGAAATCATCACCCCCCTATGATTTCCAGTTTGCTGGATCAGAGACCCATAAAACTCATTCTGGTGATATATCTCATCCTGTAGAACACCTGCAAAAAAGCACAAGTGATTATAATCAAAATTAAGCATTTTATGTAGGGGGGTATGATTTTGGCAGCACTGCCGAAATCATCACCCCCCCCTATGATTTTCAGTTTGCTGGATCAGAGACCCATAAAACTCATTCTGGTGATATATCTCATCCTGTAGAACACCTGCAAAAAAGCACAAGTGATTATAATCAATAATAAGCATTTTATGTAGGGGGGTATGATTTTGGCAGCACTGCCGAAATCATCACCCCCTATGATTTCCAGTTTGCTGGACCCTATGAGTTTGCTCATTCTGGTGAATATCATTCTGGTGATATATATGTAGAACACCTGCAAAAAAGCACAAGTAATTATAATCAAAATTAAGCATTTTATGTAGGGGGGTATGATTTTGGCAGCACTGCCGAAATCATCACCTCCCTATGATTTTCAGTTTGCTGGATCAGAGACCCATAAAACTCATTCTGGTGATATATCTCATCCTGTAGAACACCTGCAAAAAAGCACAAGTAATTATATTAAATAATAAGCATTTTATGTAGGGGGGTATGATTTTGGCAGCACTTGAAATCATCATCCCCCCCTGATGATTCCAGTTTGCAGCGTCAGAGATCCCATAAAACTCATTCTGGTGATATATCTCATCCTGTAGAACACCTGAAAAAAGTGATATATCACATCCTGTCAGATTAACCATTTTATGTAGGGCACAAGATTTTGGCAGCACTCAAAATTAAGATTCATATGTAGGGGTGATTATGCATTTTGTTTGCAGCACTGCCGATCAGAGACCCCATAAAACTCATTCTGGTGATATATCTCATCCTGTAGAACACCTGCAAAAAAGCACAAGTTTCATATTTGCTGGATCAGAGATCCCATAAAACTCATTCTGGTGATATATATAGGTGATGAATTTGGCAGCACTGCAAATCGCAATCAGTGATTATATCCTAAATGAATTTCATTTTATGTAGGGGGGGTATGATTTTGGCAGCACTGCCGAAATCATCACCCCCTATGATTTTCAGTTTGCTGGATCAGAGACCCACAACTCATTCTGGTGATATATCTCATCCTGTAGAACACCTGCAAAAAAGCACAAGTAATTATAATCAAAATTAAGCATTTTATGTAGGGGGTATATTTTGGCAGCACTGCCGAAATCATCACCCCCCTATGATTTCCAGTTTGCTGGATCAGAGACCCAAAAAACTCATTCTGGTGATATATCTCATCCTGTAGAACATCTGCACAAAAAGCACAAGTGATTATTATAATCATCAAGCAATAAGCAGTTTTATGGTATGGGGGTATTGATTTTGCAGCACTGCCGAATCATCACCCCCCTATGATTTTCAGTTTGCTGGATCAGAGACCCATAAAACTCATTCTGGTGATATATATAATCCTGTAGAACACCTGCAAAAAAGCACAAGTGATTATATTAAATAATAAGCATTTTATGTAGGGGGGTATGATTTTGGCAGCACTGCCGAAATCATCACCCCCTATGATTTTCAGTTTGCTGGATCAGAGACCCATACAACTCATTCTGGTGATATATCTCATCCTGTAGAACACCTGCAAAAAAGCACAAGTAATTATAATCAAAATTAAGCATTTTATGTAGGGGGTATAATTTTGGCAGCACTGCCGAAATCATCACCCCCCTATGATTTCCAGTTTGCTGGATCAGAGACCCAAAAAACTCATTCTGGTGATATATCTCATCCTGTAGAACATCTGCAAAAAAGAACAAGTGATTATGATCAATAATAAGCATTTTATGTAGGGGGGTATGATTTTGGCAGCACTGCCGAAATAATCACCCCCCTATGATTTTCAGTTTGCTGGATCAGAGACCCATAAAACTCATTCTGGTGATATATCTCATCCTGTAGAACACCTGCAAAAAAGAACAAGTGATTATAATCAATAATAAGCATTTTATGTAGGGGGGTATGATTTTGGCAGCACTGCCGAAATCATCACCCCCCTATGATTTTCAGTTTGCAGCATCAGAGACCCATAAAACTCATTCTGGTGATATATCTCATCCTGTAGAACATCTGCAAAAAAGAACAAGTGATTATGATCAATAATAAGCATTTTATGTAGGGGGGTATGATTTTGGCAGCACTGCCGAAATCATCACCCCCCTATGATTTTCAGTTTGCAGCATCAGAGACCCATAAAACTCATTCTGGTGATATATCTCATCCTGTAGAACACCTGCAAAAAAGCACAAGTGATTATAATCAAAATTAAGCATTTTATGTAGGGGGGTATGATTTTGGCAGCACTGCCGAAATCATCACCCCCCTATGATTTCCAGTTTGCTGGATCAGAGACCCATAAAACTCATTCTGGTGATATATCTCATCCTGTAGAACACCTGCAAAAAAGCACAAGTGATTATATTAAATAATAAGCATTTTATGTAGGGGGGTATGATTTTGGCAGCACTTGCCGAAATCATCACCCCCCTATGATTTCCAGTTTGCTGGATCAGAGACCCATAAAACTCATTCTGGTGATATATCTCATCCTGTAGAACACCTGCAAAAAAGAACAAGTGATTATGATCAATAATAAACATTTTATGTAGGGGGGTATTATTTTGGCAGCACTGCCGAAATTATCACCCCCCCATGATTTCCAGTTTGCTGGATCAGAGAATTATAAAACTCATTCTGGTGATATATCTCATCCTGTAGAACACCTGCAAAAAAGCACAAGTGATTATATTAAATAATAAGCATTTTATGTAGGGGGGTATGATTTTGGCAGCACTGCCGAAATCATCACCCCCCTATGATTTCCAGTTTGCTGGATCAGAGACCCAAAAAACTCATTCTGGTGATATATCTCATCCTGTAGAACATCTGCAAAAAAGAACAAGTGATTATGATCAATAATAAGCATTTTATGTAGGGGGGTATGATTTTGGCAGCACTGCCGAAATCATCACCCCCCTATGATTTTCAGTTTGCTGGATCAGAGACCCATAAAACTCATTCTGGTGATATATCTCATACTGTAGAACACCTGCAAAAAAGAACAAGTGATTATAATCAATAATAAGCATTTTATGTAGGGGGGTATGATTTTGGCAGCACTGCCGAAATCATCACCCCCCTATGATTTTCAGTTTGCAGCATGAGACCCATAAAACTTTCTGGTGATATATCTCATCCTGTAGAACACCTGCAAAAAGCACAAGTGATTATAATCAAAATTAAGCATTTTATGTAGGGGGGTATGATTTTGGCAGAGCCGAAATCCCCCCCCTATATTTTCAGTTTGCTGGAAGAGACCCATAAAACATTCTGGTGATATATCTCATCCTGTAGAACACCTGCAAAAAAGCACAAGTGATTATAATCAAAATTAAGCATTTTATGTAGGGGGGTATGATTTTGGCAGCACTGCCGAAATCATCACCCCCCTATGATTTTCAGTTTGCTTGGTCAGAGACCCAAAAAAACTCATTCTGGTGATATATCTCATCCTGTAGAACACCTGCAAAAAAGCACAAGTGATTATAATCAATAATAAGCATTTTATGTAGGGGGGTATGATTTTGGCAGCACTGCCGAAATCATCACCCCCCTATGATTTTCAGTTTGTGGGTCAGAGAATTATAAAAACATCTGGTGTCACATCTCATTGAGACATTGCAAAAAAGCAAAAGTGTTTGGATTCAAATAAGCTTTTATGTAGGGGGGTATGATTTTGGCAGCACTGCGAAATCTCACCCCCTATGATTTTCAGTGAGCATAGAGACCATAAAACATTTGGTGATATATCTCATCCTGTAGAACACCTGCAAAAAAGAACAAGTGATTATGATCAATAATAAGCATTTTATGTAGGGGGGTATGATTTTGGCAGCACTGCCGAAATCATCACCCCCTATGATTTCCAGTTTGGTGGGTCAGAGAATTATAAAACACATTCTGGTGTCACATCTCATCCTGTAGAACATCTGCAAAAAAGCACAAGTGTTTGGATTCAATAATAAGCATTTTATGTAGGGGGTATGATTTTGGCAGCACTGCCGAAATCATCACCCCCCTATGATTTTCAGTTTGCAGCATCAGAGACCCATAAAACTCATTCTGGTGATATATCTCATCCTGTAGAACACCTGCAAAAAAGAACAAGTGATTATGATCAATAATAAGCATTTTATGTAGGGGGGTATGATTTTGGCAGCACTGCCGAAATCATCACCCCCTATGATTTCCAGTTTGCTGGATCAGAGAATTATAAAACACATTCTGGTGTCACATCTCATCCTGTAAAACATCTGCAAAAAACACAAGTGTTTGGATTCAATAATAAGCATTTTATGTAGGGGTGTATGATTTTGGCAGCACTGAACACAAGTGTTTCGATTCAATAATACGCATTTAATATAGAGAGGTATACTTTTAGCAGCCCTGCTGAATTCCTATGGCATGCTATTCATATGCTCAATGTAAAACTATAAGCAGATGGTCTTCAGGTCACAGCTTTTCTGTGTGGTATCAGCATAAGTGCATTGTACTTTAGGCAGATTTAACAAAACCCTGTTTTCTTTTTACTGTAGTAAAAACACACAAACGATAAAAACACAGCAAGACCATCCACTTTGTAAATACATAAATCAAAGCCAAATACACGATCAAACACAAACACACTAAATGCAATGTATTAGCCTACTTACGCCGTCTAATGTCTGTCTGTTTTCGCAACTGGCGGCATAGTATGACGTCATGCGCGTTCACGCGAGGGGAGTCAAATTCTGGCAGGGAGTCCGATTTCGGCACAACACCGGTTACACAGGCCATAAGCACGAAAAAGCCTAGGATGCTCCCAGAAAAGACTCCACTTATTAAGAGCAGTTTCTGTTTTTTTTTTACATCATGACAATACAAATTTGTTTAAAGCAAACAGTCTACTGAACTTTTCATTTCCTCGTCGAAAACAATCAAGTAATTTAGACATAAGAGGTGTTTCTGTTTCCCACCATTAATGAATATGATGACTCTGACATCTGATGTGGTTGTATTTTCTTGAATGCTAATATTGCTAGCTGGATATTCACTGTCAGAAAAAAAAGAAAAACCTTTCAGGAGTTTACAACAGCTTGGCAATGGGGAAGTGCCATTAAAGGGACAAAATTGTACCCCTATTAGTACTTTGGGCAAGTAAGCCATCCCAATTTTTTTTACTGCTTTGAACCAAGAAACCCAGTTGCTGTACCCCTAAAGGTGCCATTTTTTTACCTTTTTTTTCTTGAGTGTGTAAATACAGACAGATACATTGTCAGACGTATGGGCAGATGGATGGATGCTGACATGGCCTAATGGTCTGAACTGACAACTGCAAAATTCTTTGATGTTTCTGAGCCCTCCTGGTGAGGTGCAAACTCAAACACAAAACAAACTTGAGGCCTTGTGTGTGTGTGTGTGTGTGTGTGTGTGTGTGTGTGTGTGTGTGTGTGTGTGTGTGTGTGTGTGTGTGTGTGTGTGTGTGTGTGTGTGTGTGTGTGGTGTGTGTGTGTGTGTGTGTGTGTGTGTGTGGGTGTGTGTGTGTGTGTGTGTGTGTGTGTGTGTGTGTGTGTGTGTTGTGTGTGTGTGTGTGTGTGTGGTGTGTGTGTGTGTGTGTGTGTGTGTGTGTGTGTGTGTGTGTGTGAGAGAGAGCTGGTATTTATCACGTCCTGGGGACCAAATGTCCCCACAAGGATAGTAATACCAGTAAATCTTTATCTTGTGGGGACATTTTTTGGTCCCCATGAGGAAACAAGCTTAGAAATCATGCAGCATAAAGTTTTTTGAAAATCTAAAAATGCAGAATGTCTCCTGTGAGGGCTAAGTTTAGGTGTAGGGCAATAGCACATACAGATTGTACAGTATAAAAACCATTACGCCTATGGAATGTCCCCATAAAACATGGAAACCCAACACTTGCGTGTGTGTGTGTGTGTGTGTGTGTGTGTGTGTGTGTGTGTGTGTGTGTGTGCGTGCGACGTGCGTGCGTGCATGCGTGCGTGTGTGTATGTGTGTGGATTAAATAATCCTATACTAGCTTTACGTAGCTATACTTTGGAGACAAAATTTTCCCTAAAAGTGAGCTAAATCTAAATATTTTTGAATGTCCTTTGAAAATTTTGGGGTGGGGAAAACATAAATAATGTTTATTTCATGGTAAAATGCAGATTATATGACATTTATTAAAAACTGTTAACAAATATTCTGTAGTCCTCACTTATTTTACCAGAAAACATCTTTCTCACTTAAGGTGATATAGATGTGTATGTGACTCGACTCATCTTGAAGTATGTTGCCAAAGTAGCTGCATGACACAATAAATTGGCAACTAACATTAAAAATCAACTTCCCGTTGCTTTGCAATAAACAAATAGCTAAACTTAAGGTTATATTTAAAAAAGAAAAATAGTGACTTAAAAATAAAATAAAAACAATTAAATATTTAGTAAGAACAAACCTGCATTTGAGGAAACAATACATAATTGTCCTGGATTAGAAAAATATCAATATACGGGTGTTTCTTATTTTTTTTTGTGGTCATGAAATATGAGAGGGAATGTCATAGAGAGAAATAACTAATTTAGGCCAATATTAATGCAGAGTGTCAACTAGATTGCTACAGATCTTGCTCTACTTGACATCTATAGTTTGAAAGAGGATTGTGTGTTAAATGCATGGCCCCTGGACTGCACATAGACAATACACAGATGGGCTTGAATAGATGATAAAAAAATTGGTTGAAACGATACACAGTCTTAATGCCTAAGTATACTTCTTTTTTTTACACGAACATTAGCATATGTGCGCATGTGCTTTGTGCCAAATTGCAATACCTCTCCTGGCCTAGCGGGGTCCGTAGGGAGCAGTTAAGAAGATTACAGTGTGATGAAGGCAGGGGCGTAGATTACGCGGGGGACGTCCCCCCCCCCACTTTTTATAAAAAGTAAATTCGTCCCCTGCACTTTTTCATTTGACAGTTGTGTTCTCGATATGTTGAGGCTTTAATGGGGCAATGTATATCAATGCAGAATTATTTAAAATTCAAAGAGACAAAATAGTCTATAAATTACTTTTACGTTTCCACAGCAATCAGTCACTCAGTTTGTCACGTCAGACACGCCCTAGCTCGCACGCGCGGTCCCGCGCTGTATTCAACATCCATAGAGGTCACGACGAGTTCAAAGCGGCAAAAAACTCTTCACTCCTTTTTTTACGAAAAAGTCAAGTAGCGTAAGTTGGTATGTGGTGTCCGAATAGTGTTGCACAATGTTGAGTGACTCAACATTGAGTGCTTATTGCTCTTGTTGAATAATTAGCAAGTTTTGGTGTCAATTTAATTAGTAATTAGGCTATATGGAGAAAAAAAATGCTGCATGGACAAACATGCACCTTTTTCAGTGTATTTGTCCATAAATCTTTTGTAACGCCTTTAATTTTAACACTTATGTATGTTATCAGAACCCTTCAAATAAGAATACAGATAATGTTGAAATGAGATTTTACAGCGTTGTGACATGTTTAAGCCAATTCCAATCAAGTATGCATGCATTGAGGACACGATATAGGAACGATCTTAATTTAGGGGTGCTCTTTCATTATTGCACTAATTTTACGTTTTTATGTGTTGTCAAGAATGAACAAGAAACAGACAGCCTAGGTTTATCAGGGCAGAATCAGGATGATAAACTTCACAGGTGAGAACAGATAGAGTGGCTTTTAACACCTGGCTGTTTTTACATTTACATTTATGCATTTAGCAGACGCTTTTATCCAAAGCGACTTACAGTGTATTCAGGTTATACTTTTTTTTTTTTTCAGTACATGTGTTCCCTGGGAATCGAACCCACAACCTTTGCACTGCTAACGCAATGCTCTAACCACTGAGCCACAGGAACACATTGTACATTTTACATTGTATCAAATCCATTAATACAAGTGTTTGTTAGGATTATATATAGACAAATGATAAAAAACACATAATTAGTAAAATTTAGAACACAAATGTAACATTATTATGATGAACAACTTCTCAGCTATCATTTTTAACTACAGTAGGTAATTATTATAGCTTGCATGTTGGCTGTTTATTAGTACTTAAGGACATATTAATTCTGTAGTCTTCATGACCATATTCTGCATCCCACCTAATACCTAAACTTAACAACGACTACCTTACAAGCTATTAATAAGCAGTAAATGAAGTGTTTATTTAGGCAAAAGTCATAGTTATTAAGTGAATTTGTGTTCCCCATACTAAAGTGTTTAACAATAATTTAGGATACAAATGATTGGTTATTGTCCAGCAGTGTACTTAATTTGATGTTTTTTTCTGTATGTCACTATTCCCTGTATGCACTTGTTTCAAACACTACTTTATTTGCAATAGACAGAGGCGGAAGTGAATTAAGTCCAAGTATAAGTATCAGTCAACTACTGAGGCTGCAAGCATTCTTCAGAATAGAAGTCTGCCAACTCTTTGACCAAGTGGAAACCCTTGTGAGGTTGTCTCTGTTTCTTCAGCAGAGGCTGAAAGAAGCTTCAGCAGTCTTCGAAGATTAAAAACTTGGCTCCGAAGCACAATGACACAGTCCCGTCTAAACAGTGTTGCTGTGTGTCACATCCACAGTGACAAAATGGACTAAATAAATAAGGAGATGATCGCTCAGCAGTTTATAGATGGGAAGGAACATTGCAGAAACACTTTTGGCAATTTTAATTATAGCTTTATATATTGAGATATATGTTAGCTTTAATACTGTGTCAAAAAGCTACTACTTTTAAACTAACCAGCCAGAAAGCTTAAAGGAAATGTCACTAAATGTTTATTTCATCTCGTTGTTTAATTGATTTAGGGTCTACCTTGACATGTTTGTCAGTTGAGCTCAATACATAGTTTCTTTGCAATAGTTTGTTTTTATTTAATTCCTGAAACATGGACTGTATAATAGAACAGAACAGAACAGAACAGAATAAAGCAGTATGTGAATGTATCCATTACTGTGTGTCATGTACTGCACATACAACATACACAAAATACAATTTGAAATATGTAAACAATAGTACCCTTATAAAGACATCTTTGTAACTTATACTCATAAAGGTGCACATTAGTACCTAAGAGTACCAATATGTACCTTAATGTACAACTATGAAAATTTTGGGGTAAATGAGGTACAAAGATGTCCTTTTAAGGGTACTGTCCCAGTGACAAGCTGTTGTATTTCTTTCTTTCTTTCTGTTTTATAATCATATATAATAATATAATCATAAAGCATATTAAGCAAAAATGTATGATTAAAAATCAAACCTGAAGGGTTAACTGAAAAAAACTGGTATAACACTAGACATTCCGTCCCCCCCACTTTTGAAATGATGGCTACGCCCCTGACTTGCATACACGTATATACTCAGCTGAAGCATGTATGGGTGTGTATGCTTGCAGCGAGTTTATATGTATGTGCGAGTGTTTATAGGTGTATATGCATGGAAGTTTATATGTATGTACGAGTGTTTATAGGTATATATGCATGGAAGTTTATATGTATGTGCGAGTGTTTATAGGTGTATATGCATGGAAGTTTATATGTATGTGCGAGTGTTTATAGGTGTATATGTATGGAAGTGTATATGTATGTGCGAGTGTTTATAGGTGTATATGCATAGAAGTTTATATGTATGTGCGAGTGTTTATAGGTGTATATGCATGGAAGTTTATATGTATGTGCGAGTATGTTTAGGTGTGTCTGCACGCATCAAGATACAAATATTGTATGTTTTAATAGGTAGTATATGCATTAGTAAATAATGTATTTTATTATATTTTATATGTATATGCATTTACTATTATATGTATGGTGCGAGTGTTTATAATTGTATATGCATGGAAGTTTACATGTATGATCTCTTATAGGTGTATAAGCATGGAATATTATATTTACTGTGCGAGTATGTATAGGTGTGTCTGCGCGCATCGAGTTTATATGTATGTGCGAGTGTTTATAGGTGTATATGCATGGAAGTTTATATGTATGTGCGAGTGTTTATAGGTGTATATGCATGGAAGTTTATATGTATGTGCGAGTGTTTATAGGTGTATATGCATGGAAGTTTATATGTATGTGCGAGTATGTATAGGTGTGTCTGCGCGCATCGAGTTTATATGTATGTGCGAGTGTTTATAGGTGTATATGCATGGAAGTTTATATGTATGTGCGAGTGTTTATGTATATGCATGGAAGTTTATATGTATGTGCGAGTGTATATAGGTGTATATGCACGTGTTTTATGTATGTGTTGATAAGCGAAGTTTGATTTAAACCCTAGGCGGCGCCTCATATGTGTGTGTGTGTGTGTGTGTGTGTGTGTGTGTGTGTGTGTGTTGTGTGTGTGTGTGTGTGTGTCAGCTCACCCAACTCAGACTGACATTTTTTTTTACTCTTGTGAGTTAGAAGAGCTCAAAGCCGGACTTAATTTCCTAACTTAGCTACATCTAGTTCCTAACTGTTTTGTAAACATTTAATTCGAGGTATGAACATCATTGCCCCTGTAATACATTTATGAAGCTATTATTTCAGCTTTGGGGAATAATTTATTAAAGATTCAATATTGCTTTGATTGAAGTGATATTATTCTTTAACTTATGATTTATACTTTATTAACGACTCGTCCAGCGACCATTAACATCAGTATATCTTTAACAATTTAGTTTATCTTGCTTCGTGGCCAACGATAAAACAAACAAAATTAGTACTTTATCAAATTTGAGTTAGGTAATGCAATCTTTGGCAAATAGTTTAAAACTTGAAAATCACACAGTCCAAGACATCATTCTTTATAAATGAAACAAGGTTTATTTGCTAACTGTTATTATACAATACATGGACTAAACATAAAAAAACACATATACACACATAAACATACGTACACACATAACGAGTTTTGCGGTTTGAAGAGAGAGATTTAAGGCTAGCACTCTTTTGCTATCTCATAATTTTAGAGGAAGATCACAGCAGAGACTTTGCTATCTTTACTGCATACAGATCAATTCATCAGTTCAGTAGGAATAGAGATTTGTTCGGTCTACTTGCTTTCAGTTGAGGTGTCAGCTGATCTGGCGTTTCTGCGTGTTTCCTGGAAATCTCCGACTGCTGACGTCATTGTGCGGTGTCACTGGGGAAACCCCTCTTGTGATTGGCGGTTGCCTGGTTCTTTGAGAGAGGCGACCCTTGAAGTTCTTCTCTGAGTTCCTTCCGTGTAGCTTCAGGCTTTCAAGGTTTATTCAGGAGTTTGACTAAATATTTGTAGTGTTGTTAAAATATCGACCAGATGTTACGGTCATGGGCGCATCAAAGCGCGATCAGTGAGCCGAAGCCAAAGTCTTTGCAAGTCAGCCTGATGGTAAGGCGGTGACCGAGCACTTTCAGCGCGACCAGTGAAGACGAAGCCAAAGCTTCCAGCAAATCAGCGAGCAGTGAGTGAGAAGCAAAAGCTAATGCTAAAAGCTGTTGTGTCCATTTTAACAGACTGATTTCAGTATGCCCACTAGAGGCTTCTCCCAATCAGATTGTTCTTGTGGAAGCCCCGCCCATATTGTTCCTTTTGGACATACCTAATCTACTCTGTGATCTTCCATGTGGAGAATTCTAAGATTTTAATACTTATGTAAAGTGTTATCACATGCTTACCCATTTATAATATCACCAAATCTGTTGCACCACTGATTCGTATTTATCACGACCATCTGTATGAAACTAAACACTTGTTATAACTTTACACGGAACAGTAATATGTCATAGGTAAAAAAAAATCATAGGTTCCACTACATAGCAAGCTTATACAAGACATAAAGTACAACATTAATATATATATATATATATATATATATATATATTGTCTTTTGAGTGTATTGTTTTTATGGTAGCAGTAGTTACTGGTTGTCTTTTAGAAATCCTCTATGTAGATTTGGTTCTGCTCCAGGAGATTAACAAAACGGTTCCTATGGCATTTCAGAGGAGAAAGGGCTTTCCAGGGGTCAGGAAGTCATCTCCTGTGGAGGTCTGGTGATATTTTTCAGCTCGGAGTCTCATCGTAAACTCATCTTCCTTGTTGATTTACGGGTTCCTGTTTTCTCACTTATCCTCACTTCCTGTTTCCTCACTTCTTTTTTGGCTGTTTGGCCGTAGCCGTGCTGCTGAGAGGTTTGCGTTTTTGTAGCGCCGTGAAGCTTTGTTTTTCTGTTGAATCTCTATCTTAATTTCACTCTCTGTTTAAGTAGTAAAATATAACTTAATTCCCACCATATTTTTGATATTATCTATCAAGCTAATCTGACACATTTTATTGTTCGCTTTTAATCTAAAACCGCGATTTGCATTTGTTAGCTTGTCATTTGTGTTTCTACTCCCGTCTATTACTGTTTTTTTTTCTTTTTTTTATCGCTCCGTTTTATTTCGCTCTCGCTCCATTTTTCACAAGTTCATCAAACAACAGGAGTAAACAGTGGTAAGTGATAAGTTAAGTTGGAATCATTCCTCAATCACAGTGAGTAATGCCTTCTTCCCATGCTATTGTTTTTTGCACTGTTTTGCTACATGTATAGTTTATCTATCTCTGTCAGCAGCGAGGGATTCACGTGTGATAAATGCAGGGAAATAGTTAGGCTGA